>CAWUFW010013286.1:0-485111 GCA_963921515.1 Calotriton arnoldi
CAGCCAATCAATTCTCTACTTTTTTAAAAACAGAATGTTCTCCACCATTTTAGATACCTCTCATTCTACCAACTGACTACCTCAGCTACAGACATCTTTTCATTCCTTCCAGACATCCCTTCAAGATGCTTACAGTGTGGATTGTTGGACACAGCTATGTTTTCTGGTGCAAAAGATATGCTGAACGCAGAGGTATTGACAAAGACCTAGCTTTGCAAAATGGGGATATTAAATGGATTGCACAGAGAGGATTAAACAGCAATGTCCCAGGGTGGGCACCCGGGACATTGCAGGAGCCTGCCCTGGGGGTGGCGGTCCCCAGGGCCATCGAGGGCTCCAGGAGGGGGGCCACGCGGCCCCCCTCCCAACTGTTTAAAGCCCCGGGGAGGTGGTGGTCCCCGGGGCAGTGTGGGGGGGCTCGAGCCCCCCCACACTTTGATTTTAAGAGTTGCCCTGGGGAGGTAGCGGTCCCCGGGGCTGCGGGGGGCCACGTGTCCCCCGCATTTCAATCTTGCAGCCCCGGGGAGGTGGTGGTCCCTGGGGCTTGGGGGGCCCTCGAGGCCCCCCAAAAGTAATGATAGCCCCGGGGAGGTGGCTGCCCCCGGGGCTTGGGGGGCCCATGAGGCCCCCTGCATTAAAGTAACAATGCCCCAGGGAGGTGGCAGTCCCCAGGGCAGCGTGGGGGGGAAGGAGCCCCCCCACATATTTAAAATGAAAAGCCCCAGGGAGGTGGCGGTCCCCGGGGCTGTGGGGGGGCCACGTGTCCCCGTATATAATTAACTAAGCCCCAGGGAGGTGGCGGTTCCCGGGGCTGCTTGCCCCCGCGGGCCCCGCTATATAATTATACATTGCCCCCGGGACCTGGCCCACCCAGGGGCTTAAGGAAAACGAAGCGTGGGAGCGGGCGCTTCATGTTTTAAAAAATGTTCTCGCCCGGATTCACGCACCCAGCGCGAATTCGGACCGATTTTCTTTTATTTTTTTTAATGCTTTTTTCGGCCCTGGGGGTCCTGTGGGATCCCCGGAGCAGCCCTAGGGGGTCAGGGTGTTTCTACCCTGCCCCCTTTTCTTCATTTTTCACTTTTTTTCCCCTTTTTCTTGTGACTCGGTTCCCGAGTCACAAGATGGCTGCCAACACATTCTGCTATGGAGTATTGGCAGCCAATCAGAAGTCAGCTCGTGCTCGGGAGGAGTTCAGATATATAAATTTTTATTTTTTGAATTTCTCAGCAACTACTCAATGGATTTACACCATTTAAACAAAAGGTCGCTTTCCGGACCAAGAGCTACCTTTTTGCCAAATTTTGTGTAATTCCGTTCAGCAGTTCGGGCTGTAGCCGTGACTACAGTTCCTATGGAAATTAACATGGGGAAAATGCGTTTTGGGACCCCCCTTTTTTCTTGGCCCCCGCTTGACGAATCACCCCGAAACTTTCAAGACAGGAGCTGACCTGAGTAAACCATTAGTTTGGAAAAATTCGCGAAGATTCGTCAAACAACACCAAAGATATTGGCAAAAGAAAAAATGCTTTTTGAATAGAAACAAGGTCCTAACTATAATTACCCACTGGTGACCGCCAGTAGGTAATATATATATATATATATATATATATATATATATATATATACATATATATATATAAACAAATGGAGAGAGCAAGGATTACTTTTGGGGTGCGTCCCTATCCCTAGGGTAAAATTCAGAAACAAAGTGGACGAACCCACTAATACAGACGACTCTGCTATGATTTTCAAGTGCCAGAAACCCACTATGTTTGCAAAAAGAACCCTCACCCACCGACCAGATTCCCGAGAAGAGCCGCAACAATAGGTATCAGAGGCGGGCGTCCTGCTTTGATGAATGTGTGACTACAGGCGTTCGCCCCTTCCGGGATCTGCTTAAAGCTACAACAAACACGTATCTAGTGTTCTTATACTGCACCAGTGGGTCCTTAAGTATGCAGACACCACTGCATGCACAGCACACCTTAGCGTGTGGGCTGTAAAAAACATATACATGTGGCGTGTTTTTTGCCACAATTTCAGCTCTTTTCACCCAGACTGGTCCTGAAGAAAGCCTCCAAATCCATTTTTCATGAGGCTGAAACATGTTGACCACATGGATAACTAAGACCAATTAGTCTTTATGTTATCCTTGTCCTGGGCCGCTGGGAATAAAAAATCAGACTGTAAGGATTCCCAGAGACATTTTTAATCAGCACCACTTTTTCTTGTACTTTTTCACACAATACAAATCCCGCTCCGCTGTAATCCAGGCATTGAAGCACAACTGAGTGGCACTCGGCTACCCGGTTGGGAACCCTATGATGAAGCATACCACCAACTAGGTTGGTGGGTGAGGGTTCTTTTTACAAACCTAGTGGGTTTCTGGCACTCGAAAATCATAGCAGTCGTATTAGTGGGTTCGTCCACTTTGTTTCTGAATATATATATATAACCTACTGGCAGTTGCCAGTAGGTAGAGCATTTTTTGTTTTGCCAATAACTTTGGCGTCGTTTGACGAATCTTTGCGAAATTTTCAAAAATACTTAGGCCCTCACTTCAGCTGTTGTCCTGAAAGTTTTGGGGAGATCCATCAAGCAGGGGCCGAGAAAAAGGGGAGGGTCAAAAAACGTGTTTTCCCCATGTTCATTTCCATGGGAAGCTTTAGACAAGGCTAATTACACCAAATTTGGCAGGAAGATAGATGTTGGTTCAGGGAGTGCCTTTTTGTTAAATGGTGTAAATCCATTCAGTAGTTGCATAGTTATTTAAAGGTTTTTCAGATATACAACTGGGGACATGGAGGATCTATGACCCCTCCTAAGATCTCATGCTGAGATCTGATTGGCTGCCAACACTTCAAGCCAGGAAGTGTTGGCAACCATCTTGCGATTCGGTTAAACCGAGTCACAGGAAAAAACATTAAAAAAAAAGAAAAGGGGGCAGGGTAGAAATACCCTAACCCCCTGGGTCTCTTGGGGAGAAGCATTTAAAAATTGTTGGTGGGAGTTACGCTGGATCTGCGAATACTGCCGAAAATGAAAAAAGAAATGAAGCGCGGGCTCCCGCACTTCATTTGTAATAGGATCCCAGGTGGGCCTGGTCCTGGGGGCATGCCTATAATATATAGGAGGGGTGCGTACCGGGCCCCTCTCATAGGAGCCTTAAAGCCCCAGGGACCGCCACCTCCCGGGGCATTTTGATTAAATGATGCGCAGGTTGCCCTGGGGACCGCCACCTCCCAAGGGCAAATGTTATATTAATGCGGGGGGCCACGTGGCAGCACCGCAGCCCCAGGGACCACCACCTCCCCGGGGCTAAATGAAATATTAATGTGGGAGGTTCTGCCCCCCGCAGCCCCGTGGACTGCCACCTCTGTGGGACAAATGGTTATAATTAAAGTGGGAGGCCGTGCGGTCCCCCACAGCCCCGGGGACCATCACCTCCCTAGGGTTGTGTCCTGTAATGGAGGCCGGAGCCATACTTGGCCCTGGGGACCACCACCCCTGAGGGCCGGCTCCTGCTACCTATTGAGGTTTCCACCCTTGGGAGGTAGCTGTATGCTATGGCTTGGCGGGAGCTTTACCACTCTCGCCAAGACATAGCAAACTCTGCTCTGCTTTTTTTATGCTCTTGCTTGCTGAAAGCAGAGCATAATTGCTTTTAGACAGAGGGAGCTACATGTTCAGCAGCTTCCTCTGTCCAAAAGCAATGCCGGACATGGGGAGCTGGCAGGGACTGCTGGGCCTTGAGGCTCCCCCGTGGTCCCCAACAGTGACAAGTCTGTTCCCCGGGTGGGACTAGGGCACCCACACTAGAGGCCCTCCTCCCATTAATAAAAAATGTATAATAAAATTATAGGCTGTGCCCCGGGGGATGGGGTCCCCGGGGCCGAGCTTAGGCCGTGTGGCCCCCCTCCTCCATCCAGAAAAAGCCTGGCCCCAGGGGATGTGGTCCCCAGGGCTGAAATAGGACAATGAAAGGGGGGCTCCCTAATATAAAAAAAAAGCTTCAAAAAAAGGACCGACAAGTCGCCGGAGGCCCCGCCCCCTTTTACCACCACTCTGCAAAATGCACCTCCTGGCACACAACTGTTTGAGGAATGAAGTCCCCTTGGCTGCAGAGGGTTCTTGGGGGCCAATAAGCCCTCCTGTTACCTCCAGTAAGTCCCGAACAGCGGGATTGCTGAGAGGACTTAGGAGACCGCGCCCCCTTTCTCCACCACTCTGCAAATGTGCTTTCTGGCACACTGGTGTTTCAAGGATGAAGACCCCTTGGCTCCAAAGGGTCCATGGGTGCCAACAAGCCCTCAGTGGTGTCACTGACCATGTCATGAGTGATGTAATGTGTGATCTGATAAGTAGTGAATTGTGGGGGCGCAAGTTATAGTTATATATATATATACACATGTATATCTGTTAGACCTGGCTTCCTTGGCATGGGTCTCCCTTCCATTTTTTCATAATGCCTCTACTGTTGTCGATATGTTTTTGCTGGACTAGATGCTCATGGGCACTTTGCCACTGCTATCAATACCAAAGTGCAAGTGCTCCCTATTGTAAATTGTGATGTGAATTAGTGACTCCATGTTTGGCTTATTTGAATTACTGTCAGACTCTAGTACAGTGCACTGAGTGTGCCCAGGGCTTGTAAATCAAATGCTGCTGGTGGGCTTGCAGCACTGGTTGTGCCACCCACAGAAGTAGGTGTAAAGTGTGTCTCAGGCCTGCCATTGCAGAGCCTGTGTGCAGTCTGTGACTGCCATGTTGACTTGGTAAGTGCACCCACCTACCAGTCCCCAAACCTTCCCTTTTCTTCATATCAGACACCCCTATGGTAGGCCTACGGGCAGGGTGCATTGTAAGGATAAGGTGGGACATGCCTGGTGTGTGTGGCATGTCCTAATAGTGAATTACAGCCATTTTTGTTTTTCACTATTGCAAGGCTACCTGTTCCCCATAGGCCAGAATGGGCAGTTTGATTATAACATCTTATAATCCTAAACTGACTCAGGGAGAAATTCGAGTTTAGTATGCCTGAACTCAGAATGATAAAATACATCTTTTAGTGAAGTTGGTTTTAACATTCTGTGTTTGAAAATACCACTTTTAGAAAGTGGGTATTTTCTTGCCTAACTATCCAGCCTGCCTCTGCCAGCTTGTGTATTGTGTGTCTGGTTTATGCGTGACAGGGGCTGGGGGGTGGCCACAGGAGACAGGGTGAGGCAGCCCAGGGCTGAATAGAGAGATCTGCATCCAGAGTGGTGGGAGGAGTTGCATCTGGGTCTGAATAGGGCTGTGCCTGCCTGCCACAATGCTGGCTCCACCCCCTGCCGGGCGTCTGAGTACCCTGCCCCACATTCTGAAAGGAAAGAAGGAGTCATGTACACAGAGTGCTCCAAAGCTGCACAGAACTGGTTTAAGCTAGGCAAAGGCCTCTCTGCCTTCAGAGAACAAAGAGAAAAGGAGTATAAGTACTGGGGCCCAAACCCAGAAATTTTAGATCACTTTTGGGAACAAGAAGAAACCTTTGCTGAGGAGCGGAACCAAGAAGAAACTGAGGAGAGACTATCCCTAAGCTGAAGTGCTGCTTGGGGGATTGGCCTGCAGTGGTTTGCCTGACTGCCAAAGAAAGGAGAAAGGAACTTTTGCTTTGCTGTGACTTTCATCAACTTGTGAAGGATATCCAAGGGCTTGGAAGAGAGCTTGCCCCCTGATCGAAGTCCCAGGACCATTGGACTTCACCCCTTTGTGAATTGCTGCTGGAAACTCTGTTTCAGTGGCTACAGAGGTAAGGAGCTGTGACCGACTCTCCCGACCGGCTCGGTGTCCTGTTGGCACCGCATCGAGCAACGCCTGCATCTTGCAACGCACGGCCTTGGTCTCACGGACTCCGTCAACGAGCCGCTGCCTGCACCATAACCTGTGAGCACCGCACCTTGCAACGCCTCGCTACACCGAATCCATCTGGTCCGACCGACACGGTCACTGTTGCTGAGTTCGAGTCCTGTGACCGCACTGGAGTTGGGCACCGCGTCGCAAGCTTCGCGACGCACCGCCCGACTCGCACCACTGTCCGGACTGATCGACGCCAGCTCCTGAACCCGGCTCCGTTGCTGCACCGCAACCTGCCAGCACCGCATCGAAGCACCGTCTCGCCCTGCAACGCCCGGCCCTGGTCTCACCGACTCCGTCTCGACGACGTCAACGAGCCGCTGCCTGCACCGCATCGAGGGACAACGCGTCCTGCAACGCTTCCATTTTTGCATCGCGACCGAGACAAACAGCCATCCGGCTCGCACGCCCGTGCCTGCCGCTTCAAGTAAAAGGTACTGTGACCGAGTCTGTCTACGCTGTTAGACTCTGTTTGTTCTTGACATCGCCGTAGCCGGAGGAGGCTACCGACTCGCACAGAACCTTGAATTAAGCCTTTTGATCAGAACTAAGCATTCTTGACAGTATTATGGATTATTTTTGTCGTTTATGGTCTTGTGATAAATCTATATAAAGTATACCTATTTTTATAAATATACAACCTGTGTGGTGTCCATTTGTAGTGTTGTCACTTAATTACTGTATGTGTTCACAAATACTTTACACACTGCCTCTGAACTAAGCCTGTCTGCTCGTGCCAAGCTACCAAGAGGGTGAGCAGGGGTTATTTCAGGAGTGTACCTACTTTCCCTGACTAGACTCAAGGGTCCCTATTTGGACAAAGGTACTTACCTCTGCCAACTAGAGACCCCCAAATCTAACATTGGTGGTCAGCGGTGAGGATTCTGGACTTGCATTTGTGACTCATGTACAGTAATTGGTGAACACTACTTAGTGAGTGCAGACCAAAACGCAACCGCATACTCTTTGATAGCATTTTTTTTGGGATTTCCTATTTTTGCAACTGCCAAGGTTAAATACCATGGAGAAACCAGCATCAGTAGCCTCTGTTGAGTGTGATTGGGAAGAGGAGAGGCTAGAATGCTACACCCTCAAGCAGCTCAAGAATTTCTTTCTAGTGTCCTTTAAAGTGTCCATGACCGGGCTCTCCAAGAAGGAGGACCTCCAAAAGGCGCTGAGGGCCTGGGTCGAATCAAGGAGTGCCCTTGTGGAGGGGGCTGAGAATGCAGAAGGGCAGCTGGAGGGGCTATTGGGTCTAGGGGCTGGAAGACGACCTTCCCCAGTAGGTAGCAGTGTTTCTGCCAGAGGTCTGTCTCCAGAAGAGTTGGAGGACAGGGAAGAGAGTAGGATGCACGAAATGGAGCTGACCAAGCTCAAGCTGAATGGGCAGTTAGAATTTGAAATGCAAACTAGGAAATTAGCCCTAGAAGAAAAGAAAATGCAGTTTGAACATGAGAAGGTTCTGAGGGAGTTGGAATTGAAGGCCAAAAGCTTAGAGATTACTCCCTCTGGTGGCAGTGTACCGCCTGTGCCTGTTGAAGCTAGGGTGTATATTCCCAAAGATGTGGTGAAGGAATTTTTAAAAATGATGACATTGGGCAGTGGTTCAAAGCCTATGAGGTAGCCATGTCTTCCCACCGGGTCCCTGAGAAGGATTGGGGAGCGGGGTTGTGGGGGAGGTTCCTGAGTGAAGGGCGGGATACCTTGTTGGATTTGCCCTCTGAAGTCTATAATTCATACAGCCACATGAAGGAAGCATTAATGTCTAGATATGGTTTGACCCCTGAGCTTTATAGGCAGAGGTTCAGGAACTGTACAAAGATTGAAGGCAGTACCTGGGTTGAATATGTGACCTTTTTTGCAGAGCCTTGGATGGTTGGGTAAAGGGTAGCAAAGCGACTGATTTTCAGGCGCTCTTTGATTTGATTGCATGGGAGCACTTGTCCAGTAATTGTTTTCCTGAGCTAGGCCAGCACCTGATTGATAGTAAGCTGACTAACCCTAGGCAGCTTTCTGAGGAGGCGGACCGCTGGGTGAGTACCCGGGTCCACAAGGGTCACGTGGGAGACTCCGCCAAGGGTGGGCAGGGTCCCCAGCAGAAGAGTGGGAGGGACAAGGGTAAACAGAGGGAGTTCCATAAAGGGCCCCAAAGTAGACCCCAAGGGAACCAATGGAAAGGTTCCCAGCCTCCCCCTGAGAAGATGCCAGTGGCCCTGACAGGCCCCCCCTGTTCACCAGGGACCACTGGTGTGTTACAAGTGTGGCGCCCCTGACCACAAGGCAAACGATCCTCGTTGCCCTTTGCATGGAAAACCAGCACCCACTGGTGCAGTCCCCTGGCAGTTGGCTAGTGTAGCCCTGGGGGAGGAGTTGGGTGCCCAAGGTGGGGGGGATCCCACAGTGTTTTCCCTGGTCTCATTAGGAGACTCTGAGATGGTCCCTAGGACCCAGCTGCCTGATAACACTAAAAAATACAGGCAGTGGGTGACCATCAATGGCCATAGGGTTAGCCGTTCCTGCTCTATTGTCTTCAATGGAGCTCTCAACATTCCAATTTTCTAATAATCCACCCATAAGGGCCACAAACTTCTGAGTTTATGTTCTTTGTTTTCTGTATCAATTCCTAAAAAAGTAAAATTTAAATTTAAATCCCAATTATGTGTTAAGTCTAGAACTTCACACCCCTCTCTTTTGTGCCAGCTGCAAGACTGCTTACCTGGTGGGCATACAAGCAGGAGTCTTATTCACTTCACTTTTGATGTATTGGACTGACAGCACAAATCACCACGTTACGATTAAAGAACACAGACACCTTCAGACCACTGATCAAAGACCTAAGCATCCATCTGAAGGCAAGCAGAATGATCGTCTGCACCCCTTTTTGTTCTTTCCCTTTTCAAATAAACTCTTCCATTGACATTCTTCTCAGTGGGTGTCGTTATCTAATGGTAGGCTCAAACCGCTAGGCGGATCGAGGGTCCTATGCACTGAGGTGGGATTTGTTTTGCCTTCTAGATAAAAGCACACCAAGCCTTTTGGAGTCCACTTTGTGCAAAAGCTATATTGAGAATGATGAAGCACTGGCAGTCCAGACAACTCCACAGTTAAGGCAATTCTCTTTTTTGGTCAAATTACACGATTTGTGAAGTTTGGGTGGTGTTATGATCAAATATATTAAGTTCGCATGTTTCTGTGTTATAACATAGATAAGTCATTACAAGCAAATATCCTGTGCCCCTAATACTTTGTGTGAGCTACTAGCCAGCAGTCTTATTGGCAGAGGAATCCAACTGGCACTTCTAAAAGTTCCAACAGCTTCTCTGAATCTCTAGCATTTCTGTTGTTAATGTGATGATGAGCGGGTATATTTTGCACGTGGTTTTACATTTATTCTTTGCGTCTGTCATATTTAAATTGATTTACTTGCATTTGGATGTTGATTTCTTAGGAGTTTCAGTAGGTATTGTTTGGAGGTCTTTCAACTGTGCTGCTGTAATTTAATTTCATCTAAGGTGAAAATCTGAAGCTGAATGGATTACTAACTGCTGCAGATGTCTAGAAGTCTTTCATCAGCGCAGCTCTGTTCATTTGTGTAGGACTTCTTGGCTGCTGTATGGTGTTCACACTGAAGTAAACAAAAAAATGATGAATAAAATGCTTGAAATAATCTCAGCCATTGGTAATTACTCTGCTGCATCCCAGTCTATCATTCTTTTTGCACACCATGCCACCTCGGTTTGGACGCAGCCATATCCAAATTTGTTGTCATCCTGCTCCAATGGGAATAGTCCAGCCGAAATGCCAGGTATAGCTTGGTTCAAATGATACAGTGTCCATGGGGCCCATGTCTGGGCATATCCGTCCCACTTATGGTATTAGACTGAAGTCAGTGGCGTAGCAAGGGGGATGGGGTGTGGTCTGCCCCAGGCGGCACAAGTTTTGGGGGCGGCAGCCTCCCCCAGCTCTTACCTGCCGTTTAGGGGCGGCAATCGCCAGCACACCCTCTGCCCCCCGCTTTCTAATGAGGCTGCAGCTGGGCGGCAAACCCAGGGACCCCCCCGGGCAGCCAAAGGCCACTGACTGAAGTATACAAAAAAGTGATGGATGGAATGCTTGAATTAATCTCAGCCACTGTGGAACTGTCAGCATGGTGCTGACTACTGAACAGCAAAGAGATCCCTGCTCCCAGGAAAAAGAGAGTGGGAAACCCTGCAACCACCTGGAAGAAATGGACGGCCTGTACACTGTCACAATCCCACTCACCTGAAAACCAGGAACCGCGGAAATGGAGAAAGTCCCCCCTCTCACCTCCAGACCAACCCTCCACACTGTCTAGAGCAGGATGGGCGATTGATCCCAAGGGGAAAGGGAAGTGAGTAAACCCAACAGGCCGTGGGAGAAGAGGTCAGTGCCAGAGGGTGACAGAGTTTCCTGTTGGGGAAGGATGGGGATAGAAGACGGATTCTGCCTCATCTGATTCTTGGGTTTACAGGGGAGGGTCACGGTCTGGAAGACACAAGAGAATCCGATTAGGTAAAGAAAAAGGGGACTATATACAACAGGTGGAGAGAACCTTACACTAATGTTATAGAAGACATATAATGTGTTCACTCACCACAGAACAAGCGTTAAGGTTCCCAAGTTGAATCGTCTCTGGAATGGTAAATTTACGGGAGTAAGAGTAGCCCTAAAAGTCCATTAGGACAGTGCACTGATCCCAACATATAACGCAAAAGCAATGAAATACCTCAGGAATAGGAGAGTTCTTCCTTCCGTGAGAGGGGAATCCTCAGACTCCAAAGGAAAAATAACCCAAAATAGATGATGATTCCACACAGCGTGTCAGGAAAAAAATGCGGGTTGGGAGGATGTTTTCTTAAGGGAAGTGTTGAGGAACCATTCCTGTGGTCCATAAATTAATGTTGTGGTGCAGTACAGCAGTGACTGTACTATAATGTGGCAAGAACAAAGAGGAACCGCTCCTGCGGTCCTCGTGCCACCTTGAGGGTGTTGGAAAGCAGCAGCTTTACACCAAAGTACATGAATGAAAAGAATAAAGAAACCGCTCATGCCGTTTTTGGAAAGCGTGTTGCAGTGCTTATGGCAACGACCGGGCACCGTGAAGAGAAACAAGGTAAAGGAACCGCTCCTGCAGTCCTTTAATTAGCGTTGCGGTGCTCGTGGCGGCTGACGGGCAGTGTGAGGATAAGCAAAGAAAAAGGAACCGCTCCTGCGGTCCTTTAATGGATTTGCGGTGCTCACGGCAGCGGCCATGCACCGGGAAGGTCATCAAAAATAGAAAAGAAACAACTCCTGTGGTCCCTGGCGGTGGGGTGCTCACGGCGGCGGCCTTGCACCATGAAGAAAGATTTTAAGGGAAAAGGAACCACTTCTGCGGTCCTTGGCGTGGCAGTGCTCACGGCGGTGGCCGTGCACCGTGATAACAAACAATGAACAGGAGCCGCTCCTGCGATCCTATGAGCGGCGAGCGATGCTCACGGCAGCGGCCGCGCACCAAATCTAGAGTTGAAGTTTTCAGGAAACAGGAACAGCGGCAAACAGAGATTTCCTTGTGGCAGGGATCCGGAAATAGTTGCTTTAAAGCCAAGCAACTCGATGTTGCTTCAGGTGGCTCTTATATAGGAGCACCTCCTATCACATGCTGTCTTCTTGCCCAAAGAGGAAGGAGAAGAATTCAATTAAAGGGAAAGTAGTAAAGAAAATGAAATAGTGCATTCATACAGATTAGTGAGGATGGTATGTGCTCGAGTGGTAACATTACCTCCTCCTCAAAGGCTGACAAACATGGCGAGGTTTAGCAGGGTTGCGAGCATGAAACCTCCTTACTAAAAGAGGTGCATGAACATGCGTGGCAGGTTCCCAGATTCCCAGGTTCTCTCTTCAGGTGGGTATCCCTTCCAATCCACCAAATAGGAAAGTTTTCCATTTTGTTTCCGTGAATCCATGATACAATTCACTTCGTACTCTTCCTGATCGTTAACTAGCAAGGGAGGTGGAGGAATCAAGGGATGAGTAGAAGGAACAAAGGGTTTGAGAAGAGAAGTGTGAAACACAGAATGGATTCGGTATTCATCCCGTAGTTCTAGTTCCATGGCCATTGGATTGATAACTTGAACTATTTTAAATGGTCCAACAAAAAGGGGTTGCAATTTCTTTGGACCCTCCAAACGGAGATTTTTTGAGGCTAACCAAACCTTATCTCCAGGGGCATAGCAAGGAGCAGGACAACAATGTTTGCCTGCTCTTAACTTCATTGCTTCTTTAGTTAGGCGTAATTGTGTTTGGGCCGCTTTCCATATCTCTTTCAGATTCATGCAGAGGGAATCCACTGCTGGAACCCTGAAGGTGGGTTGCAGGGGGACTGTTCTGGGGTGAAAACCCATAGCACAAAAGAAAGGCGACATGCCTACAGCGGAGTGTAAGCTGTTGTTGTATGCGAACTCCACCACAGGTAAGGCTTTAACCCAACTGCTTGTTAGAGTGGCTAACAAACAACGAAGGTACTGCTCCATTGTTTGATTAACTTGCTCTGTCTGTCCGTCTGAGGATGATAAGCGGATGACTGTCGTAGATCCATTTTCAGAGCGGAACATACTTTGTGCCAAAATTTAGAAACAAATTGAGGACCCTGTCTGAAACAAGCACTGAGGGAACTCCATGTAAACGTATGACGTGCTGAATGGCACCAATTCATTGGCTGTAGGGATCTTAGGAAGAGGCACAAAATGTGCTACCTTAGAAAAGGAGTCTACTACCACAAAAATAGTGGTTGGTCCTTCCTCCTTAAGGAGATATGTGATAAAATCCATACTCACAGTGTGCCACGGATAAGGGGGTAGAGGAAGAGGTTGCAACAACCCAGCCGGCGTTGCCTGGGGTACTTTCTGTGTTGCACATATTGGACATGATTTGAAAAGGTTTATTACATCAGCTGCCATGGTTTCCCATCAAAACCATCTATCACAGATGTCCTTGGTCTTTTGGACACCAGGGTGACTCACCAAAGAAGAGGAATGGACCCATTGTAAAACTTGATCCCTTGGTTTGCTCGGAATGTACAACTGCTCCCCATGATAAAGCAAGCCATTCTTCAAGTGATAATTGGGTTTTTCTAACCAGGGGGACATATCTAATTCAGATAATGTCTTTTCCAAGTCAGTGCAAAACTGATCAAATGAAACGCACCCAAGTATTTTGTCAGAGGGTATCAGGGACACAAGGTCTGGATTGATTGTTTTATGTGGGAGCGACACACATATTCGGGACAGGGCGTCTGCTTTGACCTGTTGTGAGGTTGGTTGATAGGTGATCACAAAATCAAACTCACTAAAGAAAGACACCCATCGCATCTGTCTGGGTGTCAAAGCTCTTGCTGTGCGAAAGAATTCCAGATTCTTATGATCGAAATATATGGTTATGGTGTGCCTAGCTCCCCAGAGATAATGCCTCCATTCCTGAAAAGCTTTCTTGATGGCCAGCAACTCCCTTTCAGTGATTGTGTAGTTTTGTTCCGCTGGTAATAGTTTCTTTGAAAAGAATGCAATAGGGTGCATCTGTCCGGTCATGTCTCTCTGGGACAAAACCCCCCCTCTGCGTATTGGGATGCATCTGCTTCTACAAAAAAGGGAATGGCTGGGTCAGGATATATTAATACAGGGGCAGAGGTAAATTTTGCTTTTAGCATATCAAATGCATGTTGTGCTTCCAGTGACCAAACAAAAGGTACCCCTTTCCTTACAAGCCTTGTTATGGGCGTCACCACATCCGAAAAATGTGTGATAAAACGGTGGAAAAAATTCGCAAAACCCAACAGAGACTGTATGTCCTTCACACAAGTGGGTACTGGCCAAGGTAGGATGGCCTCCACTTTCTTTTTGTCCATCTGTATCCCAGCAGCTGAAATTACAAAACCCAAGAACTCAACCGTGGAAGCATGGAAGGTACATTTCTCAAGTTTTGCAAATAGGTTATGTTCTCTTAGTCTTTGTAGTACTTGTTTCACATGACCCTCGTGTTCACTGGGATTTCTAGAAAACACCAGAATATCATCTATGTAGACGATTAAGAAGCAATCCAGAAAATCACGGAATATTTCATTAATGAAAAACTGAAATGCCGCAGGGGCATTGGAAAGGCTGAATGGTATTACACAGTATTCAAATAAACCGAACTATGTTCGGAACGCCGTTTTCCACTCATCCCCTTTACGTACTCAGATGACATGATATGCCCCCCGTAAGTCCAACTTGGAAAACATGGTGGCGTCCTTAATTTGATCCAACAATACCGGGATGAGTGGTAACGGGTATTTGTTTTTTATCGTTACTTTATTAAGGGACCTATAGTCTATGCATGCGCGAAGGCCCCCCTCTTTCTTTGGCATGAAGAAAAGAGGAGACGAGATTGGAGAGGAGGAGTTTCTAATGAACCCACAGGCTAGCACCTCATCCAGATATTCTTTTAGATGAGCCGTTTCCCGTTCTGATAGAGCGTAGATTCTGCTGCATGGAAGTACCCCCCGGGCTCTAGATCTATGCGGCAATCGAAACTGTGGTGAGGAGGCAGTGCAGTCGCCTTTGTTTTATTAAACACGTCAGCGTACTTCAGATACATATGGGGTATATTGATTTTTTCCGTGACGTACAGGAAGCACACACTAGAGGGGAGACCCACTCTATTGCCTCTTGATAACAATGTTGGACACAATGACTAGAGTCCAAGGTCACAGTCCTACACATCCAATCTATTTTGGGGTTATGCTGTTGTAACCATGGTACCCCGAGAATTACTCCAAAAGCAGGAGTGTCTATAAGGTCAAAAGAGATCTCCTCTGAATGACCGTTATCACACACCAAAGTCAGAGGTGATGTAAACATCGTAATGAGTCCTGATGATAATTCAGTCCCATCCACTGCTCTGACAGGTTCAGCCTCTTTCTTTTTCACACATTCAATGCCCAGGGAGTTAGCCAGTTTGTTATCTAGGAAATTGCCAGTAGCTCCCGAATCTAATAGCACCGATAGCGTCACACGATTACTAGTGGACAAGACCAAAGTCACACTAATGGTAAAGTGCTGAGGCACCAGTGCCACAGAGGTACTATGGAGAAGATGATTATCATGTTGGGCATAAGCAACACTGTAGGAAAGTAGGATCTGCTTCTTATGGTTACCCCCACTTTTTGCTTGATGTTACACTGTTTTTGACTAGTCTGACTGGGATCCTGCTAATCAGGACCCCAGTCTATCTGCTGTCTCCCTAAAATGTTATGCCATGTACTTAGGTACACTCCAGATTGGATACTAGGGTACCCTTCTCAGTCCCTAGCATATGGTACACATGTACCCAGGGCATAGGTACCCCAGAGGCCTCCCATGGGCTGAAGCATGTATTATGCCACCCGAGAGGCCATGCAAAATGGAACTACAGGCCTGCCACTGCAGCCTGTTTAAGCTGACGAAAGATATAGGTTTACTATATCTATAGGCCACTACACTTAAAACCTATAAGTCACCCCTCTAGCAGGCCTCAACAATGCTGAAGGCAGGGTGCTGTGTTTTACCTGAGAGGGTGGCCCTGCATGAGCAGAGCACCCCTGCAGCCTTCGGAGACCATTCTCCCGGGTTGTCGGTGACGCACCCCGACATATAGGTAGAGGTGCATTATATGCTCGCGTAAAATGCTATCTCAAAAACGGATGCAATAAAACATGTCGGTTTGGTATCAGACACCTTGGAATCATACCTCCACACCGTTAACCGGTGTGGGAGGTATGATTCCACCCTTCTGAAGCGAGCTTCGTGGGGTCCCTGGTCTTACCGGTACCAGCCTTCTCGACCCGGACAGCACAAAATGGTTGCTGCCAACCAAAGACACATTTCTGCCCTCCTGCTGCTGGGCCAAGCCCGAGCAGAGGAAGGCACCACAATAGGCATCCTGTCACAGGGAGGTGTGACCACCTCCCAGACAGGATTCAGGGTATTGGGGATGGGTGGGTGCACTTCCAAAGTGCCTGAAAGTCTGCACGAGGGGCACACTTGGTGTCCCTGTGCATAGTTCAGCTCAAACCAGTTCTGGGAGCCATTGGCTCCCGCTCTGGCACAAAACTGGACAAAGGACAAGGGAGTGACCTCCCCACTGTCCAAACCCTCCCCTGGGAGGGTCCCCTGAATCTGTCCAACCCTCTCCCGTGGGTTCTTAAGGGCTTACCTGGCTGTAGGACCCTAGATTCAATGTCGACAAGATTCTGATCAAGAAGGCACTGACCTTCGACCGTCTGGACACTCTGGACTTCGCTGGACTTTGACTGGGCCCGTCTTTGTTTCCCTCTCCGTCCAAAGCATCGTCTGTGCCCGTGCACCATACAGGCTCTGTGCAGGGTCTGTGAAGCATCAAGGACAACTGAAGTATCTCCCTTGGAGTGAAGGAGTCACTCCCCTGCATTTGCAGGCATCATAATGCAACTGACTGGTCTGCTGATCCTGAGCTCCTGTGGACTCTAAAGGCTCCAGCAGCACAGGAGGTGGGTTCTTATGTTCCTTGAGGTTTATCTGCCCTCTCACTGAGTTTGAGGCCAGTATCCCTCGTGGGGACCGCATAACCTGAACCCCTGTGCACAGCGTACTTTTGCAATTGCATATGCTTGTTGGTGTTCCCCGACTACCTGCATTGGGCTATCGATAGCCCGAACCTCTGCGCACATTTTGTACAAAGGACTTTGGCCTCCTCACACTCTGTGCCCTGCAAGCTGTACTTTGTGAAACTGCTAAGAGGTCCCCTTGCGACTCCTGTGCCTACGGCCTGTGGGTCAGTTTGCGGGACAACACTGCTTTACCTGGGCTCTCCTGGTTGCTCCAGGCCTGCCCTGACTCCCCTTGCTGTGGTGAGTCCTCTGGTCCTTGCTGGGCCAGACCGTAACCTTCTCTGACCTTCTTCGTGGGTTGCCGCTGCCAAGGCTTGTTGGTGCTCCCGCTGGACACCGACTCCTCAGCACTCAACATCCTTCGTGGGACAGCTCGTATCTGGTTTCTGGTCATCCTTGATGTCTCCTGGTCCCTGCAGCTGTAGAGTCAAGGACTCCATCTTCACACCTGAAGCACCCAACAACGGTGGGCATTCGTCTATCAAGCCCCTGGACACTCCTCAGTGACCCAGATTCTGTCCCCTCAGCTTTCAGGTTCCTTCCATCAAGAATCCACCTGTGGGTTCCACCGGACACTCTTCTTCCTTCCAGCAGTGGCATTTCTTTGAAGTCTCCCATTGAGAAAGACGGCGGTTTCCGATTCCACTTCGACCCTATGCACCCGGCTTCCCTGGGATAGGTAACTCTGGTACTTTGGTATCCACAGGTGGGGTGGCTCTCCAACCTTCTAAGTTCCAAAGGGTTTCTTCGTAATCCACTGGGAAGGGTCCTTAAACATTAAAACTGCAACCGCGACTCTCCCATTGAATTGTACGTAGCACGCGGTCGTGTTCTCACACTGCACCCGTCCTCCGTGGGGTCCCTGCTTACTCACCATGGGTGGTTCCTTGGGGTCCCAGCAATTCTACAACCTCTAGACACTGTCTTGACTCGAGTCGTGGTTCTTATACCACTATTTTAGTATATGGTTCGGTCCCCCCCTGGGGCCTGATGTGTATTAGTGCTACTTACATTTCTGTGCTACAGTATTGTGTGCTTTGTGTTTATCTGCGTGTAGCAGATACTGTGAGGTATTTAAGGTGTGATAATAATAAATACATATTTTTATAACTACTGTGTGGTTCGCCTTTCATTTAACCAATACTATAAGGTTGCATTCTGGTAAAACAAGCTGCTTAACATTCCTTCAAGACTAAGCCTGAAGGCTGCTCCCCACAGCTACAACTTGGATAGCTTTCTAAGGTTATCTTTGACCTCTTAAATCACCATAAGGGTTGTTTGGACTGGTACTGGGTGCCCACTTTAATTAGTGGACAGCATATACCAGGCCAACTTCTCACATTATTGTGCAGCGGGTGGGATTCAAGCCTGCAGTGTTTTGCCAGATACATCTTTGTATTGATTAACTGAAAACCACTAAGTACTAGGGGCAGATCTACAAGAAAGTGCCGCAGCGTGGCGCTGCAAGCCCTTGGCTGCGCCACGCTGCGGCATTCTCAGAGCACAGGAATGCGACATATTTACAAGAATATGTCGCATTCCTGTGTTCTCCCTGCGCTGGCGCACAAACAGCTGCCAAGCGCCGGCGCAGGCACCCTTGCACCATGGTGCAAGGATGCCTGCGCCATGGGGAGATTGTTTTTGTGCAGGAAGGGGCACCTTTCTGCACAAAAACAATCAGTACAGGCTTTTCTTTCAATGCGTGCTGCAGAATGCAGCACGCATTGAAAGAGGAAAAACGAGGAGAAATGAAAAATTTCTCCTCGGTGCGCTCGCTACGCCACCTCTAGGGTGGCGTAGCATTCACTACGCATCTCCAGAGTTACGATTACTCGTAAATCTGGAGATGTGTCTTAGCTCCATGGGTGTTGCGTGGGAACACCCACAGCAACACCCATGGAACGCCCCTTCAACGCAAAGTGCTGCGTGTGAAGGGACGGTAGTTTACAAGGAGAGGAAAAGTCACGCATGGTGGCTTTTCCTCTCCTTGTAAATATCGAGGAGCCCCCTGCGCCACCAGTACGTCACGAAAAGTGACGTACTGGTGGCGCAGGGGGCTTGTAAATCTGCCCCTAGGTACATATAATACTAACTTAGAATAAGTAAGTTCTACTGAACTTAGGGTTGGGTAAGTCATGGGTCTAGCCCACCCTTTCTCCAACCTCAGAGAGTTTAGTTCCCACTAGGTTAGGTAGGTGCAACACCTCACCAACCTTAGTATGTCTTCTAAAGGAGATGCCAGTGGCTCTCTGCCCTCTAGATACAGTGAGCTTTCATTCTAAGAATTGAAAGCCCTGTGTGCCTCTAGGAAGCTGAAGACAGGGAGAAGTGCCAACCCTCAAAGTCTAATAGAGATGTTACTTCTTGATGACCTTAGGACGATCCCTGGGTCAGATGAACAAGAGAGAGTGGGTGGGACAGGGAATGAGAACAGGTCAGCAGGTGACACCTTTTATGACCTAGACTCAAACCCTGGCCAGGAGGAACAAGATGGTTCCCACCTGGACAACTGAGATCTTCATGGAGATGAAGAAGTAGGCCAAGATGGCCCCCTCTTCACCCCTCCTGGAAGAGTGCAGAGTTTGCCAAGGAGATCTAGATCTCCCTCTGCAGAGTCACATCACTCAGGACAGTCCATAGGGACCTCTGTATCTAGCAAGAGGGACCACTCTTATGGCATGGAGTGCCAATTTCTGGAACTTGAGAAAGCTAAGCTTAGGATCAGGCAACAGCAATTGGCCCTGGATAAAGAGTCCCTAGAAGTCCAGAGAGCTAGAAAAAAGTTAGGACTAGAGTCCCATGGTGGCAGCAACAGTGTCCCTAGAATTAAGGAACATTCCTTTGATAATAGGAACCTGAGCAAGATTGTCCCTCCCTACCATGTTGGGGATGAGATCCATAAATGGATAACTGCTTTAGAGAGGGCCTGTAAAGTTCAGAGGGTCCCTCAAGAGCAGTGGGCAGCTATCTTGTGGCTCTCCTTTGCTGACAAAGGTAGAGATAAGCTCCTCTCTGTTAGAGAAGAGGATGCTGACAACTATTCAGTCCTGAAGAGTGCTCTCATTGATGGGTTTGGCTTAACCACTGAACAGTACAGGATTAAGTTCAGAGACACCCAGAAGGCACAGAATCAGGACTGGGTAGACTTTGTGGATAGTGCTATTAAGGCTCTGGAAGGCTGGTTACTTGGCAGCAAAGTGAATGATTTCAAGGGATTGTACAATTTGATTATGAGGGAGCAGATCCTTAATAATTGCCAAAATCAGTTGTTGTATCAATACCTGGTGGACTCTGATTTGACTTCTCCCCAAGAATTGGGAAAGAAGGCAGATAAGTGGGTCAGAAACAGGGTAAAGCAGAAAAACCAGAACTCTGGTGGTGACCAGAAGAAGCAAGATTCTAAAACTCCAGATAAGGGTGGGGACAAGGGTAAAGATCAAAAGTCTTCATCAGGGCCCCAAAAACCTGCATCTGGGGGGGAGTCACAGTCTAACAAAGGAAAAGGCAAAAGAAAACCTTGGTGTTGCTTTTGTAAGGTAAAGACCCATTGGACAAAAGATGCTGATTGTCCAAAAGCCAAGGAAAATCCGCCTACCACCACTGCCCCTAAGGCAACTGCGCCCCCTAGCACAAGTACAGGTGGTGGGACAGGGAACAAGGGATTAGTAGGGTTAACCTTGGGCTCTGAGGTGGGTTCTGGCCTAGTCAGAACCCCAGCTCAGGCTGTGCTTGTCTGTGATGGTGGCATGGATATTGCCACCTTATTTGTCAGTCCCAGTAACTTGGGCAAATACAGACAACAGTCTTTGATTAATGGCAAGGAGGCCATGTCATACAGGGACACAGGTGCAAGTGTCACTATGGTGACAAAAGATCTTGTGGGCCCTGACCAGATCATACTTGGTGAGATGTACCAAGTGACCAATGCTAACAATATCAGGACTGATCATTCCTTGGGAGTTATTAATTTCAGCTGGGGAGGGGTAACTGGCCCTAAGAAAGTTGTGGTTAGCTCAGACCTTCCAGTTGAATGCTTGTTGGGCAATGATTTAGAGACTGCAGCCTGGGCTGAAGTGGAACTAAGGACTCATGCAGCAATGCTGGGCATCTCTGCAGATGTGTTTACTGTGACTAAGTCACAGGCCAAACTGACAACCACTGAACAGGCCCTGGATCCTGGAAAGATGGACCAGGAGCCTCCCAAGAGAAGGAGCAGGAGGGGTAAGGCTGTGTCTTACCCCAGGCTCAGAGAGAGGATCATTCTCTGGAGGGAGATGATCTAAGTCCCTGTGAAGGAACTGTCTCAGATGAACTTGAACCATATCAGGTTGGGTTCTTGGGGACAGGGGTCCCTTCCAGGGCAGATCTGAGCCAGTAGCAGTAAACCTGCCCCTCTCTTGAACCCCTCAGACAGCAAGCTGCTGCTGAGGCTGCTGGGAGTGTCAGTGGATCCAGCAGGATCTATTGGGATGAGGGACTCCTTTACTCAGAGGGTAGAGACCCCAAGCCACCAGGAGGTTGGTCATACCTCTGAAGCTTAGGGGCTTCCTACTCACCTTGGCACATGACATTCCCTTGGCAGGACACCTAGCCCAAACTAAGACTTGGGACAGGCTTGTCCCTCACTTTCACTGGCCTCACATGTCAGAGGACACCAAGGAGTTTTGTCGCTCCTGTACCACCTGTCAAGCCAGTGGTAAGTCAGGTGGTACCACAAAGGCCCCCCTCATACCACTACCTGTGGTGGGGGTTCCCTTTGAGAGGGTTGGGATTGATATCATTGGTCCCATGAACCCTCCTGGGCACAGTTACATACTTGTGGTGGTGGACCATGCCACTAGGTATCCAGAAGCAAAACCCCTTAGAACCAACACACAGCTCCTGTGGTGGCCAGGGCCCTCCTGGGAATTTTTTCCGGAGTGGGTTTCCCTAAGGAGGTCTTAACTGACAGAGCTACAAACTTCATGTCAAGTTATATCACTGCAATGTGGAAGGAGTGTGGAGTGAACTACAAGTTCACCACACCCTATCATCCACAATGCAATGGGTTGGTTGAAAGGTTCAACAAAACCCTAAAGGGCATGATCATGGGCCTCCCAGAAAAGCTTAGGCGAAAATGGGATGTCCTGTTGCCCTGCCTTCTCTTTACCTACAGAGAGGTCCCACAAAAGGGGGTTGGCTACAGCCCTTATGAACATTTGTTTGGGCATCCAGTTAGGGGTCCCTGGTGTTTGGTGAAGGAGGGATGGGAGTTACCTCTCAAACCTCCCAAACAAGACATAGTGGACTATGTACTTGGTCTCCGCTCCAGGATGGCTGAGTACATGAAGAAGGCCAGCAAAAACCTTGAGGCAAGTCAAGAACTGCAAAAAGCTTGGCATGAACAAAAGGCTGTACTGACTGTTTACCAGTCAGGACAGAAAGTATGGGTGTTGGAGCCTGTGGCCCCAGCAGCTCTCCAAGACAAGTGGAGTGGGCCCCACACTATTCTTGAACAGGGGAGAGGTCACCTACCTGGTGGACCTTGGAACTCCCAGGAGCCCCCATAGGGTGCTCCATGTAAACAGGCTCAATCCCTATGTGGACAGGGCAGACATGGGCTTGCTCATGGCTACTGATGAGGGACTGGAGCAAGAGAGTGACCCACTCCCTGACCTCCTCTCACAGACCCCAGATGATGCTCAGTTGATGGTGTAGCTTTGGCAGGCAGCCTCACTGAGCAACAGCAGATTGATTGCAGGAAGGTCCTCAATCAATACAGGCATATGTTTTCTTTGACTCCTAGTCAGACCACCTGGTGTACCCATGAAGTGGACACAGGTGAGAATCTACCTGTTAAAAATAAGATTTACAGGCGGCCTGACCATGTCAGAGATTGCATCAAGGCTGAGGTCCAAAAGATACTGGAATTTGGAGTGATTGAACCCTCAGATAGCCCTTGGGCAAGTCCAGTGGTTCTGGTACCCAAACCTCATACCCAGGGTGGTAAGAGAGAAATGAGGTTTTGTGTGGACTACAGGGGGCTCAATGCAGTCACTAGGACTGATGCTCACTCTATTCCTAGGGCAGATGAGTTCATTGACACTTTGGCCTCAGCCAAGTTCTTGAGCACATTTGACCTTACTGCTGGATATTGGCAAATCAGACTAGCTGAGGATGCCAAACCAAAAACAGCATTTTCAACCCCTAGTGGGCATTATCAATTTATTGTAATGCCCTTTGGTTTGAAGAATGCACCTGCCACATTCCAAAGGTTGGTGAACAAAGTCCTTATAGGCCTGGAAGCCTATAGTGCAGCATATCTGGATGATATAGCTGTCTTTAGCTCCACCTGGGAGGATCACCTGGTCCACCTGAAGAATGTTGTGAATGCCCTGCAAAAAGCAGGCCTCACTATCAAGGCTACTAAGTGCCAGATAGGGCAGAGTAAGGTTGTGTACCTGGGCCACCTTGTGGGTGGAGGCCAGGTTCAACCATTGCAGAGCAAAATCCAGACCATCATGGACTGGGTTGCTCCCGCTACCCAGACTCAGGTCGGAGCTTTCTTGGGCCTAACTGGGTACGACAGAAGATTTGTGAAAGGATATGGGTCTATAGTGACTCCCTTGAATGATCTTACTTCAAAAAGAATGCCAATGAAAGTTCAGGGGACAGTTAGCTGTCAGGAGGCATTTGATGATCTCAAGCTGGTCATGTGCACTGCTCCCATTCTGCAAAGTCCTGACTATTCCAAACAATTCATTGTCCAAACAGATGCATCTGAGTTGGGGTAGGGGCTGTGTTGTCACAACTTAATGCAGAGGGTCAGGATCAACCAGTAGCTTTTATTAGCAGAAGGTTGACCCCCAGAGAGAAACGTTGGTCAGCCATTGAGAGGGAAGCCTTTGCTGTGGTTTAGGCTCTGAAGAAGCTGAGGCCATACTTGTTTGGCACTCATTTCATTGTTCAGACAGACCATAAGCCCCTCTTATGGCTAAAACAGATGAAGGGTGAAAACCCCAAACTTTTGAGGTGGTCCATTTCCCTAAAGGGGATGGACTATACAGTGGAACATAGACCTGGGAGTAACCATGCCAATGCAGATGGACTCTCCAGATATTTCCCCTTAGAACATGAAGACTCAACTGGGCAAGGTTAGTCTCATCTCCTTACGTTTGGGGGGTTGTGTAGGAAAGTAGGATCGGTTTCTTATGGTTACCCCCACTTTTTGCTTGATGTTACACTGTTTTTGACAGTTGCTAATCAGGACCCCAGTCTATCTACTTTCTACCTAAAATGTTATGCCATGTACTTAGGTACACTGCAGATTGGATACTGGGGTACCCTTGTCAGTCCCTAGTATATGGTACACATGTACCCAGTGCATAGGTACCCCAGAGGCCTCCCATGGGCTGAAGCATGTATTATGCCACCCATGAGAGGCCATGAAAAATGGAACCACAGGCATGCCACTGCAGCCTGTGTTAGCTGGTGCTTGCACCACTTATGAAAGATATAGGTTTACTATATCTATAGGTCACTACACTTAAAACCTATAAGCCACCCCTCTAGCAGGCCTTAACAATCCTGAAGGCAGGGTGCTGGGTTTTATGTGAGAGGTTGCCCCTGCATGAGCAGAGCCCCCCTGCAGCCTTCGGAGACCATTCTCCCGGGTGGTCAGTGACGCAGCCTGACATATAGGTATAGGTGCATTATATGCTCGCGTAAAATGCTATCTCGAAAACGGCTGCAATAAAACATGTCATGTTTGGTATCAAAAACCTTGGAATCAGTATGATTTCACCCTCCGTAACGTGCTTCATGGGGTCCCTGGTCTTACCGGTACCAGCCTTCTCGACCCGGACAGCACAAAATGGTTGCTGCCGATCAGAGACACATTTCTGCCCTCCTGCTGCTGGGCCAAGCCTGAGCAGAGGAAGGCAGCACAATAGGCATCCTGTCACAGGGAGGTGTGACCACCTCCCAGACAGGATTAAGTGTATTGGGGCTGGGTGGGTGCACTTCCAAAGTGCCTGAAAGTCTGCACGAGGGGCACACTTGCTGTCCCTGTGCATAGTCCGGCTCAAATCAGTTCTGGGAGCCATTGGCTCCCGATCTGGCGCGAAACTGGACAAAGGACAAGGGAGTAACCTCCCCACTGTCCAAACCCTCCTCTGGGAGGGTCCCCTGAATCTGTCCAACCCTCTCATGTGGTTACTTAAGGGCATACCTGGCTGTAGGACCCTAGATTTGACGTGGACAAGATTCTGATCAAGAAGCCACTGACCTTCGACCGTCTGGACACTCTGGACTTCGCTGGACTTCGACTGGGCCCAAATTCGTCTCCCTCTCTGTCCAAAGCATCGTCTGTGCCCGTGCACCATACAGACTCTGTGCAGGACCTGTGGAGCATCAAGGACAACTGAAGTATCTCCCTTGGAGTGAAGGAGTCACTCCCCTGCATTCGCAGGCACCATAACGCAACTGACTGGTCTGCTGATCCTGAGCTCCTGCAGACTCCAAAGGCTCCAGCAACACAGGAGGTGGGTTCCTATATTCCTTGAGGTCAAGCTGCCCTCTTATCGAGTTTGAGGCCAGTATCCCTCGTGGGGACCGCATAACCCGAACCCCTGTGTACCGCATACTTTTGCAATTGCATATGCTTGTTGGTGTTCCACAACTACATGCATTGGGCTATCGATAGCCCCAACCTCTGCGCACATTTTGTACAAAAGACTTTGGCCTCCTCACACTCTGTGCCCTGCAAGCTGTACTTTGTGAAACTGCTAATAGGTCCCCTTGCGACTCCTGTGCCTTCGGCCTGTGGGTCTATTTGAGGGACAACACTGCTTTACTTGGGCTCCCATGGTTGCTCCACGCCTGCCCTGACTCCCCTTGCTGTGGTGAGTCCTCTGGTCCTTGCTGGGCTAGACCTTAACCTTCTCTGACCTTCTTTGTGGGTTGCCGCAGCCAAGGCTTGTTGGTGCTCCCGCCGGACACCCACCCCTCAGCACTCGACATCCTTCATGGGACAGCTCGTATCTGGCTCCTGGTTGTCCTCGACATCTCCTGGTCCCTGCAGCTGTAGAGTCAAGGACTCCATCTTCACACCTGAAACACCCGACATCAGTGGGCATTCGTCTATTGAGCCCCTGGTCACTCCTGAGTGACCCAGACTCTGTCCTCTCTGCTTACAGTTTCCTTCCATCAAGAATCCACCTGTGGGTTCCACTGGACACTCTTCTTCCTTCCAGCAGTGGCATTTCTTTGAAGTCTCCCATTGAGAACGACGTCGGTTCCCGACGCCACTTCGACCCTATGCACCCGGCTTACCTGGGATAGGTAACTCTGGTACTTCGGTATCCAAGGGTAGGGTGGCTCTCCAACCTTCTAAGTTCCAAAGGGTTTCTTTGTAATCCACTGGGAAGGGTCCTTAAACGTTAAAACTGCAACCGCGACTCTCCCATTGAACTGTACGTAGCACGCGGTCGTGTTCTCACACTGCACCCGTCCTCCTTGGGGTCCCTGCTTACTCACCTTGGGTGGTTCCTTGGGGTCCCAGCAATTCTACAACCTCTAGACACTGTCTTGACTCGAGTCGTGGTTCTTATACCACTATTTTAGTATATGGTTCGGTCCCCCCCTGGGGCCCTCTGTGTAGTAGTGCTACTTACGATTGTTTCTGTGCTACAGTATTGTGTGCTTTGTGTTTATCTGCGTGTGGCAGATACTGTGAGGTATTTAAGGTGTCTTATAATAATAAATGCATATTTTTATAAATTCTGTGTGGTTCTCCTTTCATTTAACCAATACTATAAGGTTGCATTCTGGTAAAACAAGCTGCTTAACATTCCTTCAAGACTAAGGGCCAGATGTTTCAAAAAAGCAGATTGCGATTCACAAATAGTGATTTTTACCGAATCGCTATTTGGGAATCACAAAACGCTATGCTGGAAAAAAAATCGCAAAAGAATAGCGATTCGGTAAAAATCGCTATCGCAGTTACCGATTTCAAAAATTGTGATTCTGTAATTGCGATATTGCAATTAAGAAATCGCTAAATTACGAATCTGCCATTCAGGTGCAGCATGATGACATCACAACCAGGAAGTGTGACTGCCCATGCTGTTTCTGAGTGCCTGAGGCTGTGTTAGAGGCTGGGAGCAGGAGCACACCACTCAGAAGCCCATCTGGAGTGCAAATACACCCACAAACCCACCATGGATACACAGGATAAGGCAAAGGAGGCTGCAGTAAGAAAAAGGAAACAGAAATTCAGTGAAAAAGAACTGGAGGTCCTCATTGAGGAGATGGTGAGGAGCCATGAACAGCTGTTTGGTAAAGAAAATCTCTGCACATCCCGGACATAGAGGCAAAAGTAAATGCCATTGGTGTCACACAGCGCACAATAGAGGACCTACGCAAGCACTGGTACGACTTGCGCTCAAGGGCAAAAGAAAAGGTTGCAAGCAAGCTTGCGGAGGCCAAGAAAACTGGTGGAGGTCCACCTACTGAGCCAGCGTCAACACCCCTTGAGGACTTGGTGGAGTCCACGCTACAGCCAGAAACCATCAGCGGTGTAGCAGACATTGACAGCTCAGCCACGCCCAACACCAGAGAAGGTAGGATGCATGCTAAATCACCCCTGACCCCTGACCCATTACCCCCTAAACACCCCACTCAGGAATGACTCAATATCCAAGTATGAGAGCCACTCCATGCCACAATTTTGTGATCACCCAGCAATGCATCATGGGAGATGCAGTCCCACACATAACACAGTAAAGCATTGATACAGAGTAACATATCTGCAGTTGCGATACACCAGTAAAAGACAAATTTAAGCACAACATTTAGGTTTACCAACTGAAGTAAATTTATTTTGGAAATGACAGAAAGAAGGACACACAATAAGTAGTTCTCTTGTATTCACAGATGAACCTGCGACACAGGGTGAGAACACACCAATTGATGAGGCACAACAGCTACAGGAACAGGCAGGGGGAGAGGAGTCAGACCACACAACACAGACAACACCTGCACCAAGACCACGCCGTTACACTGTGGCTCCACTACAGGAGTTGGAGGGAGGAGTGCAAGCCATCCAGGATGAGCCACAGCGAAGGCACGAAGAGCAGGCACGGCAACAACATGACCAGTCCCCTGCGCACTGTAGCGACAGCAGTCGCATGAGACGCAGACCAAGGGCACAACACACCGCCGATGAAGGAGAGGAATCCTCTGTCTTCTCTGGGCTGGAGGGCACAATGGTGAAGGTGCAGCGGCTACAAGCAAAAAGCATGCGGTCAATGCAAAGGCAGCTGGTGTCTGTAAATCACAATCTGACTGACATAAAGGATGGCATCAGGGAGCTCAACAACACTGTGGCCGAGGGTAACAAGGCATGTGCAGACAGCATGAAGGACATGGCCGTAGCCATCAAAGAGCTCTGTGACACCATGCAGAGGGACCATGCCTCCAGACGCAGGGAAAAGCAACGCCTATTTACCCGTCTGGATTATTACACTAAGGCAGTCAACCGTCTGTGCAATGCCACAGCTGTCCTTTCCAGACGCACAATGTCCATGCAGGTTGAAATGGCACACTGCAGCCAGGATGTTGCCAAGGGGTTGGTGCAGGTCACAACTGCAGTTGAACAGCTACAGACAGCCAACATAGCTGCCACAGGTATTCTGGGTGCAGGGAACAGTGAGGAGGTCTCCAGCCGCAGCAGCATTACCCCACCCATGACTGAACCCAGACGGCGGAGTGTGAGGCAGGGAACAGCATCCGATGCCTCATCAAGGGAGGGCAGTGTGAACCGAGCAAGTGCATCACGGGGGCACAAGAAATAGACAGTGTTGCGACAGAAGCATGCAAATGGGTGAGGTAACCTATGGCATACATGCTGAAGTCACATAAATGTGCATGGACTGTGTACATGGTATGTTAAACGTCGAATGCCACACATTAGTTGTGACTTGTAGTCTGTGTGAAGACATTTTACCTGATGTTAAGGTATATTAAAACACAGCTATTCAACAGTCATGAGTTGCTTTGTATCATCATTACTCACCCAGAAATAGTTGCGTGTTATTTCATCACGTCTGTCTGCCATCTGCTGCACCTACACCACCTGCTGATCTGAGACATGGACCTGGTTCCTCATCTTCATCTGATTCGGAATCTGTGAGTTCCACTGGTATGCCTTTTGTTGTTGCGACGTTGTGCAGCATGGCAAAAGTAGCCACGATCTTGCAACAGGTATCAGGCCTATACTGCAGTGCTCCTCCACTTTTGTGCAGACAGAGGAACCTGCTCTTCAGTATTCCAAATGTCCGCTCAATGACATTTCAGGTTGACTTGTGTGCGCCATTGTATTTTCTCTCACTCTGATTAGCCGGCTTGAGGTATGGTGTGAGGATGAATGAGCGCACAGCATATGCACCATCACCTACAGGATGAAAGGCATATGGTTAATCACTGTCCTATTCATACAGTAGTAATGAGTCCATCAGAGTGTGTAAAATGCATTTACCTAGCAGGTATCCTTCGCCAAATTCACCCCCAGTGAGACGTGTGTATATTCCACTGTGTCTAAATATGAAGGAATCGTGTGTACTGCCAGGATATTTGGCCACTATATCAGTTATTATGTGTTTTGCGTTACATATGACCTGTATGTTGAGTGAATGGAATGATTTCCTGTTCCTGAATATGTACTCATTATCTGAGGGGGGACAGAGGGCTACATGTGTCCCATCAATGCACCCGATGACATTTGGGAACTGTGCTATCTGGTAGAAATCCAATATGGTCTGCTGAAATGCCTGTTGTGTGGTGGGGAATCTGATGTAATGGTGTATCCTCTGTACCATTGCATCCAAGAATGCATTAAAGAAGCGCGACAGGCAACTTTGGGACACCCCTCCTGCTGTAGCTATGACACCCTGGAAGCTCCCTGATGCTAGTAGGTGCAGTGAACAGAGGAGCTGCACATGTGTTGAAATGGCTTGGGTCCTGTGGGTTTAATGCTCAAGTATAGGTTGTAGGTCAGCTATCAGGTCTAGTATAGTTGCTGAGTCTAGTCTATACTTCTCATGTATTTCTTCCTCTGTCTGCTGAAACAGGGTTATGCGCACTCTGTAAATGCATTCCTGTCTCCTCCTCCTTCTCTGTGCTGCTGCTTGAATCCGCATCCTCCTCGCTATGACATACAGCGCTGCCATTGTGAAAGACACTGAGGCATTCTGGGCCTCTTTAAATAGGTTGCACCTGGTTACCACCTGCCCTGAGTTGGTGGTAATTTGAAGGTGTAAAATTGCCAATTTTGCTTAATCGCAATTTGCGAATTTTTCATACATTCTATTGCGAATTCGCAATCTGCGACATACATTTTTGCGAATTCGCAATTTGGGACTCTCAAATTGCGAATTTGCAAAGGGTTTTTCGCAGATTTGTTGCTTCGCAAATTTGGTAATCGCAATTTTTGTGATTATCCATTTCGCGATACGGAAAACTGTCATACATTGGGACATGCTATTTTGCATTCGCAAACGCCCTATTTTTGCGATTCACAGCGTTTGCGAACGCAAAATAGCTTGATACATCTGGCCCTAAGCCTAAAGGCTGCTCTCCACAGCTACCACTTGGATAGCTTTCTAAGGGTATCTTTGACTTCCTAAATCACCATAAGGGTTGTTTGGACTGGTACAGGGTGCCCACTTTAATTAGTGGACAGCATATACCAGGCCAACTTCTCACAAACACTCTTTCTGGGCACAGAGGATTTGGGTCTAACAGGACACTCTGGTGCAAAAGACCCCCTTTCCCACAATAGAGACATAAGTTAAGAGTACGTCTCTTCTCTTTTTCTTCTCGAGTCAAAGGCCCCCTGACCGCTCCAATTTGCATGGGTTCGGCAGGGAGTATTCTATTATCATCCTTCTTATCGCTTTCATACACAAGAACACAAGGGGTTTCGTTTCTCCCTTTCTCTCTGCGCCTTTCACAAAGCCGGTGGTCCATCTTAATCACTAGATCGATGAACTCAGTACATTCCTCAGGAGGATCAACAATTTGGGACAAAACATCCTTTCGTTCATCGTTAAGCCCCCGATAGAATAAGGATGCTCTTTTGTCCAGAGGCCAACGGGTCTCTGCCAATAACCTATTAAAATCGGTCACGTAAGAGAGCAAAGGGTTCCTACCAGTCTAAGGTTTAGCAATTCAGTGTCGCTGGCCTGCATAAACGTATGTTTGTCAAACAGTCTCCTCATCTGTTCCTTAAAGGCTGGAAAATCAGACAAGAGGGGGTCGTCTGTTTCTACTAATGGTATCGACCAATTGGCAGCGGTACCCATAAGGTAAGATATTATAAATGCTACCTTGGCCGAGTCTGATTTTCTTGTCTTAGGTTTTGAACCTCTGTTTGCATGGCCATCAATGCTGCTGCCAACTCCTGTACTGAGGAAACAGGATTAGTGTCAGCAGGGAACAGTGTCTCACCATTCTCCACTAGATCCATCTCCCCTTGGGCGGTAACATTTTCGTGGGCTTGGCTTTTTGACACAATCCCACTCACCTGAAAACCAGGAACCGCGGAAACGGAGAAAGTCCCCCCTCTCACCTCCAGACCAACCCTCCACACCGTCTAGAGCAGGATGGGCGATTGATCCCAAGGGGAAAGGGAAGCGAGTAAACCCAACAGGCCGTGGGAGAAGAGGTCAGTGCCAGAGGGTGACAGAGTTTCCTGTTGGGGACGGATGGGGATAGAAGATGGAGTCTGCCTCGTCTGATTCTTGGGTTCACAGGGGAGGGTCACGGTCTGGAAGACACAAGAGAATCAGATTAGGTAAAGAAGAAAAGAAAAAGGGGACTATATACAACAGGTGGAGATAACCATACACTAATGTTATAGAAGACATATAATGCATTCACTCACCACAGAACAAGCGTTAAGGTTCCAAAGTTGAATCGTCTCTGGAATGGTAAATTTACGGGCGTAAGAGTAGTCCTAAAAGTCCATTAGGACAGTGCACTGATCCCAACATATAACGCAAAAGCAATGATATACCTCAGGAATAGGACAGTTCTTCCTTCCGTGAGAAGGGAATCCTCAGACTGCCAAAAATTGCCAGTGGAGAACACCAAAGGAAAAATAACCCAAAATAGATGATGATTCCACACAGCGTGTCAGGAAAAAAACGCGGGTTGGGAGGATGTTTTCTTAAAGGAAGTGTTGAGGAACCATTCCTGTGGTCCTTAAATTAATGTTGCGGTGCAGTACAGCAGTGACTTTACTATAATGTGGCAAGAACAAAGAGCAACCTCTCCTGCGGTCCTCGTGCCACCTTGAGGGTGTTGGAGAGCAGGGGCTTTACACCAAAGTACATGAATGAAAAGAATAAAGAAACAGCTTCTGCGGTCTTTGGAAAGCGTGTTGCAGTGCTCGCGGTGGTGGCCGGGCACCATCAATATAATCAAAGAAAAAGAACTGCTCCTGCGGTCCTTTCAATGGCATTGCGATGCTCACCGCAGCGGCCGGGCACCGTGAAGAGAAACAAGGTAAAGGAACCTCTCCTGCGATCTTTTAATTAGCGTTGCGGTGCTCGCGTCGGCTGCCAGGCACCGTGAGGCTAAGCAAAGAAAAAGGAACCGCCCCTGCAGTCCTTTAATGGAGTTGCGGTGCTCACGGCAGCGGCCGTGCACCAGGAAGGTCAACAAAAATAGAAAAGGAACCGCTCCTGCGGTCCCTGGTGGTGCGGTGCTCACAGCGGTGGCCGTGCACCGCGATAAAGATTTTAAGGGAAAAGGAACCGCTCCTACAGTCCTTGGCGTGTCAGTGCTCACGGCGGTGGCCGTGCACCGTGATAACAAACAATTAACAGGAACCGATCCTGCGGTCCTTTCAATGACGTTACGATGCTCACGGCAGCGGCCGGGCACCGTGAAGAGAAACAAGGTAAAAGAACCTCTCCTGCGGTCCTTTAATTAGCGTTGCGGTGCTCGCCGCGGCTGCCAGGCACTGTGAGGATAAGCAAAGAAAAAGGAACCGCTCCTGCAGTCCTTTAATGGAGTTGCGTTGCTCACGGCTGTGGCCGTGCACCGGGAAGGTCAACAAAAATAGAAAAGGAACCGCTCCTGTGGTCCATGGTGGTGAGGTGCTCACGGCGTCGGCCGTGCACCGTGAGAAAGATTTTAAGGGAAAAGGAACCGCTCCTGCGGTCCTTGGCATGGCGGTGCTCACGGCGGTGACCGTGCACCGTGATAACAAACAATGAACAGGAGCCGCTCCTGCGGTCCTATGATGGGCGAGCAGTGCTCACGGCAGCAGCTTTGAGTTGACGTTTTCAGGAAACAGGAAAAGCAGGCAACAGAGCTTTCCTTGTAGCAGGGATCCGGAAATAGTTGCTTTAAAGCCAAGCAACTCGATGTTACTTCAGGTGGCTCTTATATAGGAGCACCTCCTATCGCATGGTGTCTTCTTGCCCAATGAGGAAGGAGAAGAATTCAATTAAAGGGAAAGTAGAAAAGAAAATGAAATAGTGCACTCATACAGATTAGTGAGGTTGGTATGTGCTCGAGTGGTAACATTCACTTCCTACACCAAACTGATGGCAGTGATTGTGATGCTGGCTGCTGGGAAGTTCCCACATATTGTCATCACTGTCACCATGCAGGCCTGTGACAAAAAAACACCGACATACTACGAATTCTGAGTATTTTCTCCTTTCCCTGACATGTTTGCATGGCATTGTAGTTTTATGTCAATTACGGGGCGCTAGAGTTACTTGTGGACACACACTTACTTTTCCTATCAATAATTCAAGGCTGATGTTAGTCACTGCAAAATGGTGGTGGCTCTAGACATGTTATCTTACAAAACCCTTCTGAATTAGACCCTTTGGGCAGTCACCTGAAGTTTCTAGAGAAACAGATGTCCTGCGTCCAAACACCCCAAGACAGACCTCTGTCCTTATTGAAAGTTAATTGTGGCTTCACGGTAGTTCATTTCTGATGAAAGTGCTTCAGAAGACATAATGGGATGACTTTTGTCAGAAATTAATGCCTCTCAAACCTGCATGTTATTATAGCCCGGTCAGCATATTGTGCCCTTAAGTGCAGAGCTTTATCTCTACATGTGGGAGTCATGTTGAGTTTCTCTGGCCAGAATATAGTAAGTCACCTTACACATCAAAGGCAGCAGCCCAGTAGCAGATGGGCTGCTGCCAGTAAATGTAGAAGGGCAGAGCTATTGGAGGCTACATCAATGATCACATAGTGGTTCACTCACCTATAAATGGGACTCGATTTATGAGGTGAAACCTGCCCTAAGTTACAACGAGAGTCATTTGTGTTGTATTTATGATGGTTGTAATATACACCTTGTAACTCCAGGAGGTAAAAGAGGGCATGCAGGAATATATTTTACGTGGAATAGAGAAAGGATCTCTTCAATGATAATGTATTCCATACCTGCCACAGCGACAAGTTTGAAATGTTTATACTGTTTTCATCCATAAGGTCTGGTGCATCAGCATTATTTGAGTAATAACATTATCAACACAATCAGTGAATGCCTGTATTATCACGTGATTGGAACACTTACAAATGAGTCCTTAAATAGCTGACTGAAGGTGTAAAGAGAGCATGGATAAGAGTATTTAAGACATTGATGATAGCGTTTAGATGCTTCAGAACATGCATTGTATGAAGAGCATTTGAAAGAAACAAAAGGTAACAGAATGATGCAGACGTGGTAGGGTGAGGGTGACTTAAACATAGTTTAATTAATTAATTAAATTTGGCTGTGTTGCTCAAATCTAATTAGAGATAGTACAAAGCACCTCCAAAGAAACTTGTTTAGCATATTTTTACCAGTAGCATGGCCTGTCAGTGCTTTTGCAAGTCATGCATCTTCACTTCGGTCTTGAAGGATACCATTACAGGCTTTATCATTAATACACGTGGAGTGGGGGGTGCTTGATATACTAAACAGCTGGTTGCTATCGTCAGGAAAGTGTGGGGCAAAGATGCAATGATAAAATATCTAATTACTGTTGGTGCAACAGGAATAGATGTCATCTGTAAAACATAAATGGAATTGTAAACTTGGTTAGATGTGATGATCTTGAACTGATAATGTTTTCTCTATAGTTCCGTTGCCATTAACATAGGCTGTGGTAAATTCTCCAGTTTACAGTCGACATTAATGTCAACTGTTATTTTGATTCCTTCCAGTAGCTTTGCTGGCTTAAACATATCCTTGCTCTGAGGCCTAGCTATCACAGAGATAATTTTGTTTGTAATGTATTATGGGGTTTGTAATGCATTATCGGGTTTGTTTTTATCTTATACATATCATTACATAACATTACATTAATGTGCCCTTCATCAGCATCTACAGTTTCCTATCTTTAACTGGAGGGCTTGGATATTTACTCAGCATAGACATTTCCTGTTGCTTTCACTTGCAGACCTCTGTTAATATTGCCTATACTTTATGTGCTTCTCAGGCTTGTTTAAATGTTCATACCGACTTCACATATTAGAACTGCTGCCTTTATCAATATAATTGACACCCAGTCTACGTGGCCATAAAATACCCTACTTGGGATTTTATCAGTGGCACGTTGATGTCTTTTATCACATTTGTCCCATCATAGAGGGCAATTAGTGTATGAAAAACGAAGTGTTCACTAACGGGCTATTTGGTTTGTTTAACTTTTGCTATAAGGGGTAGCTTCCAGCATTACACCCATGTATTAATAATAATGTGATTTTATATAGAACTTCATACCACACTTCTACAGTTTCTAAGTGTTATAAATAATAGATGATACTATTATGCATTAATGATAAGCAATGTTTGATGGTCTCAAGCAATTGCCTTCGCTACAATGGTATCCATATTGGTACCTTCTCCTGAAATCTGAAAACCTTCAAATGTGAAATGGAGTACTTTGAAAACACACTTTTCAAGCTTTGCAAAGAGGGAATGTTGTGGAAAGCGGTATAAGACTTCTTTTAATTGAGTTTGATGTTGCAGAGTTGGACAAAAATCAAAATGTGTTCTCAGTATATTCTCAAAAATGTAACCAAAAGATCTCAAGACTATCCCTTACAAAATGTTGGAACGCAGCAGAGCATTACACAACCCAAACGGAATTACCAAGTATTCGTACATGTATTGTATATTAAAAATAGCTTTCCAATCACCCCCCTCAGGAATGTGGACCAAATTAGAAGCTCTTCCTGGAACCAATTTAGTGAAGATCACCAATAAAACTGAAAAAGGAGGAAGAGGGTTTGAGTTATGGTTTGTAATCTTATTTAGCTCTCGATAATGGTCTGAGTTCCACCATTTGCTCTTGGTATGAATAAAGGTGCTCCTGCTGGTGAGCTGGTGTCAGGCCTGCCGTGGCTCGCTATGAGCCACAGCCGGAGAGAATAAATATCTTGCAACCTTACTGTTCCCGTAGTTCCAGCTCCGCTTCTGGGTCACCCACCTGCTTCCTGTGGCGGTGTCCGCAGCTTCGGTGCTCCAGGCAATGGTGTCCTCCTCGGCGCTGCTTCGGTGCTCCAGACAACGGCGTCCTCCTCGGCGCATCTGCGGTGTCCCGGGTCTCTCCTTCTGGGATTTGTTCGGTTACCTGGTCCCTGCTTCTCCGCTGGTGTCTGCTTCCCTAGCCTTCCTTCCAGTCTTCCCGCTGGTCGCAGTGTTGAGGTGGCGGTGCGGGGATCTCCAGGGCCCCGGTTCTTTTCAGCAACGACCGTGCAGGTTACCTCTTTGTTTTCCCGTTCTCCTCATTGGATGTGGGTTGGAAGCTTTCCTTCCTGGCGGCGTGTGAGTCCGGCAATCCTGTAAAAGAGATTAGATCTCTTAATTTATTGATGTTCCTGCATATGTTCAGTGCTCAACAATATTGTTTTTTTTAATACTTACCTGGGCTGTTTCCTACGCTTTTTGGAGATCTGCCTAATCCTATTCATTTATGGAGTTCCTAGAAAAGATAAAGAAGTTCTGTTAATTACAAAAGTCCTGAAGTAAGTAATACTCTAGGTATTTTACGGTCCTATGCTAGCAGCTAGCTAGCGTTTTCTCTTCAGTTATTTTTTCCCTTTTTTGAGAGAGCTTTTACACTAATCAGGCGGGTGTAACTAATGTATTTTGGCTTTTATCATATTTAGGTTGGAACAGAGAACAAGTTACTAACATACATCTCCCCTTTATAGTGTCACCATATGCTACTCCAACAATTTGGTCACCCTATGGAAGAGGGGAATTACCAAGGTATTTACATAGCTGTTTCTTACACTGTTTATTGTATTCACTGAAGATCAGTTTTGCATATATCTTACCCCTTGACCTTGCTGTCTTCTTTGGGAATACTCCTGCCTATCTGAATCACCACCATTTGACTAGGAAAACAGCGTTGGACCTGTTCTTTCTCTCTTATTCCCTTTCCCCTCTTCCCCCCCCAATCTACCATTGTTGCTTTGCTTTGACAACGTTGAGCACAATAGGTGGATAGGGGTAGTTGGGATCTTCTCTTCTTGCATGCTGTTTCCGCATAACATTCGGTAAGAGCTTGACAGGTGGAATACCTGATAACATTTTTTTGAGATTCTCTTTCACATATTGGCTGAGAATGTAATCTTTCTTTACTATTAAAGGATAGATTCTACCATGGAGAATGGCAGTTCCTGGGATTAAGTCAAGACTGGAATCGTACTCTTGGTTAGGAGGCAATGTATCTGCGTCCTTCTAGCTAAACATATCAGAAAAATCCCTATTTGTCACTAGGATGTCCTCTTTCTCATTTGCTTTTTCTTCTTTCAGGTGTATGTCAGACTCCTGAAGTAGTGGAGCGAGTGTTAAACACATTAGAGTTTATTTTATGTCTTCCACTGCTCTCCAATAACACTCACTCTGGCTATAAGCAAAGGAATTCTCCTATCGATCAATGGGTTGTGTAGCGTCAATCACAAATATCCTAAAACCATGGAGAAATTTGGGGAGTCAAAAATGTCAATCTGGATCTTATACAAATGCCTGGCGTTGATGACCATAACTAATGGTTATGAAGTTCCATCAAATCCGTTATTTCTTCCCCCATTATTGTTTGGTGTCTTCTTGCTGTTTATTGGTATTTGATTTGCCTCCATAAAGAACCTAGAGGCCTCTGAATCCACTAAGGTTGTTATCTTCACCGGACTTGATGGCAACAGAATTGTTGCCTGTAACTAGAAGTGAGCTTTGCGTGTAACAAATGGGAAATTAGCAGACTGGCTTCTCTTAGGTGTGTGAGCCACAAATGAGTCTTTCTGCTTCCTGACTTCTTAGAGCAAAATTAGCAGATTGGCAGCAATAAAGGCAATGACTGGCCTTCCGCCATTGTTCCTTTTCCTCCTTTGATAATTGCCCTTTCATTCCTTCCCCTGGCATGGCTTCTTCCCCTGTCAAAGGTGATTCTATCTTTGTAGGGGGAGAGGAAAAAAATAGGCTTGACAAATCGATTTTCTACATTCAGAGCACTGTGACGTTTGCTGAGCCTCAATTTGCAAGGTCAGATCATTGGGTATGGTCACTGATGTAGGTCTGTTATCCACCATGTCTAATGTATCCTTCAATTGCTCATGCAATCTCCCTTAAAAGGAGGCTGTGAATTCATCAGCCCATGACACTTCTGCTAATTGTTTGAAATTTCTAATATATGAGGTCAGTTCTCGTTGACTCTTTTTTAAAGTAAGCTCACCTGAATGAACTGTCTGCTTGTTCTGCCTCTTGCTGAAGATTGCTTTGAATTGAGCCAGAAACTGAAAATAACCAGTTAACTAGAGGTCTGACTGATTACAAAAAGCATGGCCCAAGATAAGGCGTCTTTAGCAAGGTAAGATAAAATAAAAGCTACTCCTGCTGTATCTTAGGCAAACTGCTGAAGATGAGAGAGAAAATGTACCTGGAATTGTACAAGGAAACACTGAAAAAGTAACAGGTCCCCGGTATACTTCTCTGTTGGGGCTACAGGAATTGTTTAATTTGCAGGCAGATTATTTCCCACAGAGACAGAGGAATTATTTAAAAATGGAGTGCCGGTACTGGAAGTGAGTGTGGTAGTAGTAAAGGAAGAGTCTGTTGTCACAGTGGCATCGATTGATTAATACATGTCAAAATCTATGCCTTTTCTTTCTCCGCTCTGTCAAGATCCTCTTAGCTCTTTGTTATGTCATGCAACATAACCTACAAAGGATTCTTGATAGGATCCACAGACCTAATATTTGGTCTGGCAAACTGTCAACCCTGTGCGAAGGACTGTGGTGTAATTGAGAATTCCAGTCCCCCACTCCACAGTCTGTCAATGGGTTGGATACAGGCATCAGCCAAAGAGAACAGAGGAAGAAAGAGGAAGGAGAGAGAGAGAGAGAAAAAGAGAGAGAGAAAGAGATGTGCCACTTGTTTGGTTCATTCGAGCGCCAAGTAAATTGGTAGGCTCAGCAGGTATTTGGGTCTTGGCTATAGATAAACAAACAACTATTTGAAGAGTATTTGCAGAGAATTATCCAAACAATAAAATCAGCATTTGTCATTGTTTACCAAACTGCTAGTCACATTGAGGTTTTATGAGCCCCACACTCACTAGAATACCAACATGGAACCTCAGGACACTAAGGAGAGACTAAGGGGCTGATTATGAGTTTGACAGTGCGGCAGCAGACCGCTCTGCTGCTGCACCGCCAAACCCGCATGAGAACCGCCCACCAAATAATGAATTTTTGTCATTGGTGGGTGATTCCTTTGACTTTCCCACGGCAGTGCCTATAAAAAGGGCAATGCAATGGGAACGTCAAAAAAAGTTTGTTCCAGCACAGCATGGACTGAAAAGTCCATGCCGTGCTGGAACTTCTGTGCATGCACACAGGGGGGCACATGTTGTGCCCCCCCGTGTGAATCCACAAGGCGTGAGGGACAAGGTGGCCCTGCAGGGCCCCATTTCTTTCATCTCTGCCACTGTTTTCATGGAGGAAGGACCTCCATGAAATCAGTAGCAGAGATGAAAGTCGTTATATGCTTGCCTGGACCTCAGCGGTCCCACCAAGCATATAGATGCCTCTTGACCACTGCGCAACCGCCAGGTAACGGCGGTTCCCTGGCGGAGTCATCGGTCCCAGGACAGCACGACCACTAGGGTCGTAATGTGTGACCGCCACCACAAATCTGACAGTCCTTGGACCACCAGACTCGTAATTAGGCCCTTAATATCCAGATGGATGATGACATTTTGCAATTCAAACAAACAAACAAACCTCAACCCTGCATAAACACTGAACCAAAAAAGGAAGAAAACAAGAAAAGTGAGGGAATCACAACACAGTACTGATCTAGCCAAAACGGAAGCCATGCACAACACAACACAATACGACTGAAAGTTCCTAGGCAGCTACTGAAAGCTTTCAAGAGGCATAAGTACTCCTGCTGCCTAGATTGCCCAAGAAGTGAATTTCCTAACTTAGAATTGAACATTCAGAGAGGTTATCTGTCTAGTTCTTGAATTCAGCTTTGATTAGCCAGCTTCCCATACCCTCGGAGATTACAACAAAAATCTCCTGTTACATACAAGTGTATTTGGAACATGTGATCTGCCTTGTCCCCTCACCAGTGTGTTCTGTTTTTTCTACTAAGTCTAGTGTGATCCCTCCTCATGTTGGCAGCCATACTCTTCCTTAATTCCTGAAAAGCATGAGTTTGGATGGTTTTACCCCCTTCACATGATTTCCTATGGAAATCCAAATGGCCTCCCTGAGTCTTGTTATTTTTGAATAACATGGGGTGAGAAATGCCAGGGACAAGTTTGCTTTTTACACCAGTGCATTTATGGATTCCCTTATGATGAAAACCAGCAGATAAATTCTATCAGGAATGGTTTGGATGTCTTATAATGTGATAAAAGCATCTTTAGTCCCAGAGTAAATAGATACTTTGGTGACTTTGGCCAGATGTACGACGCTTTTTAGCGTGCGCAAACGGGTCTTAGACCCGTTTGTGCACGCTAAAAAGCATGTTCCCATGTACAAACAGAATTTTGCGAGTCGCAAATAAATTGTGACTCGCAAAATACTGTTTTGCGACTCGCTATTAGGAAGGGACGTTCCCTTCCTAATAGCGTACCGCAAAGCTATGTACCAATGTTTTGCAAGCGCAATTGCGGTCGCAAAACACTACGAAATTACCACCTACTTCAAGTAGGTGGTAATGCATTGCAAATGGGAAGGGTTCCCCAGGGGACCCCTTCCCTTTGCAAATGCATGCAGTATTATTTTTAAGGGCAGGCAGTGGTCCCAGGGACCACTGCCTGTCTTAAAAATGAAACGAAAACGTTTCATTTTAAAAAAAAAAAATGCATCCTGTTTTCCTTTAAGGAAAACGGGCCGCATTTTAAAAAAAAGCTGCTTTATTTAAAAGCAGTCCCAGACATGGTGGTCTGCTGAGCCCAGCAGGCCACCATCCCTGGGAGGGCCTGTCATTCCCAATGGGCTCGCAAATTGCGAGAGGCTCATTAATATTCATGAGCCTCGCAATTTGCGACCCCATTGGGAATCGCAAACAGTGTTAAACACACTGTTGTACATGCCAAATAGCGCCTCGCAAATTGCGAGTCGCAAATGCGACGCAATTTGTGAGGCGCTATTTGGCAGGTCGTACATCTGGCCCTTAGGATTAACATCTCCCTAGACTCAAGAGGAGTGAATAACTAGAGTAGGGCTCAAGTGAAGTCCCATATTTTGAGAAAAGGATTTGTGATCAAAATTCTATTACTATTCTTCCTTAGATCTCAAATATCTTCAACACAAAAATAGTCCAGGTTCATTTTGGGGATATTGACATTGAAGAGCTTTAATATTAATTGGAATCAAGCCAATCACCCAAACTGTTTTTGAGATATTACCAGTAGGGAAAACAAAATCTACCTTTTACTTATTTGTCCCTTGTTTTCTGATTTTTATGGAACAATTTGAATAAATCTGTTAAACTGACCAGATAACTAATTTGAGTAACTTCACAAGGTGAAAAAGATTACTAGAAGATACAAAGCATCTTATAAATTGTGACCCACAAGATGATTGAAACAAGCACTGAAAGTGTCATTTGGGCCGATGGTAAAGTGGTAAAGTATACCAATATAACGTTTTACAATAAGATAGACTCATAGGAAAATGACTGTGTGTTTGGTAAATGCAGTTGAGCCAGTAGAGGGTGGCCAATCTCAATTTGATGAACAAGGGGGTTTGTGTTGCAAAACAAAACACAACCACAACTAGCTGGGATGACTTCCTTGTCGGGGAGTAAATTAAAATTGGCATCAGGTCTTCATATTTAAGAATAATAGGGAATAAAATCTGCACTATAACTTGCAATCACTGACTTTCGTAGCACATGTATCAGGAGTTAATGTTGCTGAATTTGATGTCAGTTTATTTATTTATTTATTTATTTAATACGATTTTATATAGCGCGAACATTACCCGAAGGTGTCAGAGCTCTTTACAAAAGAACCAGTTGCGTTACATAAGGACTTTGGATTACATGAGTTACATAAGAGATACAAGCAGAAAAAATTGCAAATGTACAAGTTGTAAAGTCGCTCAAGGGAGAGATACAGACAGATAAACTCTAAAATCACATAGGAATGGTAGTAAGTACAAAGGTCTACTACATATACTAGTGGTTAGAGTTATATATATACAAATTGCAAATTCACTCAAGTTTACATTTTAACAGCGATTAGGCTTGGACAATTATATATTACATATTTACAGGGCAGGAAATTCTTGCCATCGTTCAGCCAGGTGTTCAGGTGGTGTTGCACTCAAGGGTGGTGGTCTTGGGTCTGGAGGGATCCCCAAGTTGGAGATGTCCATAGGGGTAGGATGGTGGGGGAAGCAGCATGCTGGATCCCCGGGCTGATCTTGAGGTCATGCTGGGCTCCATATTGTGGATAGAGGAGGGCACTCAAGGGCAGGCGGAACTGTGCCACGAAGTCAGGTCTCTCGCCTGGTTCAAGTACCCGCAGTGAGGCCCCGGCAGACCCAGCGCGCCAAGATCACAATTCTGGGGCATCCACACTAGAACAGGGCAGAGGTGTTGTCACGTTTGTCCGCCATCTTAATGTCAGGCGCGGGGGTGTTGTAGTCTCCTTGGCCTTAAAATCAGGTTTTACCCCCACAGTTCACCCAGCGCTGCTTCCAAGTCTCTCTTGCTGCCTAATGAGACCGAGACCTCCGCTCGGTAGGTCGCACAGTCCTCGTTCCCGGTTCACAACGCAGGTAACAACGTAGACAGGGTCTCTCTCACCCCGGGCGTTCACGGGGCGACTCAAGATCAGGCAAGTCTACCCCCCGCAGGTGCTCCGCTCCGGCCCTGGTTTCCAATAAGGGAGGCAGTCAGCACCTGGCAGAAATGCTGTTTGCGGCTCCCCTTGGGTCCCTGCCTTGATCCGCGGCCGGTGTCGCTGCCATTTTGATTTTCAGCAGGGCTGCACTTATCGCCTCCTCTATTCCGCTCCCGGTGGAGGCGGCATCTAGCACAGCATTCCTTGCCTTTCCGCAGTAGCAGGGCTCCCCACTTTTGCCTCAGGTTTCGGGGTTGCCCTTGTCCGCCGCCTCCTCTTTCCGTCGCGCCACCCTCCGCGGGGACAGCTGGGGCCCCTCTTACCTCTGGCTTCTGCAGGGCTGCTCCGGGCCAGACGGGTCACCCTGTCGCGGAGTGCAGCAGATGTCAGTGAATGTGTCAATCCCATAAGGATGACTGAGTTGGCTGGGCTAGGATTCCACATGCTCCCATGTAGTTTACAATGGACATGTGCAACAATGCTCAATTCACTGAGCTACCTAACCAGGAGGAATATGGAAATACTGAAGGCCAAGAAGGGGTTTAGTTTTCTGATATCTTTTCTTGTTTCAGCATTTCCTTCAGAGGCAGAGAAAAAATGCCAGTTGTATCCTGAAGCAAATTATGGATGTGTGTACTTGCAGCAGAAAGGTGGACTTCTTGAAGGCTTGTATGTATTGCAGATCAATAATAAGTGCAAGGTCATTTTAAAATGTATATGTTGTACTTGGTCCTCTCTGCAGAGTCATCCCCAAACCTTTTGTCTTCTCCCCTCCTGTGCTGCTGAATTCTTTGTTGTTATCATTAGGACTCTGTGCACTTTGCCACTAGTGCTAAAGTGCTTGTGCTCGCTCCTTTAAACCTAGTAAAATTGGCTTACACCGAATTGGCACATTTAGTTTATGTATAGGTCCCTAGTAAAGTGGTACACGTGTAGCCAGGTCCTGTAAATTAAATGCTACTAGTGGACCTGCAGCACGTATTGTGCCACCCACCAAAGTAGCCCTTTAAAACATGTCTCACGACTGCCCCTGCAGTCTATGTGCAGTGCTAACCTGCCATTTTGGGCTTGCTTTTTAATACATATAAGTCACCCCTAGCGTAGGCTCTAAACAGCCCGAAGGGCAAGGTTCATTGTATTTAAGAAGTTGGGCATGTACTTTTGGGTTTTACATGTCCCGGTAGTGAAAACTCTTGAATTTACTTTTCAGTACTGGAAGGCAACCTCTCCCATAGGATAACATCGGGTTACCTTATTACACTTAATAAGTGATACATTTTGTCTGGGAACAGGTAGAAACGCCATGTTTTGTGTAAGGAATTGTAGTTTAAAAACCTCTTTAATGGATTTTAAATCTCAATCCTGAAAATGCTACTTTTAGAAAGTTGGCATTTTCTTTTTCTAACCATTTGGTGCCTGCATCCTGCATCCTGGGTCACATGACTGGGTGTTGTTGGAAACTGGCTTTTGTGTATTCCTCCCAGACAGTATCAGTAAGGGGGACTACGAGTTGAACAGAAGGGGTGGAGCTGTCACCTATCATACTTGCACTTCAAAGGCGCTGCCTCAGCAAACTCACAAATGACTTCACATTAGCCTTTTGGTCACTCCAGACATCTTGGGGGCTTAGCAGGGGAAGGAAGGAAATTCCATAATCAGATGCTGGGGGAAGTTTAGAAGTTTCTCCCACATCAGAGCTGGCACAAGGTACAAATATTGGACCCTGAGACCCACTCTTCAGAACATTCCTAGACCTGTGGATACTACATCAGAAGAACTGCCTTACTGCCAGAGGACTGCCCTGCTGCTGGAGGCCTGCCCACTGTCTGAGAAGGAAGACTGGACTTGCCTCCTTCATCTCATCTGAGTCACTTCAAGGGTCAGTTGGCTGACCTCCTGTGTGAGCAACAGGGACACAACAAGCTCCAGAGACCTCCCTGCAACTGCCCAGCTGACCTGCTGCAACTTGCCCGACCTGGCCCCGCAACTGGACTTGCCTGAGCCCTGTTGGCCTCTGCAAGAGTCAGTCCCTGATCCCCAAGAGGTGCCGACTCAGGTCCTGGAGTGCATTCCTCTGGACACAATGAGAACTCCTGATGTTTTGGACTGTTTAAGACCGTGAACTGGCCCATTCGCACAAAGATCTGGCCATCCATGATGACCACCAATGGGAATCTCCGGTGGACCTGACTCTTCGCGCTACAGCAACAGCCAATGACGACTGGCAATGTGAGATCTGCTGTCATGAAAACGTACGCAAACCCTCACACCACACACACTAGCGTTCATAACACCCAGTCCTGGACGAATGCTGTTTAAATGTGGAGACAGTCAAGCACAACTTAATGCATGGAAACATGGAGTGAAGAAGAGATAGTATGAATGAGTTACAGTTGTGAGCTCTGAATGGCTGGAAACATGAAATGAGAATTCATAGGAGTGAGTGACAGTTGTGAACCTGCATACAACCCATAACGGGTTCTAACTGAGTACACCATTGCATGTTCACACCGTTAGATTAGGGAGAGGGAAGTGTGTACACGTGCTCCGGCACTGGCTAAATCGGCAGGTGAGGGGCATGAGATCACGCGAGATTGCCAGTTCGGATGCACGGGCATGTAAGCCACTCCCTGACTGTGCCCTAATGCTACCTTGCCACCGCCGTAGAGGTCACCAGTCCAAGCCACATCACCTTGAAAAGGAGAAGGGCAGAAGTTAGTAAGTTCCGCACTGCCATAATTATTGCACGCATGCATGCCTCATGAACAATGTTTTACAAACCCAAAAAACACTCTAAAGCCATAGCGTGCCCTGGCAGCGAGGTTCATTATCAATTGGAAGCAATATAACTTGCCACAGGGATAAACATGAAACATTATTGCAATTCACGGTCGAAGCATTACAAGAGACTAAATCTTGAACATTGTTGCAAATGTACTTCCCTGCGCCCTCTTGAAGTGCATAAGATCTACCTAAACCAAGCACACTATTGAGCATCAAACCATGCACCTTCTGGCAACCCAGTGCAGGAACTGAGTTGGCCACCATCCATACAGTGTTCAGTCTGCTAAAGAAAGCAGATTTCTGACCAGTGCAGGAATCGAGCTGGCCAGCATCCACACAGTGTCAGGTCAAAGTTAGCAGAATCTGACCAGTGCATAAACTGCCATTCGCCCATGAAAGGCTGGGATGCTACACATTGAGGAGTTCCCAAGTTGAGCTCCCAGGTTCAATGTAAATAAAAAAAAAAATCTAAATCCGTATTTGTAAAGCGCAAACTACTCACCCTTACGGGTCTCAAGGCGCTGGGGGCCGTTGTGGAAATTAAGTGAGCTATTGCCCAGAGTCACAATGTGGAACTGGTCATACACTAGGTACTTAGAGTGAATGAATTATGCAAATGCTTGTGGAAGGGTGAAAGGAGGTGATTAAACATGTTATTGTTACACTCCCCTGCAGCACTCACAGAATCCTCGGAAACACCATCCAGTCAACCACTTGGAAGGTGTGAGTGTGGCCAGATCTTGTTTATTATTTTGTTCCATTCCCCTTGTTGCAACTGGGGCCAGCAGCGATGCGGTTCATGTAGATTTAGGGGGTGTGGTCGGATTATTTACGCGCATCGCTCCTGCTGGGCATGATTCCATATTAGCGTATCTGAACACATTAAATTCTGACATCTGCAATTTGCGCTACAGTAGCGACAGCCCATTGTGACCGCCAACACGAGGATCCAGCAATGACCAACCGCAATGCCCAACAGGATCTTCGTGCTACAGCCAAGACCATCCACGAAGCTCTCCCTACTCATCATGGTCTCCTCCACCATGAATAGGACACTTTGCGCTGGACTTTGAGAAGGTGACTTTTTCAATAGGACTAACCTGGATCCTGTGTCTGGCCTGTGCTCCATCATGGTCAGCCTGAACTTGTGACTTTTACCCGGTCTAGCATGACCAGATAACCGCGAATGGCGCTTTGTGCTTGTAGGCACTATACTTACCCATATATTTGAAATTGCATTTCTCCAATTCTGCTGATTGGATTTTTGTTGTTTTCATTTCAAATTATTTATTAGATTTTACTCTATTTGTCTAACTTGGTAGGGGGAGTTTTCTTGTGTTGTGCTTCCACTTTGTTACTGTTTGTGTGCTGCAAAAATACTTTGTGCAAACAGGGTTTGTGACTGCTGCTTGAGAAGGGTCTTCACCCCCGTCAATCAAAAACCCAATTACTCACAGTATACATAGAATTATATGCCAAAGATACAAACACCAATGTCTATTAATATATTGTGAAATATTTTCCAAACAATAGTGGGAGGGTCAGATATATGCCACTTGTGTATGAGACTAACAGTAAATATGTGCCAGAGTATAATTTTTGATTGTTACTCTAACTTGAGTCTTTTTTCAGGAGAAGGGTATTGGGACTAGGCCAGAAATGGTTTCAAGGTTCATGGATGTATTCTTCTCTTGTTTCTGCTGTACTTTGACAAAGTTCAATTGTTTAACTCCGTACTGCCATAATTACATATCTCTCAGCTGTCATACCAACCTCTGATGATTAACATAGCATGGGGCGCATTGAACATGGAGGGAGAGAATACAGTGTGCGGAAAGGGGTAGGTCTCCTGGACCGGGGGATCAAGCAGTACTTTGTCAAGGGTAGTGTAGTAAACCATAACATTAAATAGATTATGTCCATTTCCTAGCTCCAGCGAAAGGGACACAATTATTGTCAATGAAAATCGTTTTTTGTCTTGTAACCTGATCTCTGATAATAAATATAGTTAACAGTACTGTTAAATAACATGTGGTCCTATGGATGCTCGGGCCCCAATCTATCAAGTAGACCTATGCTGTTCTTCAAATATAGAAGTCTAAGAAGCTGTGCACAGTTAAAATGGCTATACCTGGTCAAAGCTTTGTCATCTGTGTATTATTAAGCAACTAAACAAATTGGTTTTTAAACAACTGGGTGAGTAACTATAGTTAATTCCTATGGTAATAAGATTATGATAAACATTGTAATGTATAATTCCAGTCTACAAGATGATGTAGTAGGAATGTTTTTCTGAAATTTCTCTCAGATGGCATCGAAGACTAAGGCTTGATGATTTACTGATGCCAGCAGCATCAGTTCTGGTTGTCGTGGAAAGTTTGGGGGTGATCCGTGCAGTGGCTACCGAGAATTTGGGGTGCGAAATAAGGGTGCTTTTGTAATGTTAATTCCCATAGGGATCTTTAGCCACAGCTACAGCCTGAACTGCTGAACAGACTTACACCAAATTTGGCAGGGAGGTAGATGTTGGTTCAAGAAAGTGCCTTTTGCCTATTTAGTGTAAATCTGTTCAGTAGTTTTTGAGAAACTTAAGCCGAAAATTACAGTGATATCTCTGGTCGGGAAGCCTTCGCCAACAAAGATACATTCGTGCAGGGAAATGCACTGCTCTATTGGCTGCCAACACTTCAACCAGGAAGTGTTGGCAGCCATCTTGGGATTTGGCTTCAACCAAAAAATAAGTGAAAATAAAGAAAAGGGGGCAGGGTTGGATACCCTGACCACCAAGCCATGGTCTTGGGGTCCCCAGGGACCCCGCCAAGGAATAAAAGCATTAAAAAATATATATTGCAGCGAAATTGCGATATTTGCTTTCTGGCTCCCCCCGCAGTCCCCAATGAGATGGCCATGCGTTGGGGGATGGTGTCCCCGGGGCTGAAAATGGCCCGGGAGGGGGGCCACTCGGCCCCCCTCCATGTTAAGAAAAGAAAAATGGCTGGGCCCCAGAGGATGGGGTCCCCAGGGCTGAAATTGGCCTGGGGAGGGGGCTGTGCGGCCCCCCTCCCCTTTAAAAAGTAAAAATTAAAGGCCTGGCCCTGGGGTATTGGGTCCCACGGGCCAAAGTTGGCCTCAGGAGGGGGCCGCGTGGCCCCCTCCCTTTTTTATAAAATAACAATTAAAAAAAGGGGCAGGCCCCAGGGAATGGGGTCGCCAAGGCCGAAAATGGCCCAGGGAAGGGGACCAGGCAACCCCCTTCCTTTCTTTATCAAAAATAAAAAAATAATAGGCTGAGCCCCGCGGGATGGGGGTCCCCGGGGTCAAAATTGCCTCAGGAGTGGGGGCCGCGTGGACCCTTCCCTTTTTATAAAATAACAATTAAAAAAGGGGCAAGGCCCAGGGGATGGGGTCCCCGGTGCCAAAAAAAAGCCAAGGGAATGGGGGCCAGTCAGCCCCCCTTCCTTTCTTTATAAAAAATAACAAAATAAAAGACCAGGCCCATGGGGATGGGGGTCACATGGCCCACTCCCTTTTTAAAAAAAATAAATATATTGTTTACAAAAAGTGGCAGGCCCCGGGTGATGGGGTCCTCAGGGCCAAAAATGGTCCAGGGAAGGGGAGCCACGCAGCCTCCCTTCCTAAACAATAGAAGAAAAAAAAAAGCCGCAAGTCTCTGTAGGCCCGTCCCCTTTCTCCAAAAGCGCTGCTGGTTGGGGGATAAAGTCCTCTTGGCTGATGAGGGTCCTTAATGGCCAACAAGACCACCTGTTACCCCTCCAGTAAGCCCCATATAGCGGGATTGCTGAGAGGTGGTCTGAGGTCATGCCCCCTTTCTCTACCACTCGGCAAATAGGCCTCTCAGGTGCACTGCTGTTGGAGGGATGAGGTCCCCTTGCTTCCTGAGGGCCTCAGGACTAAAGTGAACTTAATCCCCCACGTAGCAGTGCACCAGAAGGCGTGTTTACACAGTGGTGGAGAAAGGGGGCATGGCCTCTGATCACCTCTCAGTAATCCTGCTGTGCGGGTCTTACTGGAGGTAACAGGAGGGCTAGTTGGCCCCCAAGGACCCTCAAAAGCCAAGGGGACTTCATCCTCCAACTAGTAGTGAGCTAGGAGGCACGTTTGCAGAGTGGTGGAGAAAGGGGCGTGGCCACAGACAACCTTTTCGCAAACCCACTGTGTGGGACTTGCTGGAGGCAACAGGAGGGGTAGTTGGCCCCCAAGGACCCTCAATAGCCAAGGGGACTTCATCCCCTTACTAGTAGTGTGCCAGGAGGTGCGTTTTCAGAGTGGTGGAGAAAGGCGGCGTGGCTTCCTATCAGGTCTCAGCAATCCTGCTGTGTGGAACTTACTGGAGGTAATAGGAGGGGTAGTTGACTCCCAAGGACGTGCTTGTGCATCAACTACCCCTCCTGTTATCTCCAATAAGTCCCACACTGCAGGATTGCTAAGAGGTCTTCGGAGGCCAAGCCCCCTTTCTCCACCTCTCTGCAAACGCAGCTCGTGGTGCATTTCTGGTTGGGCGATAAAGTCCACTTTACTCCTGAGAGACCTTGGGGGCCAAAAGTCCCTCCCGGCACCTCATGTTAGTCCTATACAGTGGTATTCCTGAGAGGTGGTTGGAGGCCCAGCCTCCTTTCTCCACCACTCTGCAAAGTGACTACTACTTTAAAAACCTTAGAAAGTCACTGAAAAAACCAAAGGTTGCAGGGACGTTATGATTAGGAAATATAATATAAAAAAACCTTAGTAATTCTCTGAAAAAATCAAAGGTTACAGGGACGTTATAGTTAGGCTGACATTTCACTCGTACCAAACCAGAGAAATTCAGCAGTTATAGTTAGCTGAGCTAACTATAACTTGCGCGCCCACAATGCACTGCTTATCAGATCACACATTACATCACTCATGACATGGTCAGTGACATCACTCATGACATCACTGATGACATCATCCAGTGACCCTGAGTGTTTTAAATAAGTTTATGAGTGTTAAATAAATATGCCAAGGTGAATCAGTGGGTGTATAAGGGCCTGTATGGATGATTCAGTGGGTGCGTGACTGACTGTATAAATGAGTGATTAGGTGTCTCATTGAATGTATGGGTGAGTGACTAGGTTTTGCGAATGTCTGTAAGTTGGTGTCTAAGTGGCTGTATGGGTTGGTGAGTGGGTACGTGAGTGGTTGTATGGGTGATTGATTAGTTGTCTGAGTACCTGTCTGAGTGTCTGTGTGGGTGGGTGAGGGGGTGTGTGACTGCCTGCATGGATGAGTGAGTGGGTGAGTCAGTGGCTGTATGGGTTAATGAGTGTGTCTGTGAGGGGCTGCATGGGTGACTGAGTGTGCATAATGCTGTGTCGGTGAGTAAATGGATGTGTCACTGGTATATGGGTGAGTAACTGCATATGTGAAAGGCAGTATAGGTGAGTGTTGGGAGTATATGAGTGACTGTATGTGTGACTGAGTGATTGCAAGAGTGGCCATATGGGTGAGTGTGTGCTTGTGTCAGTGACTGTATAGGTGAGAATGTGTTAGTATCTGAATGAATAAGTGAGTGGGTGTCTGTATAACTGTATAGATGAGCAAGTAGCTGTGTGATTGCCTTTATGGGTGAGTGAGTAGGTGTGTGAGTAGCTCTATGGGTGACTGACAGTATGTGACTTCCTGTATGGGTACATGAATAGATATAGTAGTAACTGTATTAGTAAGTGAGTTGGTTTACGTGTGGCTTTATGGGTGACTAAGTGGATGTGTGTGAAGTCCTATGAATCAGTGAGTGGGTGTGTAAGTACGGGTATGAGTGTGTCAATAGTTTTGAGAATGCTAGTGTGGAAGTTGGAGTGGGTGTATGTAAGGTTATATTGGGGTGTGAGTAGGTGTGTCAGAGATTCTGTGAAGGTTGTCATCAGTGATGTATTTTGAGATGTCATCAGTGATGTCATGGACCATGTCATGAGTGATGTAATATGTGAAGTCATAAGCAGTGCATTCCGGGGGCACAAGTTATAGTTAGCTCTAATTGTAACTGCTGAAATTCTCTGGTTTTGGATATATATATATATATATATATATATATATATATATATATATAAATATATATATATATATATATATATATATATATATATATATATATATATATATATATATATATATATATATATATATATATATATATATATATATATATCCTACTGGCAGTTGCCAGTAGGTATTTATAGTTAGGACTTGCTTTCCATAGAAAACGTGTTTTGTGACTTGCCTATATCTTTGGGGTGTTTCGATGAATCTTCATGAAATTTTCTAAAAAAGTGCCCCGGTGATGTTTGCGGTGCATGGAAAGTTTTGGTTTGATCCATCAAGGGGGGGTCCGGGAAAAAGGGGGAGGGTCAAAAACTTGCTTTTCCCATGTTAATTCACATAGGACCTTTAGACATGGCTACAGTCCGAACTGCTGAAAGGAATTACACCAAATTTGGCAGAAAGGTAGATATTGGTCCAAGGAAGTGGTTTTTAGTGCTTTGGTGGAAATCCGTTCAGTAGTTGCAGAGATATTTAAAGAAATTTCCAATTGTGTATATATAGCGACGTGGGGATCCACAACCTGTCCCGATCTTGTGCTGAGATGTGAATGGCTGCCAACACTTCAAACCAGTAGGTTTGGCAGCCATCTTGGGACTTGGCTTGAGCCGAGTCCCAGAAAAAACATTTCAAGAAAAGAAAAAGGGGCAGGGTAGAAATACCCTGACACCATAGGCCTCTTGGGGGGGTATCCCATAGGGACACCGCAAGGCCAAATAGCATTATTTTTTTTACATTTTTGGTGGGAGTCGCATTGGATCCGTGGATACTGCTGAAAATCTAAAATAAATTGCAGTGAGGACTCCCGTGCTTCGTTAAAAATCAGCCCCTGGGTGTGCCAGGTCCCAGGGGTATTTTCCTAATAAAGGAAGGGGGGGCGCATGGGTCCCCCCTTCTGGGGCTTATTAATGCCCTGGGACCATCACCTCCCCGGGCTTATTTATTTGAAAATGGGGGGCTCTTGGACCCCCACCTTCAGGGCCACATACCAAAAAGAAATAGGGGGCCTCTTGGACCCCTGGGTGCCACCACCTCCCGGGGTAATACATTATTATGGGGGGGCTCTCTCGGACCTCTCCCTGGGCCTGGGGACCACCACTGCTCCGGGACAATAATGAATTTGTATTCGGGGTGCCTCAGGGCTCCCTGGGCCACAGGGGCCACCACCTCCCTTGGGCCATCTTCTTTTTTAAAAATTGGGAGGGGGCCGTGCGACCCCTCTCCCTGGCCATTCTCAGCCCTGGAGACCACCATCTACCTGGGGCAGGTCCTACACACAAGAAAGAAGGGGGGCTGCATGGTCCCCCTACTGGTGCCATAGATGGCCCTGAGGACCACCACCCTCAGGCCCAGCTCATGCTATGTCCCTTGATGCCCACACCTAGGGACATAGCTGTTTGCTGTGGCTTGGCGGGAGCTTTATCGCTCCTATCAAGCCACAGCAAACACTCCACTTCCAGCAAATGAGAGCATTAAAAATGCTCTTGCTTGCTGGAAGTGGAGCAGAATTGTTTTTAGTCAGAGGGAGCTGCATGTTTAGCAGCTCCCTATGTCTAAAAGCAATGCTGGCTCCTGTAGGAGGCAGGGACCTGGCAGGGACCGCGGGAGTATTGAGGATCCACCCGTGGTCCCAGTGGAGACTGGGTACCATGGGGTCACCCAGCAGACATGGCTGGGCCCCGGGGGATGGAGTCCCCAGGGGCAAAATTGGCCGATGGTTGGGAGCCACAGGTCTCCCCTCCACCATTTGAGAAAGACCAGGGAATGAGGCCTAAATCAGCCAGAGCAGTAGGGCCGGCCAGCCCCCTTCCCTAATTTTGTTTTTAAAAGGCCGGGCCCCGAGGGATGGTTCCCTGGGGCTGAAATCGGTCCAGGGATGAGGACTGCATGGTCCCCCTCCCCTATTACAGGTATGCCAGGCCCCAGGGGCTGGGGTACCAGTGGTCGAAATCAGCCTGGGAGGAGGGCCGCGCAGTCCCCCTCCCCCATTTCAAAAAGGCCTGGCCCCAAGGGATGGGGTCCCCAGGGCCAAAATCATCCCTTGGAAGGGGGGCCAGGCTACCCCCTCCCCTAATAAAGCAAAATGCACTTCCTGGCACACTACTAGTTGGGCGATGAAGTCCCCTTGGCTGCTGAGGGTCCTTGGGGGCTAACAAGTCCTCCTGTTACCTCCAGTAAGTTCCACACAGTGGAATTGCTGAGAGGTCTTCGGAGGTCCCACCCCCTTTCACAACCACTCTGGAAACGCTCCTCCTGGCACACTACTAGTTGGGGGCTGAAGTCCCCTTGGCTCTTAAGGGTCCTTGTGGGCCAACAAGCCCTCCGATACCTCCAGTAACTCCCAAACAGTGGGATTGCTGAGAGGTCATCGTAGACCATGCACTTTTTCTCCACTACTCTGCAAACATGCCTCCAGGTGCAACTACTGGTTGGGGGATGAAGTCCCTTTAGCTGCTGAGGGTCCTTGGGGGCCAACAAGCCCACCTGTTACCTTCAGTAAGTCTCACACAGCTGGATTGCTGAGAGGTCTTCGGAGGCCCCAATCCCTTTCTCCATAACTCTGCAAACGCACCTCTTGGCTCACTACTGGTTGAGGGATGAAGTCCCCTTGGATGTTGAGGGTCATTTGGGGCCAAGAACCCTTCCTGTTACTTCCGGTAAGTCCCACATAGCGCGATTGCTGAGAACTAGCCTGAGGCCCACCCCCTTTCTCTACCACTCTGCAAATGCACCCCCTGGCACACTACTGGTTGGTGGATGAAGTCTTCTTGAATGCTGAGGGTCCTTGGGGGCCAAGAAGCCCTCCTGTTACCTCCAGGAAGTCTGACACAGCAGGATTCCTGAGAGCTGGTTGGACCCCCACCCTCTTTCCCCACCACTCTGCAAACGTGACTAGTAGTTAAAAATCCATCAAAATTAACTCAAGGAACCAAAGGTTACAGGGACATTAGAGTTAGGAAATAGAATTTGAAAAACCTTAGAAATTCACCTAAAAACAGGGACATTATAGTTAGGCTCAGATTTCACTCATACAAAACCATAGAAATTCAGCAGTTAAAGTTACCTGAGCTAACTATAACTTACGCCCCGCAATGCACTGCTTTTGACCTCACATAATACATCGCTCATGACATGGTCAGTAACATCACTGATGACACATCAAATGGCATCACTGATGACATCATCCACAGAACCACTCACACACCCACTCATACCCCATACAACCTCTCATATGCCAACTCATAGACACCCACTCAAGCACTCACATACCCATACCAGTACTCACACACACCTCACTCTTCCATAGAGCCACTCACACACACACTCACTCACTTGTACAGCCACTCACACAACCATTCACTCACCCATACAACCACTCATACAACCAGTCACTCACCTGTATAGCCAGTCACATAGCCACACACTCACCCATACAGCTACTCCCACACCTACTGGTATACCTACACAGTCACTCACATACCCACTCACTCACCCATACAGACTCTGAACACAGCCACTCACTCACCCATACAAGCACTCACACACCCACTCACTCACACATCAACAAAACCCCTTGCATACCTATTCACACATCCATACAAGCACTCACACATCTGCTCACTTACTCATACAACCATTCACACAGACACTTATTCTCCAATACAGCAACTCACACATCATCTCACTTAACCAAACATCCACTCAGTTACTCACTCACCAATACAGCAACCTACACACCCAGACACCCACTCACTCACTACACACCCATTTACCCACCCATAGAGCCACTCACACCGCCACTCACTCACCCATACAGCCACTGACACACCCACTCACTCTCCATTAGAGCCACTTACACAGCATCTCACTCACCCACACAGCTACTCACACACCCACTAATACACCCATACAGCCACACATAGACCCATTTTTACAAGGATACATACAGTCACAAAGCCACTCACATAATGTTAGAAGTAGGATCCCTCAGTAGTAGTTCCCCTAGTATACTAATTTAACTTTTGTAGTAGTTTAGTGTATATGTTTAACACCCATAAACTCTTCAAAACTCTTAAAAACCCTTACACTCACTTGAGGATGTCATTAGTGATGTAATATGTGAGGTCATAAGCAGTGCATTGCGGGGGCGAAAGTCACAGTTAGCTCATGTAACTATAACTGCTGAATTTCTATGGTTTCATTCAAGTGAAATCTGAGTCTGAATATGACGTCCCCATAACCTTTTTTTTCCAGTGAATATATATATATATACATATATATACTCATAAATGCCCTTTGTGACTACCAAAAGTTAAACTTTACGACTTTTGGTATTCACATAGGGCATTTACAAGTAGCATGAGACGAAAGTTAGACTTTCGTCTCATGCTACCTTTGTGCGTCGGGCCGAACGTTTATAAGAGGGCAAAGATTATACGTAGTAGATACTAAGTATTGTAAGCAGTCTAGAGTTATTAGACAGAATTCTCTTAGCATGACTATTTCTACATAACATAGAAGACTTTGTGCACCAGGGATTAGCCTATACACATGTGCTTGTTTTGCTTCAGAATATGGGCTATCTGTAAAATTTTCACCACAGTATGAAGGCTGAAGGTAGATGAGCTTTAGTATCTGCAGACCTTGGCTTTTTGTAAGCGAATAGTGACTTTTTCTTTTACAGGTATTGCATTACTCTGTTCTTAGTAGATACTTTTTAATACTATTTCTCTTGAGAGTTTCACTATCTGCAAACCGTGTGGTACAGAGTAAACTCTCTCCATAGTGTAAACACTGTTTACTGTTTCCACTTTTCTACTCATATCAACTTCATTTCTCAATGTGGGTTCGGCGACAGTGAGGGGTTTGATACAGATAAAAGCTGTCCATAGTAGGACATTAATTTTGGAACAGGCATTGAGTATCTTGAGGAACTTGGCTTTCTCTGAACGGTTGTATACATATTGAACACTGTATGCAATAAGGGTTTCCCATGTATCTGTGGTTGATTGTTTAAGTGAACTAGGCTATCAGTGAAGAGTATGGTCAATGTTGCACATAAAGCATGCTTGCTGCACCTAAGGGAGTTGTATCTGTGATGGCATTAATGACCCTTCACATTATTCCAAGCAATATTGTACTTACTTTCAGGCCTCTAATGCCATACTAGATTATAGAGTAATGTGTATAAAAGAAGCTTGGATGATGTCATCAGTGATGTCATCAATGATGCAATTTGAGATGTGTTAGAAATTGGGTCACTGGTTGACTGGGGTATGAGCCCTGGTCAAGCAGCAACCAAAGTCCTAGTGAGGCTAAGGCACAAGCAAACCCCAAATTAACCTGTGCTCAACTCCTTGGTAACTTGGCACAGAGCAGACAGGCTTAACTTAGAGAAAATGTGTAAAGTATTTGTGCAACACTTCAAACAGTAAAATGGCGAAAACACCACACAAAGATATCCCGCACTAGGTTAGAAACATAGAGCTTAATTTAATAAATAAAAAAAGACCAAAATGACAAACATCCAATCAGTGGAACCAGCGGTATGAATTTTTAAAGAATAAGCTACAATATAGGGCCTAAAAGCACAAAGCACCAACCGCAGCAATCAGGTCGTGCTGGACGGGGTCAAATTCAAACGTTCAGCCAGACCATGATGGAGCGTGGGCCAGATGCAGTCCCAGATTTGTCCTGCTGAAGTTTTACCTTAGCAAACTTTATGGCAAGAATCCTGTTCATGTTGAAGAAGCGCGAAGGGCGCCGTGAGAGCGTCACGGGTGATGGTCCATGTGGCATAAACAGCAGGCCGAGTGAGCTGGAGCTTCCTGGTGGGGGGTCCTCCATGGGCGATTGATGCTTGCTGTGTGAAGAGATGGGCTAGAGGTGGATTGTGTTGAACTTCAGCTCTAGCTGTGCGATTCTGGTGTGAATGGGCTTGTCCCTGGTCGCAAAGAGCCCAAAAGTTTGGTTTTAAGATCTAGCGAGCCACACCAAGGGTTCAGGACCTGAGAGGCACCACTTGGGGGTCAGGAACACACTGTAGCTAGGTCCAGGGACTGGCTTTATATCCCTGAGACTCCGGTCAGGAGTCCTGTTGATTAGCCCTTTTGGTCCCTTTGGGTCCTAGTTCAAGATGAAGGTGCCGGTCCAGGTCTTCTTTCCCAGGCAAGAGGGCAGCAGGTCAGCACAGCAGGGCAGCAGTTCCATTAGAGAAATAGTCCAGCAGAGTGGCAGTCCTTGTAGCAGCACTTCAGTACTTCTTCCTGGTAAAGTATCGACAGGTCCAGAAGTGTTGGCATCCTGAAGAGTTGGTGTCCTGAAGATTTGGTGTCTGAAGTCCTCCTTTTATACCCTCGTGCCCTGGTTCTGGAAGGTGCGGAAAGCTTCTAGAGAGTGGCTTTAAAATGCATGGAATTTCCTGCCTCCTTCGTCCTGGCTTCTAGCTGACTGAAGTGATAATACAGGATCGCTAGGCTCTTTGTATGAAGGCAGAGCACAGGCTATGCAGGTGTAAGTGGGGCTGTGCTCAGCTCCGCCGCCCGACCTGCCTGCAGATGACCCACTCAGGCACACCTAATTCCTCTATTGTGTGATTGTCTGGGAAAAATTCACAGTCTAACTGTCAGTTATACCCAGTCATGTGACCCAGGCTAGGCTATGGCACAAAGGGCTAATCCCAGAAAAATGCCAACTTTGTAAAAGTTGCATTTTTACAATTGTAATCAAAAACCCAACTTCACCACTAAATAGGGATTTCCACCCCAATTCCAAAGAAACTAAACAGGAACTGGTTATCTCTTCCCATCTGGAAATTATACTTATAAAATGTAATAAGGGAACTCCAATGTTATCCTATGGGAGAGATAAGATTTGCAGTCGTGAAAAACAGATTTAAGAGTTTTTCACTACCAGGATATGTAAAACTTAAAAGTACATGTCTCCCTTTTAAAAGGGAAGGTATGGGCCTGGCAATGGGTTTACTTTGCCAGGTCGACATGGCAGTTTAAAAGGCTACTCAAGTGAGTGGATTAATCACTGCTGCTGGCCCACTAGTAGCATCTAATTTACAGGCACTGAGTACATGTACTACCACTTTACTAGGGATGTACAAGTTAATTAAATTGCCGATTGGGTACAAGCCAATCTAAAATATTTTAGGGCGAGAGCACAAGCACTTTAGCACTGGTTAGCAGTGGTAAAGTGCCCAGAGTCCTAATGTTAACAAAAACAAATACAGCAAAAATGGAGGAGTGAAGGCAAAAAGTCTGGGGATGACCCTGCATAAACAGCCAAGTCCAACAAGATGTTACCAGTGATGTTGTTAATGATGTCATAGAACATGTCACGAGCGGTGTAATATGTGAGGTCATAAGCAGTGCATGGCAGTGGCGCAAGCTATAGTTAGCTCTCATAACTATAACTGGTTAATTTCTGTGGTTTGTTTAGTTCAAAACTTTAATATTGTCACTGACATATTCACCTAACTATAACGTTACTTTAACCTTTGTTGTTTTCAGTGAATGCATATATATATACATATATATATGCTTGAAAGTTAGGACTACCATGGAGATTGGTAGCCCAGTTTGCAGAATGCGGCAGGCCCTCATGGAGGGGGTCTGTGGAACGGAGCCAGCCACTCTATAAATTGTATCAAAAGATGAAACAATTCCTGCACGGGCGTATTGGAATGCCAAATTGAACACAATCCACAAATACTGCTTAACGCTGTTTATTGTAGTTGCTGAGTCGCCGTTACGCATTTCGGTCACAGCCGCGACCTTGATCACACAGTGTGATCGAGGTCACAGCAGCGACTGAAACGTGTAACGGCGACTCAGCAAGTACAATAAACAGCATTAAGCTGCATTTGTGATTTGTGGACTGTGTTCAATTCAGCGTTCCAAAACGCCCATGCAAGAATTGTTTAGTCTTTAATATATACATATATATATATATATATATATATATATATATATATATATATATATATATATATATATATATATATATATATACACACACATCCATGAGACGGACAAATAATGCTGGTTACAAGTGTAGATAGCAATGAAAGACTACGTTCACATTCTAGCGGTTTTGACATTGCAACATATTCAATGACTCGTGATGGAAAAAAAAGACTTTTTTTTATACAATGCAGTTATAATAAAGCAAATTTAAATACAAAAATGATATGACGCAATTCATATATAATATGACAAATGCCCGAGCGTGCGCTGCCAATGTGTTTTTAGCAGTGTCATTCCCTCTCTCAAGGGTTACTCTCTACTCTCGCTTATTGTAATGCATGCCATGGGGTTAACCATACAACTCCTCATTTCTCTGGGTTTCAAACAAAGATAAAGCCCATTCTTTGTCCACAGCCAAGTGGCTATTCGCTTCAACAGATCCGGACCACATCATGCGATCAAAGTTCAGATATGTTAAAATCACATATCTCTGTCACCAGATCTGTGCAAATACTATTTATCACCCCAAGCATGAAGCAAGACTATTAAATGGCACAGCCCAAGTTCCAAAAATAAATCAAACTGCCATCTACATGTCCCAGCCAAGTGGCCTATGACGTCGCAATGTAGTTCCACCACAAATCCGCTAGATTTGGAAAGCATAACCAACATCGTCAAATTATTGGTTACAAAAAAGTGACCACCGTGTACCAATGAGCATATAACAAAAAAAAGGGAGGGGGTAGACAAGGGGAAAATAAAAAAACAAGGGGATCTAGAGCTGCTGATGCCGGCTCAATAACATTGCATGATAAACCAGAAAATCCCGTAGGGTCATATACTATTGCGATGCAGAAATTATTGAAAATTATTGCAGACTATGCCTACGTGAAGTTTTTTAAAACTGATAACACTGGATCATGGATGAGAGCCCTCACCACGACCCAGTATACACAGGGAAAACATAGATCACCATGAAAGCAGGTAATAGTTCATCTCAGGTACTTATCCAATGTGGACATGGAGTTCCTCGTCTTCGTTAATTCCAAAAGGGCTCTTGCTATCAAGGAGTATGATATACCTGGACTCCAAGATTCTCAATTGCCTCTCACGATCACCCCCTCTGGGGTTCGCTGCAATCCTGTCAATACCAAAGAAAGACAGACTGTTAGCATTCTTGCTATGGTACTCCAACCAATGTCGTGCTGTAGAGTAACTCCAATCCACATTCCTGATCGCTCTCATGTGTTCTAATATCCTCTTTTCATGGGAAAAACGGTACTGCCTACATTCATCTTCTCACAGGGACAGAGTATCACATACACACAGAAATCAGTATTGCAATTCATAAATTTTCTTATATCTCCCGTTTTCCCTGTTGGTAGCGGATACGTCTTCCTATTCTTACTGCCACTGCAGGCCTTACACTTTCCACATTTGAAAAAGCCCCTCTGCTGTTGTAGCCAACCTTGCTGATTGGTGGCTCCCATGTAGCTGTTCACAAGCATATCCTTAAAAGAACGAGCCTTCCTGTAAGTGATCAGTGGGTGTAAGCTGACCAATGGGCCTATTACAGAGTCATTCTTTACCATGTGCCAATGTCTTTTAAGGGTACTGCGTATTGCTGTGGCCTCAGTGTTGAAGGTAGTAATCATTCCAATGCTGTTCCCTTCCTTTCAGGTCTCAGGTCTCTTGCCCAAAAGGGCGGATCTATTCTGTATTGCAGCCTTCTCCCTGGCTATAGTGAGGACTTTCTCGGGGTACCCTCTTCTCTTGAACCTCCCCAACATCTTGTCCTGTTCTTTCTCATATGCCTGTTGTGTATTACAATTGCGCTTTGCCCTAACTAATTCTCCAAAGGGAATACTCCACTTAAGCTTAGGTGGATGGTGGCTGTCCGCATGTAATGCACTGTTGCCTGAAGTCACTTTCCTGTACAGTTCCGTCAAAATTGCCCCATTCTCAGTCTTAACACAGACGTCCAAAAAATCCATCTCCCTTTGATCATACCTGTGTGTGAAGCGGAGATTGACCTCATTGTCCGCTATCATAACGAAAAATCTCTCTAGGTCAGTTTCAGAGCCACTCCATATCATGAAGATATCGTCAATAAACCTCGTCCAGAATACAATATGCCTAGTCAGATGTTCATTCTTCTCGATCCACACAAGTTGCTCCTCCCACCAACCCATAAACATACAGGCATAGCTTGGCGCAAAGCAGCTTCCCATAGCTGTTCTGACTACCTGTTTGTACCACCTGTCTTCAAAGAGTAAAAAGTTGTTCTCTAGGCAAAAAGTCAGCATGTCAATTAACATCACAGTATGTTCCTAGAGGAAGATAGATTTACCCCTATAAAAATGTTTGCATGCTCCAATGCCCTCACTGTGTTTGATGCACGTATAGAGGGAAACCTCATCAATTGTAACCAACCAGAAATTCTCCTGCCACGAGATACCCTCTACTTTATTGATGAAGTCTGTGCTGTCCCTGCAGTAAGACGGGAGGCTGAGGACATAAGGAAAAAAGAAAGCATCCAAGAACACGGATGTGTTCTCCAGGAGGCTGCCATTTGCTGATACTATGGGCCTCCCGGGGGGTTGGTGCTATCCTTATGAATTTTCGGAAGCATGTAAAAACAGGGTGCTGTGGGGGTTTTAATATAAAGGAATCTGTATTCCTCCTCCCCCAGATATTCCTGTTTTCTCAAGTCTGCCAATTTGGTATAGTACATGTTGGTTGCCTCATCATATGATTCCCTACTTGATCTTACATAGTTCTCACAGGAGACAAGTTGCCTATTGGCCTCCTCCCTATACAGGTTAACATCCCACAGGACCACACTGCCCCCTTTATCAGACGGCTTGATGATGAAGCTCTGATCACCATTGAGTGTCCCTAGGGCTACTCTCTGCTCTGGAGTCAGGTTGTGTGCATGTTTGTTTTTAGTTCTATTCCAAATTCTCATAAGGTCCTGTGCAACGACCTCATGAAAGGTATCCAAGCTGTCATACGGTACGTTAGGGTTAGAAGTAGATTTGGGCTTAAAATTGGTAGGTGCCGCCTCTCTCGTTTCTAGACCTAGTTGTCCCAACAGATCTCTCTCACTGGACCATTCACCTAGCCCTTCACCTAGTTCAGCCAGGCACGCCAGACCTTCAATATCCTTCAAGCACAGGTATTCTGATACTTGATCATGACTCACCATACTCGCTCCCCCACTCACTGTGGCCTCTCTCTTTCTTTTCTGTAAAAACATTTTCATCAGTTTAAGTTTGCGTACATACAAGAAAACATCAATTTGAGTCCTGCTATAATCAAAGTTTGCTGTTGGGCAAAAGGTTAAGCCAAGTTCCAGTAATGATTGTTCTGCCTCCGTTAATTCATGTGATGACAAATTCACCACCGTTAGGTTTTGCTCACCCATCATTTCCGTTTCGTCTGCCGCGTTGTTCTCCCATGTGGCGTTGTGTCCATTGTGCTTGCGTCCTCCCCTCCTGGTTTTCCTCCTCTTGCGTTTGCGCCTCTTCCTCCTTTTGGTGGTCTGGGTCTCAAAGTCTTGTTCGATTGCAAAAAACGATATTCCTCGAGGGATGTGAAGGGTAGGCAATTCGGATTGGTCCTCCAGGTCCGAATAATTTTCAGAGCCCGATTCAGACGTGGCCAGTTCCTGTTGTCTCAGGACGCCCACCTGCTTGAATTGCCTGATGGCCCCATCATAGTTCCTACCAAAGGTCAAAATTCTTCCGTTGGCATAATCCTGTTTGTCTCGGAGAAACCTCCGCTTTTTCTTTTGTTTAATTTCCTCCTCATATTTGTCAAGTCTGGACTCCATCTGTTTCATAGCTGCCTTGATTTCTTCTTGCGCAGGATGCTTGTCTAATTCTTCCTTTAATTTATCAATTTCCTTTAAAGTTGTTTCCAGTTCAATACCTGCATACTTGGAGAGGAGCCCCAACATATACTTGCAGGTTGCTGCCATCAATACCGACCACTCCTCCAGCAGTTTAGGGTGCGGGTTCTAGTAAGTGGGCGTAATCAAGATTCTCAGTCCCCTTGGGACTCTGCCCACTTCGATGTAGTTGTCAAGTGAGGAGACCTACCACCATCTATTGATTTCCTTCCCCTGTAGTTTCTCATATTGCAATAGCATCTGTTTGAGATTTCTGTTTGTCTGTCCGGTTGTTTGCCCTGTTGAGTGATCATCGCCAGCATATTCCTCCTCAGTTTCGCAAAATAATGAGTGTGCTGCATCCGGTCTCCCTGCTCGTTTACTGACAGGATTGATATGCTCCCGCTAGCGGCCTGTTTCCCCTTGCTCATGTTGATTTGTGTAATGCATCAAAATATCCAATAATGTCCCTGCCGCGCCGTTTGTTAAATCTAAGCACGGGACCCCTGCCAAATCCTTGCTTTGCACGTTATCAATCGAACTGCCTCGTGAGACGCGGGATCACTCTGACAAGCCGTGCACACCCTTTGGCGCGTCACCACTCGCCCAGCACTCACCCGCTTGTTGTGCAGCTCAAGACATTCCCTCTTGGTTCTCCGTTTCCGTATTGGATTAGCGGCGGGAATCAGCATTAAAGACTTCAGCGAAAACTTCCAGCACAGCTGATCCCTCACCAAGTGGTGTTGGTGCGATGTCCGGGTGCCGGAACCCAGTTGTAAATGCAGGAAATTCCGTGTCCAATTACTCCACAGAAAAGACTCGCACACCAGGGTCACTTTCAAGATAGAAGTGTATTTAATGGCAACGCGTTTCGACCAAGACGATCTTCTTCACCAGCCAAAAAAACACCGTTTACATCCACCATTTGTAGTGCACATCCATGATATATATATTCACTGAAAAAAACAAAAATAAAGTAACGTTATTGTAAGGTGTGATAAAAAAAAACTGTTTTTGTTTAAAAAAAAAACCTTAGAAATTCACTGAAAAAATCAATTGTTAAAGTAACAGAAGGTGGCTTGCTGCGTTGTGCTGCATGAAACATTGATAAATCTGACCCTGTATATACAATAATATCTACTTATGCACCCATTTTTACATGCACAGGAATATGTACTGCTTCTTGGATGTACATTGAGTAGTATATTTTTGGAAATTGTGTCATGCACCAGTGCCATGCAAGGAAACACAGACATAATAGCCTTGCCACACATACATACCTTGTGCAGCGTGGGTAATGATATGTATTGTGGATCTAGCCTTTAGGGGCAGATTTTGCTACATTTTGTACAATGTTTGCATCACAAAAGTGAGGAAAAACTGCTCAAAATATCCATTTCTTATTTTACGTACAAGCACAAACCTTCTTTAGTGATGAGAGTGCTTAATAGTAACACTCATTTGGGCAAAGGGTTGCTTTACATTACTTATCATCAAGGGTGCTATCTCTCTGTAGCGCAATGCTGCACAAAGTGTTTGCCTCATGTGCTTCTTTGGGTGACAGTTTGATACATCTGGTACCTGGCGTCACTCTCTCTTGCCTTGTGTGCCCCAATGCATCCACACATCAAAACTATATGTTGACAATGATTTATACGTTAACTAGATAATTTACATGACTAAAAACTGATGGTAAATTAATACATACCTACAGGGCCTCCAATCTCTAAACCCAGTAGGTCCAGCATATTGGCCTTGCATGTAATAACGTCCGCCCATCGATGATTGTGCTGTTACACCGACCACTCTTAAGGGGACACCTTCAACATGTACCTCCGCACACGCTCCCATTGGTCTTTCCTATCCTTAGGCAGATAGCCTTGGCTGACTCTCCCTCCAGCAGCAAGCATCTGTGGTATCAGTGGTAAGTAGTGCACAATGACCCAAATCAGCACACCAACTTTCCCCTCTGTGAAATGCCATCCTCTCCCCTTCCAAGACATGCCCACAGTGGCACACGCCCTATCCAAACTAATCCCTACAAAAAAAAGCCCTTAAACCCCTAACTATATTCCAAACAAATATATAATCCAAAATAGACAAACACTCAACAATACTAAGACAATAAAGTACAAAACAAAACACCTAGGCACAAAAATATCACAATAAATACTTGACAGGCACAGAACAGACAGAAACTCCACAAAAAACTGCACACAAACCACCAAACACTCTCCAAACTCCTCACATCACTAACCAACAGACAGTGACAGAAAGTGAAAGTAACATTTACACTTCCCGGTATGCAGCCACACCCATTGCATTATTTCCTGGGTGATACAGACAAGTATTCACATTTTGCATTGATTTTTCTGACGCATTTCTACACAAATGGACACTGCATGATGCACTAGTCTCTCCCTAACAACGCAAGGGCCCAAGCTATACCCATATACCTACACAGTGGCCTATGTTGTGCAGTGCTAATAGCCATGCAACTCATATGTTTCCTACGCAGTGGTCTAAATAGCGCAATGCAAATAGCCACACAGTTGCACTTATGCAGCACCACTGGCCCTACTACAGCAACGCAAAGCGCCACACAACTCATACATTTCCTATGCAATGGCTTATATAGTGCAAAGCAAATAGCCACGCAGTAGCATTTACACAGGAACACAAAGTGCCACGCAGTGGCCCTACTACAACAGCGCAAAGGGTAATGCAGTGACCCTACTACAGCAACGCAAAGGGTCAAGCAGTGGCCCTACTACAGCAGCGTAAAGGGCAATGCATTGGCCCTACGACAGCACTGCAAAGGGCCACACAATTCATAGGTTAATGTTGTCCTATTAACCATCACATTTAAGAAGCCAATAATATGTGTTGGTGTTTTTCAGCAATATAGTTTAGCAGTTATGTAAAAAATTGCTACATATATGGGTATGGATACATATTGCAGATGTTTATGTGAACCAGCACAGTAATGCACACAAAGTGGCATATGTTTGATACATACATGCAGCACAACACATCAAAGCACATTGCTGGGCTGTGATGTGTGAAAAGGAAAGGGCCAGAATGTTCCATAATCCTCTTTTTACGTAGCATTACTGTCAATTCCTAGTGCTGGTACACTTTTGGCTGCCTTGCACCAACACAGCCACCCTTCCATTATGTTGCAAGGGTGCCTGCCATGCAGACAGGTTTTTTTGGTGCAGGAAGGTACACCCTTCAGCACATACACAATCCTCTAAGGCATGTTCCCGTTTGTAAGTGTGCTGTTGAATGCAGCACACTTAGAAAGTGGAAATAAGCTGGAGACAATGCGATATGTTATCTGCTTGCAGCTCTGGTGAGGAGTTGTTCAATGAGTACGTATTCCATGGTCTAGCAATATATGTCAATCCTGTGATGGGTCAAAATCCATGTGTGCTTGCATGGTAACTGCCACACTCGACCCTTGGCACACCTCCTTGCTGATGAGCAAAACAAGTCTGCATTTTTTGCAGACCTGTCTTACTCTAGATTCATCAAGCCACTCCAGGCCACACAAGGTGCCTTGGCATGGCATGCCAAACATCATTTAGTTTTGCAATTGCCCTTGAATCTCCTTGCATGGAGCAAGTGTGGCCCAACACTTAATAAATATATCCCAAAATGTTGACATCCTTTGTGCACAAGTGTATCTACCATGCACAGGTATGCCTGCAGCTGAAATGGTTTACAAGTGTTTGTGGTGTTACAAATGTTATTCTGACAATAGGTGTATATGTGTAAAATTTCACAATCCCCACACAGTTACCCCTTTGGAACTACTTTGTGACACAGGTGCTAAAGATGTTACCAAATGTTTGTGTTCACCTTACACTGCAGTGTTTACTCTATGGAGAGAGGTTTATTCTCTACCACACTCTTTGCAAACTGTGAAACTCTCATGAGAAATACACCCCAGAGTATTAAAAAGAATCCTCTAAGAACAGTGTACACTCTAGGCAACAGTTTTCATAAAGGACACTAATTGCTAAATATAGGCAAGATCTGAAGGTGCTAAATATCGTACTACCTGCACCCTTCATACTGTGGTAAAACCTATATTGATAGCCCATCTTCTGAAGCAAGTCAAGCACATGTACATAGGTTAGTAGTAGGTTAAGACCTGGAATGACCTCCAAAACACCTCAGAACCTCCCCCAATCCTCATGGACCTCTGAAAGAACCTCAAGACAGGTCTCTTCCAGATGAAACAGGCATGATCTCCTCTTTCCCTCTCAGGTCCACCCTACTTAGTGCCTGGATACCCTCACAGGTGATTAGTCACATTCTACAAATTTACATAACATTAGTACCTAGTGCATACAGTCTTCTATGTTAAGTAAAATTGTGATGCTGACATGATTATCTCTAATAACTCAAGGCTGCTTACAAAAGTTAGTATCTACTATGTAGAATCTTTCTCCTGTTGGAAACTTTTTCTGCAGAACCAAATAACTTGTGTGGAACATAATATACACTAGTCAACTGTCCCCTGCACACATAGTTACTCTTAAATAAAGTGATTTATAATGTGTTCAATACCTCTATACATCTATGGTGCATTAGGAGCACATGTGTTTGGAAACACTTACACCCATCAGCTGGACCTATGTTGTACAAAATTAGGTAGCAAAGTAATATGGTACTTACCTACCACTATGTGAAGTATGAAACAAACTAACACGCACATTCGATGATGTAATCAATAACGTAATTTGAGATGTCATATGTGAGGTCATAAGCAGTGCATGGTAGGGACACAAGTTATAGTTAGTGCTGCTAACTATAACTGGTAAATTTCAGGTTTTTTTTTAGCCTAAAATGTTAATGCTGTCATTGACAAATCCACCTAACTATAATGTTACTTTAACCTTTGTCTTTTTCAGTCATTTCTAAGGGTTTTTTAAAAAGCAAAAGCATATCTTTTTATCACCCCTAACTATAACGTTATTTTATCCTTTGTTTTTTCAGGGAATTTCTAGGTTTTTTTCAAGTTAAAGTAATATTTAATTACAATATGTAAATCCAACCCCTGCCATGCATGGCCTGTGGCGAGGCCCTGCAACCAACTCCTCACATGCAACCAACCCCACGATGTGCACGACCTTCGGCCAGTCGCAGTGGGAAGTTGACCACAGGGCCTGGGTACCCTATCCCTCAAGGTCTTTTTTCAAAGGGGAAGGGTCTGCGTAGCGCCCCTCCCTCAGCCTCATTAGAACCTCGGGACCCCATGCCTCACTGCCTTCTTATTTAAAGGGTTGAGGGCAGCATGGCCCCCCACCCTGAGCCTCAAAAGGCCATGGAGACCCCATCCCCCAGGGCCATTGATTTTTATTAAATGGAAGGGGGGCCGTGGGGCCCCCCTCCATGAGCCTTGTTAGGCTCTGGGGAACCCATTCAAAAAGCCAACTCATTAAATGAAGGGGAGGGGGCATGTGGGTCCCCCTCCCCAGACCAGTTTTGGCCCCGGGTAACCCATGCCCTGAGGACCAGAGTTAATATCAGGGTAGGGGGGGCACAGGCCAACTCCCGAGGCCAACTTTGGCCCCAGGGACCCAATCCCTACGGCCCTGTGTGACTAACAGGGGGAGGGAGGTGCGAGATCCCCTCCCCAGGCTGATTTCAGCTCCGGACCCCATCTACCTGGACCCAGAAACTTTTTTGGGGGAGGGGCATGCTGCCCACCTCCCCAGGCCTATTTTGGCCTAGGGACCCCAGCCCCTGGTGCTTGGCATTATTATCAGGGGGAGGTGGGCACAGGGCCCCTTTCCCCAGGACAGCTTTGGCCCGAAGACCCCATCCCTCGGAGCTGGAGGAATTTGCTGGGGGAGTGGGCACATGGCCCCTCACTGGGCTGACTTTGGCCTCAGGAACCCCATCCCCAGGGCCCCATGACACAGAGAAGGGGGGCACGTGAGCCGCTTAATCGGACCCCTTCCCCTAGGTCCCTCACCCTTTAAAGGTGGGTGCCCTGGTGCTCACCAACGGCACGCACCATAGTCTTGTTGGGGGCTGTGGAGGAAGCCCCAAGGACCCCGCTTCTCCAGCTTGCTCCCCTCATACAGTGGGAGCAGGCTTTGCTCCTGTCCACTGGAAGCAGCTCATAATTCTGCTCCATGCGGCCAGGAGCAATATTTTGATCTGTTTCCACATCTGCATCACTGCAGTCAGGGAAACAGATCAAAAGTCTGCTCCTGTGTGGGCTGAAGCATTTTCAAAGCTCCCTCTGATGGGGGCTGACTTAGTGTTTGCACCCGTGTGGCGGGAGGTTTTGAAAATGCTCCTGCCAAGTGAGAGCAAACACAGGTTTCCCGCCTGTGTAGCTGCAGGAGTAGAAACCGCTATTTCCCGGGGTGGGATCCCGGGGCATATTATCTGAGCTGCCCTGGGGGATGGCATCTCCGGAGCCATTTATTGCTCAGGGAGGGGGTGCGTGGCTCCCTCCCTCAAAGTAATCGGCCCCAGGCTTAGTCTCTCTGGGATCTGTTATGGCATGGGGGCATGCACCCTACCTCCCCATACAAAGTTCATTCAGCCCTAGGGGTGGGTTCTACAGGGCCTCTTGAGGCTCAGGGAGGGGGGCCATGTATTCCCTTTTCCGCACACAATATGTTTGGCTCCGTGGGTGGGCTCTCCAGGGCCTCTGATGGCTCGGGGAGAGGGGCCTTTCAGAACCTCTCTCCCCATTATGAATACTCTCCGGGTCTCATAGTTTATAAATGCAGCCTAGCCGTAATTTTATTTTTCTGATCCCGCAAGAGTTTTGCACCTTTTTTAGTGGTTTGTTTTTTGGGCCCCCCAGGGGGTCTCTCTGGGCCCGCCCATGGGGCCTAGGGGGTCAGGATATACCTACCCTACCCCCTTATACTTTTTTTTTGTATTTCAGGACATGGGACTGAGACCCCGAGTCCTGTAATGGTGCCAGAATATTTTTTTCTCATGTTGCTGGCAGCCAGTCAGAGTGCTCGCTCCCATGGGAGTCTGACTCCTGCAGGAGCGAGATGGCCCAAGGGAAATATAGCTTCATGGACCAATCAGACTGCTCCATTTTTAAATTGGCGCTCTCGCTAGAGTCTTTTGAGACTCTCCCGGACTCAACTGCCTAAATATATAATACCTTTTTTACCCTACATTTTTCAAAAACTACTGAATAAATTTACACCAAATCACAAAAAGCACAATTTCTTTACGAAGATCTAGCTTCCTGTTGAATTCGGTGTAATTACATTCAGCAGTTTTTGCTGTAGCCTTGTCTTGGCGGGGGTGCAAGTTATAGTTAGCTCTACTGACTGTAACTGGTGAATTTCTGTGTTTTTTTCATTTCAAAACATTAAGGTTGTCATTGAGAAATTCACCTAACATTAATGTTACTTTAACCTTCTTAGTTTTTTTCAGTGAATATATATATATATATAATTCAATGAAAAAACCAAAGGTTAAAGCCTAGTTATGGTTAGGAACACTTATTTTCCCTTTACAACCAAGTTTAAACTATACAAACTTTAAAAATTCTAAAGTTATAGTTAGAACATTCATCTACAATTTATTCATCTTCTTCAAATTATTGTAAGTAGCGGACCTCGTTACACACTCTTTTCAGCTCGCTAACCGGACAACACTTAGGGCCAGATGTAAGACCCTTTCTAGCGGTCGCAAATGGGAAATCTGCCCGTTTGTGACTGCTAAAAAGGTTTGTGGTGTATACTAACCCAATTTTGCGAGTTGGTAACCAATTACTGACTCACAAAATAGGGTTTGCGACTCGCTATTTAGAAGGGGTGTGCCAAGGGCGTCCCTTCCTAAAAGCAAGTCGTACTGGTATGTATGATTATTTTGCGACCGCAAATGCGGTCGCAAAACAATCGCAGTTACCACCTACTTCAAATAGGTGGTAAGCCAGTCGTAAACGGGAATGGGTCCTCGGGGGGCCCCTTTCCCTTTGTGAATGTATGCGAAAATATTTTTCTCACAGACGACTGCCTGCCCTTAAAAAATTTAAAGAAAAAAAAACATTTTTTCTTTTAAATGCATCCCGTTTTCTTTAAGGAAAACAGGCTGCATTTGAAAAAAAACCATTGCTTTATTTAAAAAGCAAACACAGACATGGTGGCATGCTGTCCCTAGCAGGCCACCATCCATGTGATATGTGAGATTCCTAAGGGGTCGCAAATTGCGACTTACCTCATTGATTTTAATGGGGTGGGTCTTTAGCGACCCCATAACCCCATTAGGCATCTCAAACAGTGTCTGAGAAACTGTTGTACATTTCATTTTACGGGTCGCAAACTGCGAGTCGCAAAATGTTGCAATTTGCGACACACAAAATGGAATGCTCGTACATCTGGCCCTAAGGGTCTTATTAAGAGTTCGGTGGTGCGGGACCACCCTGCTCTCGCACTGCCAAACCCATGTAGGAACCGCCTGCCAGATCAGGAGTTTTCTCCTGTCTGGCGGGCGGTTCTTTGGCATTCCCAAGGTGCTGCCTATGAAATAGGCACTGCAATAGGAAGTTCAAAGTCAGTAGCTGCACAGGATGGACTGCTGCAGTCCATGCCGTGCAGGTACTGGGGTGCATGCACATGTGCCCCCCTGTATGCAACCACATGGCGTGAGGCACAAGGAGGCCCTAAAGGACACCCTTTGTTTTCTCACCGCCACACTTTTCATGGCGGTCGCACCACCATGAAAAGCGTGGTGGTGAGGAAACTCATAATATGTTGCCCCGCCAAGCATATTGGGGCCTCAATACCACCGCACCACCACCAGGGATCACTGATCCCAGGCGGTTGCTATGGTCTCATGGCAGCCCAACAGCCCTGGTTATAATGGGGTGGTCAGTAGACCACCATCACTGCACCCCACGAGTATGGCAGTCCGTGGACCGCCAGACTCGTAATAAAGCCCTAACTATAACTCGCCACTCTACCATGCACTGTGTTGTGACAAATAATGTAATTTGATAAGTTACAAGTGTTGTTTTGAATGTTATGAATTCGCATGCTATATGTGATGTACAATGCAAGGGTATTAATAGTGCATGGAAAAGGCTTGCGTTATAGTTAAAGTAGTGTAGCGAGCCTGGTGACAAGACTGTGTTCGAAAGTGAGTGACATAGTAATTTGAAGGTGGTGTGTGAATTATAAATTGAAGTTATAATTATAACTTTAACATTTTATTTGTATAGACGGAGTACATAAGGAATTTTTAACTATAAATTATCCTTAACCTTTGTTTATTTCACTATATGTTAATGGTTTTTATTTTTAATAAAATGTTTTTCAAATCACAGTGTGGATAGTCATTGAACGAGTGTCATAAAGTGAAGTGTAGTTCAGTACAGTAAAGGAGAATGTCATAGAGTCTAGTGTCGTAGATTAGAGCATTGTAGAGTGGAATAGAGGGGAGTCGGATAGAGTGGAGTGACATAGCGAACAGTGGAGAAAAGTGTTATACAGTGTAGTGGCATGTTGTGTCATATCATGGAGCGGAGTATCGTAGAGTGGAGCGACGTGTTGTACAGTGTAGTGGCATGTCAAACACTAGAGCTGAGTGTTGTACAGTGGAGTAGCATCGACTGGAGTGTCATGAAATGGAGTGTGGTAGAGTGGAGTGGAGTGTCATTGAGTACAGTATCGTAGAGTGCCATAGTGTGTAACAGAGTGTTGTAGAGTGTAGACTGGAGTTCAGTGGAGTAGAGTATCATATAGTTCAGTGTTGTCGAGTGTAGTGTTGTGCAGTACAGTGGCGCAGAGTCTCGTTCAGTGTAGTATTGTGCATTGGCGTATCATTATTTGTGAGAACACAGTGCATGGTGGAGTGGCGAGTTATAGTTAGTGTTGTATTGTTAGTGAGCTGAAAAGAGTGAGTAACTAGGTTCGCTACTTATAATAAGTTGAAGGTGATGGATAATTGTAAATGAAAGTTATAACTATAACTTTAGATTTTTTTAAGATTTTTTGTTTAAACTTGGTTTGTAAAGGGAAAATAAGTTTTCCTAACTATAACTAAGCTTTAACTTTTTGATTCTTCATTGAATTTCAATGTTTTTTTAAACATTTTCAATAAAAATGTGTTTCAAATCATTGAGTCCAGTGTCGCACGTGGAGAGTTGTTATGTCATACAATATAGTGGAGGAGAGTGTTGTAAACTCTATTGTTATAGACTTGAGTATTGTACATTAGAATCGAGTGGAGTAGAGTAGAGTGTAGTAGCATATCGTACACTGTAGTAAAGTGTAAATTGTAGAATGGAGCAGCAAGTTGTACATTGGACTGGTGGGTTAAAGCGTAGAGTAGGGTGTCGTAGACTGTCACTCCCTATTGTGGAGTAGAGTGTTTTAGAGTGGAGTTGGGTGAAGTAAGGTGTTATAGAAGGGAGTATCATCAAGTAGAGTGTCGTGAGTACAGTGCAGTAGAGTGTCATAAAGTGGAGTGCCGTGTCATATAGTATAGTGTCTTATCATAGAGAGAAGCTGAGTGGCGTGTCGTTGAGAGTCATACAGTGTAGTACAGTGGCATAGAGTGGATGGGCATAGAGTAGAGTAGAGTGTCATAGAGTGGCATAGAGTGTAGTACAGTGTTGTAGAGTGGAGTTGCATACAGCGGAGTAGAGCGTCAAACAGTGGAGTGGCATAGTGAGGACTATAATACAGTTGTGTAGAGTGGGATAAAGTGTAGTAGAGTGGAGCATAGTGGAATGGAGTACACTGGAGTGGGGTAGTGTAGAGTGGAGTGGCGTGTAGTAGACTATAGCAATGTGGGGTGCAGTTGAGTGGAGTGGTGTAGCATACAGTCGTGCAAAGTGTGATAAATTAGAGCACCATGTTTTACAGTAGAGTGTACTGGGGTGTTGTACAGTATTGGAAAGTGATGTGGACTTCAATAGAGTAGAGTGGGATACAATCTACTTTATTTTTGTAGAGTGGAGTGGTGTACAGTACAGTACATTGTTGTAGATTATTGTACAGTGGTTTGGCATACCGTGTTATAGAGTTCAATGGCATTGAGTGGAGTAGAGTGGAGTACTGTGTCAGAGTAGAGTGGAGTCAAGTGGGGTGCAGTGGCATACAAAGAGATGCGCACACTGTTGTATAGTGGACTAGAGTATCATCGAGTGGAGTAGAGTGTTGTACAGCAGCATAAGGTTATAGTACAGTGGAGTGAAGGGATATAAACAGGAGTAAAGTGTCAGAGAGTGACATACAGTGTAGTAGTTTGTTGTAGAGAGCATTTGCATAAAATACAGTAGTGTGTGAAACAGTGTAGCTGTGTAGAGTGGATTGTTGTGTAGTAGCATAGTTTGAGATAAAAGTTTGTACATGGAGTAGAGTTGAGTGGAGTGCTGTAACATAGTGTGGAGTAAAGTACAATAGAGTGTATTGGTGTATCGTATAGTAGAAAGGCATGTAGTGGAGTGTACTGCCATAGCGTAGGTAGTAAACTGTTATAAATTGGAGTGGGGCCCTGTACAGTAGAGTGGAGTGTTGTGTCATATAGAAAAGTGTCGAATAGTGGAATAGAGTTTTGTACATTGGCGTGTATAGGCATGGAGTGAAGTTTAGAGTTGGACAGTGGAGTGAATGGGAATAGAGTGGAGTAGAATGTTGCAGAGTGCCATGAAGTGTGGTTTACTTTTCTAGAGTGGAGTTATATAAAGTAGAGTAGAGTGTCGTTCAATCGAGTGGCGTAGAGTAAAGCGGCGTACACTGTAGCGACGTAGAGTGGATTATCATGAAGTGGAGTATCATACAGTGGAATACTGTACAGTGGAATACTGTATAGTGAAGTGTAGAAGAGTGGCGTGGCATAGAGTGGAGTAGCGTAGAGTGAAGTGGTGTACAGTAGTCTGGCATAGAGTGGAGTAGGATACCTAGATTAGCATCAAGTGGGGTGGCAAAAATTGAAGTGGCATAGCGCAAAGTTGAGGAATCTGTTATAAATTGGAGTGGCATCTCATACAGTAGAGTGGAATGCTGTGTTGTACAGTGTTGGAAACTGCTGTAGAGTGGAGTAGAGTGTTGTACAATAGAGCATACGGGCATAGAGCAGTGTACAGGGATAGAGTGGAGTACAGTCTTGTAGAGTGGCAAAGAGTGTAGTAGAGTTTTGTAGAGTGGAGTTATATAGAGTGGAGGAGAGTACACTGGAGTTGCGTAGAGTGGAGTGGCATAAAGTAGAATAGCATAGAGTGGAGTAGCGTAAACTGGAGTGGTGTGCAGTCGAGTGGCATAGAATGTAATAGCGTAATGTGGAGTAGCATACAGTGGAGTGGCTTAAGCATATTAGCGTACAGTGGAGTAGTGTATACTGCAGTGTGACATCAGTGGCATATACTGGACTGCGGTAGAGGGTAATTGCATGCAGTGGAGTGGCGTACAGTGGAGTGGCGTCCAATGGATTAGCATAGAATTGAGAGGGGCAGAGTGAAGTGGCATAAACTGGAGTGGCGTAGAGTGGAGTAGCATTCAGTGGAGTGGCATACAGTGGAATACCATAGAGAGGAGTGGCATACATTGGAATGGGGTATAATGGAATAGAATATACCGGAGTAGCGTATAGCGGAATGGCATACAGTGGAGTGGCATACACTGAAGAGGAGTAGAGTGGAGTTGAATACAGTGTAATGGCTTAGGGTGGACTGGTATAGAGTGGAGTTGTGTACAGTGTAGTAGAGAGGAGGGGTGTGCCATACAGTGGAGTCTTGTACAGTGGAGTTGTGTAGACTGGAGTGGCATACAGTGGTGTGTGTAGGGTAGAGTGTAATAGCATGCAGTGGAGTGTCATACATTGGAGTAGGGTCCAATTGAATAGTGTTGAATGAAGTGATTTAGAGTGGAGTGACATACAGTGGAGTGGTGTAGTAGAGTTGACTCAGTGGCATGATGAAAATTGAGGGGGCCCCCCTGCAAGTTACGTGGAGGGGCCCCCTCCAGACTCTATCAGGAGCTCTCCGGCCGAAGTGCTGTGCTGAGGGGGCCCCCTGGAGCTTGTAGGCCCCCCGCACCGTGGGGGCTGTGGGGGCCTGTGTTACGCCCCTGAGTTGACTACCATACAGTGGAGTGGCATACTGTGGAATTGCATACAGTGGAGTGTTGTAGAGCAGAGTGGCATACAGTGGAATAGAGTAGAGTGGAATGGCATACAGGAGAATGGCATAGAGTGGAATAGTGTATAGTGGAGTAGCATCCATTGGAGTGGCGTACAGTGGAGTGACATTGACTGGAGTGCTGTACAGTGCCTTTTGTACACAGTGTGATAGTGTAGAGTGGAGTGGTAGAGTGGAGTCTCGTACAGTGGAAAGGCGTAGAGTAGAGTGGCATGGAGTGGAATAGCATCTAGTGGAGTCTCTACAGTGGCATGGCATACGGATGTATGTGAAATTTAGCAGCAATGTGAATTATGGTATGCAGAGTAATGCAAAACAGCGAACTGTGCTGCCTTGCTCTTCTCCAGATTTACCAATCAACCCAGGGCCCCTCATGGTGGCCTTGCATTCCTTTGTAAATCTGTATCAAATATTGCATTGCCCATGCGACAACATGAGTGAAGTAAGGGTAACGCAATCCAATAATCGAGTTAGGCCTTAGTTATATTCTGGGCCATGGTATACCATGTTAACATTTCAGTATACAGTGGTCCATGGCGATGACTAGCCAGTATATAATTGGGCAACGTTCTGTTTTTATAGAATGAAAAGGCAGCCATATTGTTTTTACTACACTTTGGCTGTGTTCCGTGTTAGGGCCTTAGATATAGGTAAGTAGTTTGTCACTACCTATTACCACCTTATTAAAGTGCTAATAGGTAGGGGAAATAATTTTTATATTTTTTTATATATTTTAAAATAGCATAAAATATGCATATGGCTGAGTCCCAACCGAAGTGGCATGGTGAGCAAAAGAATGATGGGTTGGAGCGCAACCCCAGCTATTGCCAGTGGTTAGACGTATTGCAACCAGGCTCCCATACCTTTTGTGTATTTCGTGTCATGCCCTAAGTGGCATGGGTATGCCCAGGCATGAGTCCCGTGCTCACTGTGTCACTGGAATCAAACTGTACCTGGCTGGTGAGCCCATAACTAGGGCAAAACCAGTCCTGAGTTGCTTGTGTTCCAGTTAAGGGAGGACCTGGCTCGAGAGTTTTGGGCTGGACTGTTCCCACAAGGAGCAGGGTCAAGACTGATTTGCATATGGCTGGTTCCAAAATGAGGTGGCATAGTGAGCAAAAGAATGATCGGTTGGAGTGCTACTCTTAGCTATTGTCAGTGGTTAGGCTTATTGCAAGCACTCTCCCATCACCTTTTGTGTGTTTTAATCCAATTACTTGGCTACGCCCAGATATGTATTAATTTTCAACCTTAATTCCTTAACAACTACTGAATGGATTTGCACTTAATGGCACTTAAGCTGTCATCAGTGATGTCACTGACCATGTCATGAGTGATGTAATATGTGAGGTCATGGGCAGTAAGTTATAGTTAGCTCAGGTAACTATAACTGCTGAATTTTGAACAAGTGAAATCTGAGCCTAACTGTAAGGTCCCTGTTACCTTTGGTTCTTTTCAGTGTATATATATCTTGATATAGAAATATAGATGCATAGCTAGATAGATGTATATAGATAAATATAGAAAATTGTAGCTTGATGTATAAAGTTTTTTTTTTCAAAAACGTTTCTATAATATATAAAAAAGACCTCCTCATAACAAAATTGCAGCTGACAGCCTGTATCATCAACAATAAAAACAATATATGGCAATTCATAAGAAGAACTTTAAAATCTTGTCACAAGTTGAATGTAAAACAATATTGAGGCTGTAGTGGTTCAATATAAGGTGCAGAAACAATTTAAATGAGTGACAGGAAGCCTAAAATCATAACAGTGCTATTGTAAATGTATAAATTCATACATGCCCAATTGGACTTGGCATCCATGGGAGCACTTATCGTACTAGGAGACGAATCAGACAAATTCTAATGGTTGATGAAATTAAAGTGCAAACAGGTTATCCTCTAAATACTATACAACAAAACCTCTAACTAGGGTCTGCTATATTAATGCACAATAAGGTGACTAGTCTGTAGCTATGGTTTTCAAAGAATAGTTGCAAAGCCTTAAAAGAACAACTAGTCTCTCTGAGTGATCTTATGTGGTTTGAAGAAACAGAAACATGTGGATGGGCCCCCAAGGAACAGCCCCACTAAACAAACACTACTGCCTGGAAAATACTTATGTATCTAGCCTAGATGGGAATTTGGTGTGCGAAGTTAAAATATTTCCAATTGCTAATAGCTTTCCAAATAAAAGATGTAACTCTGGAGCACATATCTGTTTCCTCTAAGGAACATAAAGTCAGATATGCTTCCTCATACTTCCTAATGCTTTTAGCAATGAACAATGGTTTTAAATACATTTTTCTAATCTCAGTGTAAAAGCTACAAAAAAATATAAAGTGCAAAGTAGATTTGGATGATCTTCCATGACAAGGACATTTTACTGTCTCCTCTGGCCATTTTTTATTTTTTGGGAAAAGCCACTAGTATATGAGTTATGCCGAGTTGTAATCATGTCAGGACGAAGCGGTGTTGGATGTTAGATCTAGCTAACAGATACTGCTGTAAGCCCTCATTTGGTGCAATGGAGAGGTGTCTAGTCACAGAAGACCTGGATATTCCTTTGGCACATCTGGCAACAGCCTTGTTTTTAAGTGCATACATTTCTGTTCCCTCTTACTAAAGTGCATTATGCTATCTAAGCTGTCTAACAACAGGAAGACATTAAGCTGGGCCAGCTCTCTAGAGATGTTGAAGAGCCATGAGATTCTCTGAGCCTTGACTAATCATAAACAATGCAATATGATTGATTTTACAAACCCAGTCTCCTCTTTTCTCCATATTGAGTGCCACAGCTGGATAGGTTTTGTCAATAATAAATCTTCCAGATGGAGCATTCCCAGTTCCCTATGGACTGCATCTGCCGATGTGGATTTGGGAACATCAGGTAGTCACCGGAGGAAAATGTTCTTTTGTGTTTGAAAAATGGTGAGATTTGCATGACCCCAGAGCCCACTACCATGACAGGTAGCAGAAATACATTTAGCTCTGTAGATTGTGACCATTTCCCTAATTGGTTTACAGCCCAATGTGGTAGCAAACCTAAAAATACCCTCGCAAGCATGCACCATCTTTAACCTGTTATTTTCAATATGCTTGGTCTAGGAGCCACTGGTAGTAAAAAGAATGCCCAGGTAGAGGAATGATGTAACTCTTTCGATCTGGATACCATTAATATAGTGACTTCGTGATTTGCCCACACTCTCTCCACAGATCATTGTATACGTTTTCCTATGGTGTATTTTAAGTTCCCTGCCCTCCATAAATTTTGTAAAGCAATCCATTAGTCGTTGCATGCCATTAGCAGTCCTTGACAATAGGACGGCATCGTCCGCATAAAGGAGGACCGGTACTGCCCTTCCATCTACTTCTGCAGAGTCAGCAGGCACGCCCTGAAGCACTCTGTCTACACGATTTCTGTACAAGAACAGAAAGGGCGCCAGCATGCACCCTTGCCTGACCACTTTCCCGATTTTAAACAATAGCGAACACTCCCCATTTGGCCCATAATGCACCCTGGCTGATAAGTCCCTTTATAATTGTGATAGTAAGGATGCAATTTCCATCATAGCGCCCATGGAGGCCAGAGTCTGCAACAAAATTAAGTGGTTTACCAAGTCAAAAATGCTGAACAGATCCACAAAACATAGAGTTAAGTGGCCGGTCTTGGCCCTTGTATATTTTGCTATGAGGAGCTCAAGATTGACGAATTGTTCTGCAATCCCAGGTTCCTCCTAAACCTATTTTTATGATTCGGTAAGCACGCTGTTGGTATCCACCCAGTCTTCCAGTCTTTCCAAAATTATTCTGCCCAAAATCTTGGCAGAAGAGTCCAGAAGGGAAATGGGGTGGGAACGTTGGTGGTCACCTTTGGAACCCTTTTTGAAGATCGGGATTATCAGTGACTCCATCCAGGATGTTGGAATATGTCCATTTAATGCCACGTTCATGACTTGTGTCAAGATCAGTGCCCATAAGTCCAGAACATGTTTGTATATGTCAACCAGGACACCGTCTGGTCCTGCTGCTCTCCTGCTGACACTTTTCTGGATGGCCCTTATAACTTCATCTACGGTGCACCTTATTGACTTACACTCAGTGTAGGTTGGGCCCAGTTGGATTAAATTGTTATCTTACAGGTCTGGTGTGCATAAAGGACTAAAGATACATGAAAAGTGGTTGACAAATGCCTGGATGGGAACATGAGATTCTAAGGCAAGGGCTGTGTTATTTTTCAGAAGAGGGTAGTTGATCATCTCCCAGAACAAGATGCAGTGATTGGTACCCACTGCTTCCTCCAGGTCTGTCCAAGCCTCCTCCTGGAACATCATTTCCTCGCAGCCAGTGCTTCCTTATGGCGCTTTCTAAGAGTTGCGATCAAAAGACAAGCTCTAGGGGATGCACTGAGGGCTAATGATAGTGTTTTTTTGATGCTGATGAGTAAGATTGGTCACACCAGCCCATATGGCCCAACCTGCCATGCCTGAGTCTCCGTAAAGAAGGGCTGTATGGATAATCCTAAAGTTGGCTGTTGCAGATAACTAGGACTCGATGTCCTGTTTATTGGTGTCTATTCATTTTTTAATAAATTGGCAAGGTTCAATGTCAGTTCATTTCAAGCGTGGCCCATATAAACTTGTTATGTTAATATTACCTGCGATAATGGGTACAATGTGATCACTGATTTGGAGATGTAGGGCGAGTACCAACGGCTCATGGTCGCTAAGTGAAATAGGCTTTATTACAAGGTAAACCAGATTAGGGATGACATTTGACGATAATATAATTTGATAATAGTGGTTTTAGCTCCCCTATCTATAAACGTATATACATGACTAATAGTAGTATTACTCACATCTTCCATAAGTGCTAAACTGTATCTAAATAATAAACTGGTCAAGGTATTGCCATATGGACTATGCAGGAAGTGTAACTGGGCTACCCCCAGTGTGTCAATGACACCACACACATCCTTCGGTGGTAATATGCATTTGAAGTTAATAAAATCCCCAAAGGAGTGTGTATTTGTTCACCTTTAGGAGGAGAAATGTGGTCAGGTATTCCTCTAATTTAGTTAGTACCTTGCTACATGTGGACTCAAAAATGTTGTTGTACAAAATGTCAATAAGCAGATAATTATATTTCTTTTAGGATAGGAGAAGAAAATTGATAGTGCGCAGAGCCCATGTATGTCTTGATGATATCCACTAAATGTAAATGTTGATAGTAAGATGACCAAGCCCCCTTTTGCTCTACTGGAGCTGAATGGTGTTGCTGCAGTAATCACTGAAGAAAATCCCTCAATGTGGATATCCTACTGGATCCAAGTTTCTTGTAAACATATAATTTGAGCCGATGTCACTAGTCTGTGCCAATCTTGAGAAGATAACTCACACCTGAGCCCGGCCACATTCCAAGAAATAACTTGCATGTGATTAGCAGAATGAGGCCTATAGTTACAATTGATAGCAGCAATAATACCTGTAGTGTTGGAATTTCATCCATGAGGGACAGGTAATGGTTTATATTGGTTATTAAAATCTAAGGGAGGGAAAGCAAGACAGTCTGGAGTGTCCCCCATTTGGCCTACCCATTTGAGATATCTATGTTATCCTGACAGATTTTGAGCCCCCGGTAATGGAATCAGGGGGTTGGGTACACTAAAGGAAGTGGGTTTGATGCCTGTATTTCCCTCACCCACGGGGGTACTACTCTGGGCAATAGTGGGGCAATTAGTTTACCCTATCTCCACACTTATACTAGAACATGAGAGATGTAAATCCGAAAGGCTGGCCTGGTCAGTGTTCAGCTGGCAATGGATTGTCAATCATTATCTGAAAGGCTGGATAGAATGGCATATAGATTCTTAGTAGGCATCAAAAGACGAGGGTGGAAAACTGATGGAAGTTGACAGAGTGTCCGGTTATTTTCCCATAATTGGCTATAAAAATATCCAGCGGAAATAGCTTAATAAGACCCTGTGAAGCACTCATCCTGTTGTGTTTGAATAAAAGGTCTTGCACCAAACTTTCATACCTGAAATTGATAACCACACAGTTGCCTTCTAGATTCTTATTTGATGAGCCAACCCAATTGACCCTTTGAACCATCAGGATGTTGTGAGCTCAGAAGAGGAAAAATTAATTTTAGTGTGGAGCCAGTGTATTACCTTATTTTTAAGTTATAGATATGACTCAGTTGTATTGGGATGGAGAGGAGTGACACTTGCCATAACTACATTGTATAGACTTGCTGCTGGTAGAAGATTAAGTATGTTATGTGGATCATATGGATCATGGATCTGAGTACTTCCTGCATGTTCACCTCCCACCTCTTACTTCAGCTGCAGCAATAGGCCCCGGAGGAGTACAAGGTGGAGTACTGCCCAAATTGCCTCTACCGCTATGATCCCCAGCCCCAGTCGTGCAGTCACAAGGCAACTGACAGGCAGCAACAGTTAAGGGGAAAGACAGTGTCCCAAGCACTCCCTTGTCCAATGGCGCATTGTCTGTGGAAGCTAAGGCCCTGTTATTACATAGCTCTCCCCTGAGCATTCTGGGTGCCGCCAATTGCCCAGCTGAATACGTCTTGAGACGGGGTTGGCATTTTCCGTGTGTAATAGCATATTCTGCTCTATGGCCCCCAAATGTTAATGAATTGGTGAAAGGAGAGACTTCAAGGCAATGACAAGCTTGTCCTTGAGGTTGTCTATATAATTGGTGGGGAGTATGTTGCCGTTGTCCAAACAATTAACAACTGCCTGAGACTTGTTACTGGTGTTAACTTGAGACTTGGTGCTGGTGCCAGCAAGGGCTTTCTGAGCTAGAGCTGTTCAAAGGGCAGGAGATTTGACTGAAGAGACCAGATATGATATGAAATATAGTATTTGTAGAGCGCACAGCTACTCAGCAAGAGTGTCCCGGTGCTTGAGAACCTTGAAGCTAAAACTGTTGCGGACCCTGTAAAAGGGAGAGAGAATCTTTAAGGTTATTGCCGGAACAGCCAGGTTTTCAACATCTTCCTAAAGGTACCTGTTTAAGAGTCACTGGTAGGATGTTCCAGACCCAGGCCACCTGAACTTGGAAAGGAGGACCTCCAGTTCGGGTGCGGGAGAACTTAGGGACAACCGCCTGGTTCCGGAAAGATGATCTCAGAGTTAAGCAGGGGAGATAATGTGTGACTTCTCCTTTTGAGATAGTGTGCACCCATACCTTGTAAAGCCTTAAAGGCTAAAACCAGGGCTTGAAAACGAATTCTTTTTTGGACGGGAAGCCAATGTAGCCCCTTCAGGTGGGGTGAGATCCGGGCTCTTCGGTCCAAGCATAAGGACCGCCCTGGCGGCCGCGTTCTGGACCACCTGAAGTCTGTTCAGAAGGTACTCCGGAAGGCCAAGGTATAAGACATTGGCATAGTCCAGCCAGTGGCGGCTCGAAGTGGGAGTGCTGCGGGCGGTGCGGCGGGGTGGGAGAGGGGCAGGGTGGGGGGGTAGTGGAGTCGGACATACGACGTCCACAAGTAAAGTAGGTAAATAAATAAATAAAACTATTTACCTTGCGCGCGCTGCACTCCCACTGCGAGCCTGCCACTGAGTCCAGCCTAGAGATAATGAGGGCTTGGACCACAGTCTTCCTATGGGTAAGAGGCAGTAAGGGGAGAAATTTCCACATAGTCCTTGATAACTGAGTTCACATATTTCTCTAGTGCTTTGGAGAAGAATGGGAGGAGCGAGATTGGTCTATAGTTGGATGCCACCGAGGGATCGGCCAAAGGCTTTTTTAGTAGTGGTAACATTTTAGCTTTTTTCCACCTGCTTGGCACTTGGCCATTCTTCAGCGAGGAGTTGAGGACAAAATTTGCGGCTGGGTTAATAGCCTCGGCCACCGTTGCTAACACTTTGGCAGGGCAGGGGTCCATGGGAGCGCCTGATTTAAGGCCTTTCATAATCTTCAAGGATGTTTCCATTGGAAGAGGAGGGAACTGTGTCAGAGATGGGCCCTCAACGGCAGTGCCAGGTGTTAGATAATTTATACTCCTTCCCTCCACCGGGAGGGTCTCCGCGAAGGAGTCTTGGATGGTCTTAATTTTATCGTGGAAAAATGAGGCAAGTAGGCTAGTCCATCCCATAGTGGGAGTGAAAAGTCTGGCTGCTGCCTTCGGAGAGGAAAAATCTTTTACAATTTAAAAAATTTCTTTGCTTTTATTTCCAGATGACTCGATTTTAGAGGAGAAAAAGGATTTTTTTGCCTCATAAATATTATTGTGGTGGACTTTTAAGGCTTGCTTATAGGTTACTTTGTCCTCGGAGTTAAAAATTTTGCGCCAGACTCTTTTCAGCCGTTTACAGTTTCTTTTGCTCTGCCTAAGAGCTTCATTGTACCAAGGTGCGGAAATTCTTGCTAACTTAGGGGAGCGAGTGGAAGGAGATGCGAGCGCCATGGAGCGTTGCTGCAGCCAATTCTCCAGGCAGAGAGCATCCTTTTCCGGGTTGTCACTGAATGAAAGTGGATGCTCGACAAGCGCTTCGCTCAAGGCTGCTGGGGTAATTTGATGAAAGGGTCTTGAGGTAGTAGTTTGATGCTTCCCATGAGATTGAGGGCATCTTGTCAACTTACACACCTTAAAACTAATCAGGTAATGATCAGACCACACTAAGGGTAAAGGCACATCTATTTGAAGCTCTATGTTCGAAAAGATCTGATCGAGTGTGTGACCCTTATCATGAGTGGGGTGACAGACATATGGGGATAAGTTAAAAATGGCAAGAGACTCAATCAGTGAAATAGTCTCCAGCGCGGTAGGTTTGTCCATGTGAATATTGAAATCACCTAGTACCAAAAAGTGCTTATACTTGGGGACTAGGGATGAGATTGACTCGCTCAAGGACTTGAGGAAGTTACCAGCTGTACCCGGGGGCCTGTATACTAAGACTCCCGCCAGGGATTGGTGTGCTGATAATGCACAATGGAAGCCCAAGCATTCAGCTCCGTCCAGTTCTCCTATATGGACTATATTGCAGTAGATATCACTTTTAAAGATAATTGCAACTCCACCCCCCTTGCTCCCCACACGGTCCTTCCTTAGGATCTAATATCCTGTGGGAATGGCCGTAGCAATGGTGGAGTTAGAAGACTCGGTTAGCAAAGTTTCTGTCAGAAACATTATGTCTGGGCTGGACTCCTGCAGCAGCTCCGAAACATGCAGTTCACGTTTCCTTAAAGAGCGTGTGTTAAGTAAGATTGCCTTAAAATGATAATTTTTGCTAATTGGGGAGCCCATTCTATGGCCCTTGTCTACATAATCCTCCCTCCCCTGGTTGGTACCCCCATTGTTGTTATAAACCGCCCAATTACAATGTATGCACTTCAAAATAGATCTATCAGGATTAATAGCAATATGTTTGGGGCAGCATAATCTCTTACCAATGTCCAATAGCGCGGCACTGCTGTAAGTAATACGCTGTCCGCAATATGTAGAAAGACCGGCAGCCTGGCCAGCGCCGGTCGCCTCTGGGACGCTGACGGGCGCCCGTTCAGCCATAGGAGAGGTGTGGTCCAGCGGCCAGGGCAGCTGACTTCGGAGCACAGGGTTCACGGTTCGATCCCCGGCTCCGGCGGCAGCTCAGCTCAGCACCATGTGACTCTGGGCAATAGCTCACTTAATTTCCACGACGGCCCCCAGCGCCTTGAGACCCGTAAGGGTGAGTAGCTGCGCTATATAAAAACGGACTTACATTTTTTATATATATATGTTAAGTAGGCGGTGGGATGCGACGACTGGACTGCACAACCCACCGGAAGTCAGAAAAAAATGGAAGTGCGTCGTGAGCCTCAGACTACCCTCCGTACAATCGGCAATGCAGCTGTGATGGAATGGGGCTAGAGGCAGGAAGAGCACAGAGAGAGCAAGAAGCAGGTAGGAATACTAAAACAGTATCGAATTAAAAAATGGTAATCTGTTAAAAGTTCCAAAGTGCAATAGTGCAAAGAATAAAATCAATACGAATTAATATACTTTTACAGCAATGTAGCCACAAGAATCCTTTACTTTAGTGAGTTCACGGAATCAAAGTGCAAGTGCAACAGCAAGCAGCGTTAAGATTCTAATGTTGTCTGCTGCATGCCCATTCAGCCATATGTTAAGTAAGCGGTGGGATGCGACGACTGGACTGCGCACCTCACCGGAAGTCAGAAAAAAACGGAAGTGCGTCGTGAGCCTCAGACTACCCTCCGTACAATCGGCAATGCAGCCGTGACGGAATGGGGCTAGAGGCAGGAAGAGCACAGAGAGAGCAAGGAGCAGGTAGGAATACTAAAACAGTATCGAATTAAAAAATGGTAATCTGTTAAAAGTTCCAAAATGCAATAGTGCAAAGAATAAAATCAATACGTATTAAAATGTCTTTTGCGCTTCACTGAAGAGCCAGGTCAGGGGCAGCTTCTCCATTAGGGCTCTTGGGCTGCTCTCCTCTGAAATTCCTACATGTTTACCTCAGACAATATTAAATAGAATGATTATTTAGAGATACCTTCGTATCTCTAAACAAATCAACGTGTTTAAGTCTGGGCTGTCTGTCCCAGGCTGCCTGACCCACCTCCCACTGCAGCAGGAGACGGAAGCCGAGCAGTAAATCAACTTTCTGCAATGTGGCGCACAACACAGGCCTTACCTTTCTAAAGGCCTTCATTGCCATTGCATTCTATGGTGGTATACACTGTAGCCACTGTCAGCGTCACAGTTTCAGGCATCGGGGTGTTTATCCCTGCATGAGGCCAGACGTCTGCCATTCACTGGCATAGATCCCACCCTTTCCCATTCATCATACGGTAGCACTGAATGCAAGCATGTGTGATTTGGAGCCTTGTCTTGGTAATGGTAGGTGTTTTAAGCAGGGCCACTGGAATTGTGCGGCAGAGGAGGACCAAATTATGTGGCAAGGTTGACTAAATTAAGTGGCAAGAAAAAACAAATAATGCTGCATTATGTGCCACATTTTGTGATTGCATTACTTCATTATTTTGTCATTTTTACACCTGGTAACAGTGTCAGAGAAAAGAATTCACCTTAATTAGTACCAATTTAACACCCAAAATACAGCAATTAGCAACTGAAAGATGACCAGTCAATCTTTGCAAAAAGCTTTCTGGTGCACAGGAAACAGGCTTTTGATCCATTTGGGCTAGAAACACATTCTTTTTTGTTAAAAACTGCAGATTGTGCAGCAGATGATAGATTGTGTGGCAAATAAGGCATATCCACACATATGCTGAAATTGCCACGGCTGCAGAATCACATTATTCCAATAGCCCTGGTTATTATGCTAATCGTATGTTGTGCATATTGTGCTGAAACCGCTGGTCACGCTAACCTACCCCCCTGTGACACCCCAGGACCTGGCTGCAGGTTGCTTGCCCCTTTAGCAGTGGAGCTGCTGTATTTTTTCCCCCACAAAATTGATCCAAAAGATGAGCAGGGTATTTGTTTCCTTTCAAAGTTGATCCAAGTATTCGAGCCAAGCACAAAGGGAGAAATATGTGCTCATAGTAAAGACAGTTAGGTGCTGTATGGCGTTAAAACTGACCCTACCTTCGCACCCATAACCTTAATGCCAAGAACATGGATTGGTTTCCGAACAATGAATGCTAATGATCCAGCGCAATATCAGCCAACAACATTCATACACCATATACTCACTTGGGCCCATACATTCAGACTACACTAATAATTACGCTGGGTGTCAGATGTACTCTTTTATCAAAGTCCCTGCTACCAATTACCTTCTGATTGAAGAGTAATAACTTACCAATGGATCTTTTGCTAATTGGGAAGTTTAAAATGAGTGACATTCATTATAGTACATAATCCTGAAATAATCACTGAGTCAGGAAGTTTTATAATTGTTTATCTAAAGTTTTAGCAGAGTAAAATACAGAAAACACGGTACTTGATTGAGATACCCAAGGAAAAAGCATAGAAATGATTTTGCTAATAAATGACGGTGTTTAAGGAAGAGGAGAGAATAGAGACAGCAGCGCAACTAAAGGTTGCAGTATAGTTACCTAAATGCGAGAACCAAGCCCCTTGGCCAAGGAGTTGGAAAAGATAGGACCCAGGAAGGATGAAGAGCAAAGACTTCTTCCAGGATCAGGACAGGACCGGTGACCTCTCTACAATGACGCCTGCGCCATTCCCCTCTCTGATACTCGACTTCTCCTCGATTCTCCCGTTCTTCCTTCTAATGGACTCCGCCGCCCCCTCCTCAGGACCTCTTCTGGACAGGGATTCAGTCTGCAATCGATCAGCTTAGCGGTCTGGAGCTCTTCCTGTCAGCATCTCCGCTCTCCTGTGTTTTTTAATTAGCTAATTCTATATCTATTATACCCTTCTACGCCCATGTACCTCCCCTTAATGTTGCTAAAATATGGGACCACTACTTCTGATTGGACAGGGGGTGGATTCTCGCACCATATCGATTTGGCCTAAATTGTAAAGCCTATTGTCTTTACGTTCCCGCCCCTTCAAATTAATACATTCACTTTATTTCCCACCCGTCTCACGACAAATGTTATACATTTTACAGGGGAAAAGTATCATTTTGTCCTCCGGAAACATGAAGTACAGCATCTCCGGCCAATGGGTCATGGCCTTGGAAGACGTCCAAGTTGACTTCACTTGGCAGGCACACAGGACACATGCGCAGAACCATCTGTCTCTCGAGTTTCAAGTCATCAACCCAGGCCCAAGTTTACGAATTACTAAAAGTGCAAGAAGAAAATATTAAAATCACAAATAAAATGTTTCACTGTATACCCACTTTCCCTACTCTATTCCCAATTAATTATAATACTATCCTGCATTAGTAGCATTAAGAAAACGACAATTTAATAATGACATGAGAGCAAGCTTAAGCATGTGAAAACATTTAGCGGCCATTTTAGTGCACACTGCGCAGAAGCAGAAATTTCCCACCAAGCAAAGAAAGACGTCACACCATGTGATCAGGTTGCGACATGCGCGTTGAGGTTCCCGCGCTTTAGCGGACATTTTGGATTACAGACAAGCGTTATTCATTAGTAAAACACATAGGCAAGCTTCTGTCCCTCTTGTGTTTGTGAATGCAAAGGTTAGTATTTACAATACAAGTTTAATAAATTAATACTATAAGGAGGATTGCGTACAAGCAAGTTTCATTTTTGAAACCTTGCTCCATCAATCCCCTCTCTGATGGCGTTTCTGAGCCATCAAAAACACTACCCTCAATCAGATGCCAACTTCTAGCAATTCGTTTCATTCTCATTTTTACATTTTCTGTTTTTCACATCCCCTTTCAGCTTTTTGTATAATTCACTTCTCCATTCTTCAAGTTCTCTTTCATTTAGTTTTCTCTTCTTTCCTTTTCCTGTCACTTTATATGTTCCACTCTTTCTACAGCATTTGCACCATATTGTTATTGCCAATATTATTATTGCTAACCCTGCTAGGGGTACTAATATTTGACCTATAATTCCTTTTCCTACATTTGCAAACCAGGTTCCAATTGACGCAATACTATTTGTCAATCTTTCCCATCAACTTCCAGTGGTTTAAGTACTTTCTCAAGTTTAGTTATGTTCTGAATATACGTTCCAATTTCTGCACTCTTATCAGGAATATAAGTGCAACAATGTTTCGTCTTCAATAATTTACAGACTCCTCCCTCTTTTGCCAATAGAATGTCAAGAGCAAGTCGATTTTGCATCACCATAGATCTAATCGCAACCATCTCCGTATTGATCATTAGAAAACCTCCAGCAGTATCCGTTGATAAACGATCAACCACTGTAGACAATTTACATATTTTCCTTGAGTTCAGAATTATTCCCACTGAAGGTATCAATGCACCAAATATATCACCTACAATTTCTGAAAAACTAGCTCTTTTACTACGTATTAATTCATTATTGTTTTCATTGCTTCCAGTGTTTCTTTTTACGTGGTATATCTTTGGAAAAACTATTCCAAAATAACAACTTCCATACCACCGTGCAGGAAGCCTAAAGTAAGCCTTATTCCCACATACATAATAGATTCCAGGAAAAACTGAATCTGTTCCTCCTTTGAGTCCCCAACCTCCCAGAATTAAAAAAATTGTGTTCACATTCACTGGTACCGATGAAAACATTGTTATAATCAGTCTTTAACCTATGAAGACAAATTTTCCCTTTCTTCTCGAAATCCAGAGCCATTGCAGCTTGAGCTTTACCAGGTGTATAACTCCCTTCTTTCTCCGCCCAAGGTGGCAACTGAGCCTTATGCTCTGAAGCTTTCTTTTGAAAATCATGTCTTCTATCTTCTACTAAAGTCAAAAATATCTTTTCTTCTTCTAGTAAAGAACATGTTAGATTGTGTCTATGTGCATGTGTTATGTCTATTGATTTCATTGTTAAGAAAAACTCTCCCATAAACTGTGCGTCTTGACTACTAAGCACTGGGTTCATACTCTTGCGAATGGGAACCTCTGAAAATATCACATCTAAGTTTGAATAATAATACTGTAGCCTACCTGTTCTATAAAATAAACTTGTTAATACACTACATGAGATGCCATATGTCAGTGGTAAATGATGGTATGTTAATCCTTCCGCTACTGATTCAGGTAACTTCATACAGACATAACAATTACTAACTTCCATTGTGTCTACATACTGAAACAATAACTTTGTAAAAACATTTAAACTAGTGTCGTTATCAGCTATTTCATGATGAATTTCTGCCTCAACTTCTGCCATTAATTCTACTCTATTGCCCTTCATGTTTGCTGTCCTCCCTTTAGTTTCATTATTAATCTTCTTATCTATTATCATAAGGTAAGGAATTGCTACAATCTAACCAGTCTAACATTCTTTTTGTTAAAAACTGCTATACTGCTATACTATAAGCACCAATACTAGACTACATATGCAGATTGCACAGCATCTCCTACAACAATTTCGTTTTGGTCTCCCAGTAACTCTATCGTCAGGCATTTTTCGACAAGGAAGATTGCTCTTCTTATCTCTTCTTCTTTTCTTTAGAGGATTCTTTTGTTTAGTCAGGGTGGTCTTGTTTCTTCTTCGTATGTTAGTTCTGCACTTGTTCCTTCACCACCACTGTCACTTGACTCTGAGCTTTCAAAATCTTCAAGAATAATATAAGTCCAGTCAGGACCCTTGAATTTGTTATTCACAAGTCTCAGTCTTTTACTTTTTCTTTTTCCTGACTTTTTCTCTTGTTCTGTTTGACTCGTCACTTCAGGTACTTGTTCTGGATCTTCACTTCTGGTTGTTATGTGGTATTTTACTCTTTTAATGACACTTGGCCAATGATCTCCTTTTCTTGTTTTCTTTGTTGGCACTGTTTCTCTGTTTACGTCTTCAGAGATCTTGTTATTTTCACTGCTCAATACTGTTTTGTTTTCTTTGCTTACTGCTTCTTTTCTTTGTTCTTTTTCAGGTCTGATTAGTTTCTCTTCAATAGCTCCACAATGACTTTCAAGATGTTGGCTTTGTTCCTTTTTTATTTCTTTATGTTCATTTGTATTAACCCCTTTTTCTTTAGTGAATTCTTCTTGATCTAACTGCTTCTGCTCAGGGCTTATTGCATTGTGAACTTCTGCAGCCTGACCGGATTCTTCTAAACCTGTCTTTCCCTGTGTAAAGTCTATTAAATCTTCACTGTTTTGAGTCCAATTTTCTTTCCCTATCTGACCTTGCTCAGATTCTCTTATTGTCTTTTCTTCTTGTACCTGAGCTGCTTCTTCTTCACCTTTTTGATCTTCTTCTATTTCTTCCAATTTCGCTTGACTTCTTGTTCTGTGGTATACTTCAGGAATTTCTACCACTGGTATCCAATCCTGACTTGTGCTCGGTTGTTCTCCGTCAGCTTCTCTCGAACCTCTAGCCTGAGATTCCTCAGCTGGGCAACCTTCAGCTTCTTCAGTGATTGGTGTTGTCTGTGAATTCTCCTCTTCAGGGTCTGGTACTCTCTTTGTGTGGCTTACGTGAATCCAATTAGGAAATCTTGCACACTTCACTGCTGTATTGCTGGTCAATATAACTTGACAAGGTCTGCTCCACCTGGGTGATAAACACGTTTCTCTGGTGTGATTCTTCACTACCACCCAATCACCAGGATTCAGATCATGTTCTAGTTCAGGCTGCCTGGAAACTGCGTCTTCTCCAACCTAATGAGAGACAGAACGCACTAGGTCAGCCAATCCTTTGCAATAATCAAGAACCATATCATCAGATATATTTACTAATTTGTTTGTGGGAACATGTGTTTGTCTCATTGCTCTTCCCATCATTATTTCATGGGGGCTCAATCCTGTTGTTCTGTCAGGTATGCTTCTGATTCCCATCAAGACAAGTGGCAATGCGTCTGGCCACTCTAATGATGTTGATGCACACATTTTTCCCAATCTTGACTTTATAGTGCCATTCAATTGTTCAACCACTCCAGAAGCCTCTGGGCGATATGCACAGTGTAATTTCTGCTTGATTTGAAATGCTTCACAAATTAGTTTGATTACTTCACTGTTAAAATGTTTTCCTCTATCTGATTCCAAAGATACTGGGAAACCAAACCTAGGTATGTGCTCACGTAACAACAGTTTTGCAACTGTAATACTGTCATTCCTCCTAGTAGGGTAAGCCTCCACCCACTTTGAAAACAGACACACTATGACTAGTACATATTTTAGTCCTCTGCATGGTGGTAACTGTATGAAGTCGAACTGGAGTCTTATAAATGGGCCCTCTGCCTTTCCAATCTTTCCAAACCCAATTATCGTTTTCCTGCCTGGATTATGCATTTGGCAAGTTAGACATCTCTGGCAAAGACTCTCTGCAACAGCCCTGAATTTGGCATTGTACCAATTTTGTCTGAACAGCCTAATCATTGCATCTCTCCCTATGTGTGAGTCTCCATGGTGCATTCTAGCCATTTGTGAGAGTAAACAGTCTGGCATGACTGGTCTGCCATCTGCACTGATCCACACTTCATCTTCTCCTCTTTGGGAGCAACCCACTTTAATCCACAAATTTTTCTCACTTTCATCAACCTCATCTTGCAATTTCTTCACCTCATTCCAAGTTTCAGGTGGCATATACAGCATAAGTTGGCAGCTGATTCCCATTCTTTCCACCCTCTTATTGACTAACGTTCTGGTTTTGGCACAATGTTGAGCCACCAGGTCTGCATATCTGTTGCCAACTACCACCCAGTCATCTCCTGACTGGTGTGCGGCACATTTCACCACAGCCAATTCTTTTGGTGATTGTATTGCTTCTAGCAATTCCCTTACAAATTGTCCATTTTTAATGGGGGATCCTGAAGAAGTCATGAAATCCCTCTGCATCCACAGTTGGCCAAAATCATGCACAACCCCGTAACCATATTGACTATCTGTAAATATGGTCACTCTCTTATTCCTCCCAATTTTGCAAGCTTTTATCAAAGCAATCAATTCAGCTACTTGTGCAGATTTTACTCCTGGTAAATAGGATGCTTCGACTATTCCAGTTAATTCACATACCGCATAGGCAGCAGTTAGTTTACCATCTTCATGTCTTTGACATGAACCATCGACAAATAGCTCCCTGTCTGGCTTTTTAAGAGGCTGTTCCTCTATGTCTGGGCGTGGTTTTGTACATAATTCTGTAATTTGTACACAATCATGTTCATCTTCTTCGTCATCTTTATTTGTTTCATGATATGGGTCCGGCAATAAAGTTGCTGGATTTATTATTGTACATCTTACCATGGTCACATTTTCAGCACCCATTATTATCCTCTCATATTTAGTCAGCCGACTAGGAGTAAGATGCTGAGTTCGTGTTCTTGTCAATAGAATCACAACTGCATGTGGAACATACACTTTTACAGGATGTCCCATCACAATTGACTCACTTTGTTCAATGCTCAAACAAGTTGCTGCCACTGCTTTTAAGCATCCTGGCAACGCGGCTGCTACTGGGTCCAATGTAGCAGAAAAGTACGCTATAGGACGTCTGTCTAGTCCATGTCTCTGAGTTAGGACAGAAAGTGCACAATTTTCTCTCTCTTGACAGAATAATGCGAATTCTCTTTTATAATCAGGCATGCCTAGGGCAGGTGCTGAACAAAGTGCGTTTCTCAATTTTACAAAAGCTTCTACACTTTCATCCTCCCACTCAACAGGGTCCTTTGCTTTCTTTTTCGTCATGTTAATTAAGGGCTTAGCTAACATGGAAAAATTTGGTATCCATTGTCGACAGTAGCCTACTATTCCTAAGAACATTCGCACTTGTCTTTGGGTTACAGGCATTTGCATTCTCTTTATTAATTCTACTCTTTCAGAGGTTACTCTTCTTTTTCCCCTCTCAATTTGGTGTCCCAGATATTTAACAGCTGTCCTGCAAAACTGTAACTTTTCAGGTGAGACTTTATGCCCTTCCTCAGCCAAAAGATTTAATAATGCTATAGAATCAACAACACAGTCTTCTCTGCTGGTCGACGCCACCAATAAGTCGTCGATATATTGGACTAAGACTGAGCTTCCTGGCATCACTAGTTTTTCCAGGCACTTTTTCAGTATCTGGTTGAAGATGGAAGGACTTTCTGTGTACCCCTGAGGAACACGATTCCACACATAGACTTTGTTCTCAAATTTAAATGAGAAAAGATACTGGCTGTCTGGGTGCAATGGTATTGAAAAGATTGCTTGACATAAATCAATTACTGTGAACCATCCTGCATTCCAAGGGATCTGGTATAGAATTACTGCAGGATTTGGTACTATGGGACAACAAGGTTCCACAATCTTGTTTATTTTTCGCAGGTCCTGAACAATCCTATATTTTCCACTAGGTTTCTTTAATCCCATGATTGGTGAATTACATGGGCTACTCATTACTTCTTTTAGGATGTTTTGTTCTACCATTCGATTTATTTCTTCAATGACTCCTGCTTTTACTTCTGCATTCATTTTGTACTGTCTGGTATTTGGGAAAATTGCACCTTCTTTTACCGTAATTTGAACTGGATCTATTTTTGCCATAAGTCCTACTTCTTTTCCGGTGAAATCCCATACTATTGGGTTTACTGTACCTTTTAATTCTTCTGGTAACTCATCTCTTGTTATTAATGAAAACATTTCGTCTATTTCTGTACAATGTTTTGCAACCATAATTTTATATACATGGTCCTCATCTGGTGTCTGAACTGCCACACCATCTGGCGTGCAGAAAATTGTACAGTTCATTTTGCACAATAAATCCCTACCTAATAAATTCACTGGACTAGAATCACACACTACAAATTGATGCATTTCTCTGAAGTTTCCAATTTTAACTTCCATGGGTTCGGTAAGAGGTGTTCTAATCCGCTTATTAGCTACCCCCACTACTTGGATATTTTCACCAGAGAGAGGAAGGTCTGGAATGTCTGCTGTTCTCACAGTAGACCTGGTAGCACCAGTGTCCAAAAGGAAAGTAATATCATTACCTTTCACATTTCCTTCAACATATGGACCAGACTGATCTACCTGTAAGGATGCGCCAAGTACGCACTCCTTCTTCCCCTCTCCTAGGCACCGTCATGAGTTGAATTCACAGTAATTGTCCTGCAAAAGAAATTGTGATGTCATATAATCATTCTTACCACTCCCTCCTGGGTATCCAATGTCTGTACCGTGCTTTGCTCTGCTTACATTACCCTGAACAGGTGGAGGTGGTAATTGACTCTGGGGATTTACACACTGCTGTGAGTCATTCTGCGTCTGTGGATTTAAGTTTTGATTTGGACCATTATTATTCCGAATCTTTTTACATTCGTCCTTCCAATGCCCCAATTTTCCGCATCCATGACAAGGAAATTTCTTTTTAGCTTCTTCTCTACTCATTCGTCCTCTAAATTGTCCACCATTTCCCGTATCACCACTCGTTCCAGAATCTTTTCCTGGATTTTCACTCGGATTTTCCAAATTAATTCCCTGCTTCTCTGCCATTTTCACCTGTGCCCACATCACCTTTTTTTGTAATTTCTTGTGTCTATCCTCAATATCGTCTCCACAATATTTTGCATACTTCAGAATCTCATCTATGGGCTTTCCCTGCCAACACAGCATGTGTTGTTTAATCATCTGGCAAATCTCTGGCTTCAGACCGTAAACAAATCGATACACAAACTGACTCATGTTCTTGTCTCCAATGTCCTCAAATCCACTATACTGTTTAAACACCTGCAATAGGCGCTCATAGTAAGAATGTACTGTTTCACTGGCTTCTTGGGTGGTTCGATCTATTTTCACCCAATCTGTTTCTTTCGGTGGTATTTTCCCTTTCAGGTATGTTATCACCTGCTGATACTTTTTCATTACATCATTTGACGGGGCACCTGTCTTCGGATCTCTAGAATATTCATCACTAGGCCAATCCACTGTGATCTTACAATCTGTCCATAAATCGGCAGGTACCACTATGTCAAACAGACCATCCAAATCCTTCAACAATACCTTTGACACCTTCATAAACCTTTCAACCTGCTTGTACCATTCAATTGGTTTTTCTCTCAATTTTGGAAAATCATTCGTAAATGACAAAATATCCTGTCTGCTCCATGGGACATGTACATATCCTCCTCCCGCAACTTCTCGCATTGGATACATTTGATCTGCTTTTCCTGCTTCCTTCATCACATATTCTGATGCTGTTCTACTTGTTCGTGCTTCTTCCTTTTTCTTGGCCCACCTAGTTTTCCATTTATCTAGGTCTCCCCATTTTTGCAAAACTAACATTAATTCTCTTATTTGTAATCTTCTTCCAGAGGCATTCATATTTTCTAAATCTTTGTCTGAAAATTCTGCTCTATAGGGTTTCTGTAGTACCTTTGATCTCCCTATTTCTATTCCCATCTGTAGTGCTGAATTGGATAATTTTTCATGAAATATCCTTACATTTCTGGTGATACTCCTACACAGGAATAATAATTCTTCTTCATCATAGGTATTTAAACGTTCTAGTCCTACATTTCCTGCTATTATTTCTTCTAATTCGACTTTTAATTTATGAATGTCCATTATTTTCGGAGGTGTGCACTGTTTAACTGACCCTTGCACCCATCTTTCTAGATCTTCAGGTGTTACTATGGTAGCACTTTTGCTCCCGATGAAGTTACTAAACTTACATCTTTTGAACCTCCAGGTACATCTTTTCTTGGAGTACTATTTACAGAACCTCGAATAGGCAAGTCCATAAGTGATATTGTGGATTCACAGTCACTAAATTGATCTTCAATTATAACTGGAGCTTCAGGTCTGGGATTACTCACAGGAGTAGGTGCAAGTATGGGTTGAGGACAATTTCCCTGAGTACCATATAATGGAACTACTGGACCAATTGTTACAGGTATGGTCAACGAATCAGGATGTACTTTTATCTGAGTTATTTTCTGTATTAATTCTGTTCTGGTCTTTTCTAGGGCTTCTTTTTCTTTATCATGTAGCATTCTACTCGGGGTGAATTCATGCATTACCTGTGGTACTAATGGAGTTTTTGGTGGTGCACTTGGGGTGCATCCACTTGTCCCTTCCTGATATGGTGGGGGATTTCTTAACATTTCCTCCATAAATTCGTCTTCAGACTCCTCATTTCTCATTAAATGTTTTGTCTTTTCTGTATATTTGCCTCCTCATTTCTCTCCTTCTGTGAATAATGGATACAGTCCTTCTGTAATCATTGCCCTTCTCCATTGTTTCATCTGACCCTCTCTTGACTCACGTAAATATCTGGGAAAAAATCCTGGGTAACTCCTATTACTTCTAGATCTATCCCGCTCAAATGCCTCGGTTTCCCATTCCTCTAGTGCTTCGTACTGAGTTAATCTAGGTCTGGGTTCTAAGTCATTCATCCTCAATCTCAAATTCTGAAGAATTCGCCCATTGAAGGTACCATTCTTGGGAAATGCTAATACTCCATCATTTTTGGTGTATTCTATCCAATTCTCCATCCATACACAAGTATGATAACCTCTCTCCATCATCATAAATGATGCTGGCGTTTTAGCTGGTGGAATAATAATTCCTTCTCTAGTTTTGATTGGTTTGTCCTTTTTAAAATAATTCTTAATCTTTTGCAAAATTGATATTTTTCTCCTTTCTCCATACATTCTATCTAATCTTCTGTGTACAAAATTATATTCTGCAAAACCTAGGAATCTCCTATCCGGCGAGTTCCTGGTAAAGTCGGATCGCGTTTTAACATGCAATCCTTATCCACTAAGAATTTTGCTTCTATAATTTCGACCAATCAAATGTCTGCTATCTTTTATTTCCGAGCCAATCCTTGCGCGGCCTTTTGATGACGTTTCTCTGTCAACCCCTCCTTTACAATCTGCTCTTTTCTGTCCTCGCTGGTTTAACCAATCCCAGCGCGGCACTTGTGACGTCAATACTACTCCTGACTACTGACCCCTCCTTTACAAGTGTCTCTCCACACCCGCTGTTTCAACCTACCACAGCGCAGAGTTTTGTGACGTCAGCTCCCTCTCCGGCAACTGACCCTCCCTTTACAAAAATTTACGCAAACTTATTTTCTCTATAAATCTTAATTAAATTTCAGTAACAACATAAAACATTCGCTATCGTGCCAGTTTCTCTAAAATAGAAAAGATAGTTTTCTCCCACACTTTAGTAAAACCTTTCCGTTTACTAACACATATACTACGAGTAAAACACTTCCGTCTACTCTTCACACAAGCTCCAGAAGTACCTGTTACTTCTCCAATGTTACCCTTACTAGGTGATATAACATCAAATTTTTATCAGCATACCCTTTTTGCTATTATTCACACGCATAGAGTCCCTAACGAGTACTAAAAGTCCTGCTTAACTTCTCAGTACTATTTCTGCCTGACAGATAACCTCACTGCAGTATGGCTTCCACTTGCCACCCACTATTCTTTTTACCCCGGGGTATTCTGGACAACATATAACAAACTCAAAATTTTAAGCGGATGTTAGTTCATAAAAATACAAATAAAATTCTCATTACCCAATTAACAAAGAGTAACCATAACCGTCCTCTGCTTACCAGAAAACTGATCCAGCGCAATATCAGCCAACAACATTCATACACCATATACTCACTTGGGCCCATACATTCAGACTACACTAATAATTACGCTGGGTGTCAGATGTACTCTTTTATCAAAGTCCCTGCTACCAATTACCTTCTGATTGAAGAGTAATAACTTACCAATGGATCTTTTGCTAATTGGGAAGTTTAAAATGAGTGACATTCATTATAGTACATAATCCTGAAATAATCACTGAGTCAGGAAGTTTTATAATTGTTTATCTAAAGTTTTAGCAGAGTAAAATACAGAAAACACGGTACTTGATTGAGATACCCAAGGAAAAAGCATAGAAATGATTTTGCTAATAAATGACGGTGTTTAAGGAAGAGGAGAGAATAGAGACAGCAGCGCAACTAAAGGTTGCAGTATAGTTACCTAAATGCGAGAACCAAGCCCCTTGGCCAAGGAGTTGGAAAAGATAGGACCCAGGAAGGATGAAGAGCAAAGACTTCTTCCAGGATCAGGACAGGACCGGTGACCTCTCTACAACGACGCCTGCGCCGTTCCCCTCTCTGATACTCGACTTCTCCTCGATTCTCCCGTTCTTCCTTCTAATGGACTCCGCCGCCCCCTCCTCAGGACCTCTTCTGGACAGGGATTCAGTCTGCAATCGATCAGCTTAGCGGTCTGGAGCTCTTCCTGTCAGCATCTCCGCTCTCCTGTGTTTTTTAATTAGCTAATTCTATATCTATTATACCCTTCTACGCCCATGTACCTCCCCTTAATGTTGCTAAAATATGGGACCACTACTTCTGATTGGACAGGGACAGGGGGTGGATTCTCGCACCATATCGATTTGGCCTAAATTGTAAAGCCTATTTTCTTTACGTTCCCGCCCCTTCAAATTAATACATTCACTTTATTTCCCACCCGTCTCATGACAAATGTTATACATTTTACAGGGGAAAAGTATCATTTTGTCCTCCGGAACCATGAAGTACAGCATGTCCGTCCAATGGGTCATGGCCTTGGAAGACGTCCAAGTTGACTTCACTTGGCAGGCACACAGGACACATGCGCAGAACCATCTGTCTCTCGAGTTTCAAGTCATCAACCCAGGCCCAAGTTTACGAATTACTAAAAGTGCAAGAAGAAAATATTAAAATCACAAATAAAATGTTTCACTGTATACCCACTTTCCCTACTCTATTCCCAATTAATTATAATACTATCCTGCATTAGTAGCATTAAGAAAACGACAATTTAATAATGACATGAGAGCAAGCTTAAGCATGTGAAAACATTTAGCGGCCATTTTAGTGCACACTGCGCAGCAGCAGAAGTTTCCCACCAAGCAAAGAAAGACGTCACACCATGTGATCAGGTTGCGACATGCGCGTTGAGGTTCCCGCGCTTTAGCGGACATTTTGGATTACAGACAAGCGTTATTCATTAGTAAAACACATAGGCAAGCTTCTGTCCCTCTTGTGTTTGTGAATGCAAAGGTTAGTATTTACAATACAAGTTTAATAAATTAATACTATGAGGAGGATTGCGTACAAGCAAGTTTCATTTTTGAAACCTTGCTCCATTACTAATAATATTAAGGTAATGCATGTCAGTGATTTAGTTCCTCTTTTATTTCAAGTCTCACTTAATCTTGCATTCCCCAAGAGTGTTAGCTATTTCATCATGTTGTGCTTCTGTATTTTTTCGTGCATCTTATTACTTTTGTATAGTGAATACTGTGAGTTTTGCCAGGTGTTTATGAGAGGCTTTGATTGAGAACTCTGGTGCTGAGGCTAAAGTCAATGCAAAAGAAGCAATTGATGGACAGAATGCTGAACAATGAAAACATTCACCCCCAGTCACAAGGATCTGGGTTTAATCCATCAGCTTTTGCTCACCACACCACCCCAGTTTGGACCCAGCCATATGAAAATCAGTCTTGACCCTGTTCCTTATGGGAACAGTCCAGCCCGAACTTCCAAGCCAGGTCCTCCCTGGACCGGAAACAACCATCCTGGGACCGGTTTCAGGGCATCACCCTTCATCAGCCAGGCTAGCTTGAATCCAGTGGTGTAGTGAGCACGGGACCAACGTCGGGGTGTACCCTTCCCACTTAGGGCGACATATGCAAAAAAAGCAATTGATGGACGGAATGCTGGACAATGCAAACATTCATCCCCAGTCACAAGGATCTGGGTTTAATCCATCATTCTTTTGCTCACCACACCACCCCAGTTTGGACCCAGCCATATGCAGATCAGTCTTGATTTGTTCTGCATTCCGTCCATCAATTGTGTGTCTTTTGCTTTCTCGCCCTAAGTGCGCCGGGTATGCCCAGACGTGGGTCCCGGGCTCACTGTGCTACTGGATTCAAGCTATCCTGGCTGATGAGGTGTGAAACCCCGAAACCGGTCCTAGGAAGCTTGTTTCCGGTCCAAGGAGGACCTGGCTTGGCAGTTCGGGCTGGACTGTTCCCATGAGGCACAGGGTCAAGACTGATTTGCACATGGCCAGGTCTAAACTGGGGTGGCATGGTGAGCAAAAGAATGATGGATATAACCCAGATCTCTTGACTGGGGGTGAATGTTTTGATTTGTTCTGCATTCCGTCCATCAATTGTGTGTCTGAGGCTAAAGTCAAAGCAAGGTGCCTGGCAGTGGGTTGGCCTCTGCAGAGCACACAGAACAAAGGTAACGTATTCCAGTTGCATTTGAAATTCTGTGTAAATGTGCATGAAGGGGGATACAGATATCAAAATATTTACTGGGCAAAAGTAAAATAAAATAAAGTGCTTAAATGTGAGTGAATGCAGGATATGTTTGGGGGTGAAGTTAGGGAGATGCGAGGAAGTGTATGCAGGGGAGAGTGAAAAGAGGGTGCTGAAGAGGAAAGAGATGAGGTTGAAGATGTGCATATGGGCGTAATGTGCAGAGAAAAAGGGATACATATTTAACATAAAGTGCACATAACTGAACGCTAATCATCCTTCCACAGGCCTCAATAATATTTAATTCACAGTCTCACAATTTCAGAATTGAAACATTTCCAATGTTAATTATTTATAACAAAAGATTGTTGTTACTCATTTATCTTAAATAAGTTAAACAGCTAACAACCATTGACAAGGCCAATAGTACTGGTACGTTTTAGGTGTATGTCAGTTGTTGTATTTTATATCTGGATGCATTCACTTTGTAGAGAGAAACCAAAATACCGGTCAGGTGACACAATATGTAAATCACAGAAATGTATTTTACATGTTTCCTTTTATAGATCCCCCACTTTTTTCATCGAACTTCAATACCTGTCCGCACATATTTTTATATGACTGATTGCAGCCAGCAGCTGTTGGTGCTTCCCAGTGGTGGTTAGAGCATTTTCTTCTAAAGTCGGTACAGCATGCATGTTGAACATATCAAAGCAATAACATATGGGGCACATTTTAATATATTTAATATTTCAAGACTAAACATTCCCACTCCATTATAAACCTTGCTTTCTCACTAAAGTCATTGTGTTTAAAATGCACTTTTTGCCATTTTTCCCAATTTTTTCTTGGAAGGATGATCCCCCTAGACTCCACGTATGCCCATTAAGATTGCCACTTCACTTGCTACATGAAAGTCATACCCAACTTGTACACCGCACCACTTTCAAATGTCGCCAGCCACCACTGGGCCAGGTGTGACTGAACCTGCACAATCAGACCGGGTGCTGAGATCCTGCTCAGTAGCGGAAGCGTTGGAACAACTCAGTAATTCAGCTTCAGTTCCACCTGACTCAGTTAATGCTCCAAGGTAGGATGTGTCCAAAATTAAATGTGGATAGTCCTCCTCTCAGGGTTGCATTTGGATGGCAAGATCAGAAGTTAGAACTGTCACACTGGGATAAAGTGAGCCTGGCGTAGTGAGGTCCTCCGCTAGGTTTTGCTGCTCGACAGCGAACTTGAACGTGACAAACGGACCAGCTCTATTTCCTTGTTAATGATGATTACTGCTCATTTTATGAAGCCTTCCAGTGATGAATTGGGGGGCGGCTTGGGGATAGTAGCCTTACGCTTTCCCATCGTAAACAAGGGAGTGGGCTGTTAAGCAGGTAAGTACAGTACAGTATAGTGGACAGGGTTCCTGCTTCTGACACCTCCTCCTCCGCCTACTCCTCACTCCTGTAGCAGATATACACTTATATCTGACACACCAAAAAAAAGTACAGGAAAGTGATTCATGCTTACCTCCTCCCTTTGAATGACCCCCACCTCCACGCAGAGGCATAAGGCTCCAAACAGCAGGTCATCAATGAGCCGCAGTCCCTCTGCCCAAGTACTGCAGTGCCAAAGCACCAAACAGCTTTGCCAGGCCACACCTAGCCACACCAATTTCACAGCACTGCAAGCAGAAAAAGCCTGCAAATGTGTGGCACACAACACCCAGTGAGCCTGCAGATGTGTGGACAAATATCAGATATAAGCCAGGAGTCGGAAGCAGGAAGATTTCAGAGCTGATATCCGGCATCTGATGACTGTCTCACGCTGTGGGCAGGTACAAGCACTGAAAATTTGGGAGGAGTCATGTGACTCTGTGGATCCTTGCTAGGGGCCTGATTCCCAAACTGCACTTTGTAGTATATTTTATAGTACTCCAAAATGTAAGTCTTACCAATACTTAGCTATGCAGAGTTCTCCACCCCGACTGCACAATTAGGGACTTAATGCCAAAAACCGGAGAATATGGCCCGGGTGCGGAGAGTACGGCCCGAGTGCGGAGATTCCGGCCCAACTACGGACATAAAGATACAACTCGTAAATGACCTCTGTGAATACCAAAAGTCGTAAAGTTCGACTTTTGTCTCAGATTGCCTTTGTGAATCGGTCCGATGGTATTTAACAGTTTAAACCTAACAGCCATCTTTAATACACAGACTCTCCAGTAAGTTAATTCACGTTGAGCTGGCTATGTTGCTGCTGGTCCATGCTGAGCGAAACACTGTTTTCAGTGAGACACAGGCAGCAATTTGTAATAATAAACTCCGGTGGTATCATTTAGTGCTATGATAGGAAAATATATATTAAATTAATGCAACTCCATTGAAGTGTATGCTCATGTCACTGTCCACACTCAAAATGACACTATTTAATAGGTCTTTTTGAACCCTGTCCCTTTTGTTTGAAGGGTTGCTCTCTTATTTGTTGTTTGACTATTTAATAGATGTAATAGCATTATTGAGCTCAAACTCCAGGAGAGAATAACATGGGGCAGAGCCCAAGCACTTCTCCCAATTCGGCTTCATAAAGCTGTTTTGGTGATTACATGAGCTCTATTAGTTATCTAATGTTATCTCTTGCAAGAACTAAATGTACATTTATTCCTACACAACTTCATTTTAAATGTAAAATTCCAAGTGTGCATTATGTAAAATACACCTCTCCAGGTGTACTTGAATTAGATATCTGTGTAAGGTCTTTTACTGTTAGGTAGTGTAAAACCCCTTCTTTCAGTGTTTTTCACAGAGTTCACAATGCAGATCACCCTCCAATTATATTGACCAGAAATGTCTCTATCAGTTAAGGGCAATGGAACTACTTCACAGGCAGATTAACACAACCGCTACCCAAACAAATGATCATAAATAAGTAGGTCAGAAAAGGGGCATAGCCAAAGACCCATGATCACCTTACTATTGGACAAAAAGGGCCTGATTACAAGTCTGGCGGTCAGAGGACAGCCAGACTCATAGTGGCGCGGCAGTCCAGCCATCGCCGCACCGGTGGTCCGACCGCCCCATTACGAGTTGGGCGATCGGACCACCCTGGGACTATTCCCTGGCAGTGGCACCGCGGAGTAGAGGCAGCAGTATGCTTGGCTGGTCCATGCCATGCAGGAACCTTGTGTGGCGTTCCCATTGTGGTGCCTTTTTTAAAGGCACTGCCGCCTTTGAAAGAGGCACTGCCAAGGGACCACGCCGCCGCCTGCCAGAGCACTTTTAAGTTGCAATCTGGCGGGCGGGGAGCGGTGAGTCTTGGCGGTGTGGGAGTGTGGCATTGGTTATAAACCCAAAACTGTGCGAAACACATAGTAATACTTCATAAATCAGTGCCAAACCAGTGCTTTTACTTTGAAAAAGAAGAGGTTATTGATGTGGTTATCCCATGCACAGTCCCTTCCTGCTGTATTTGACTGGGGGTCTGCCACATCAAAGTCTCTATTAATTACGAGCAATGGATCTACTTCATGGATGAAATAACACAACAGCTGACCAATCACGAGTGTGGAAAAGAAAATCAATATTGGGGTGTAGCCAAAGTCCTTCACTAAACATTGCTTTTAAAGGTGTTTTTGGTGATGACATGAGCGCTAGCATTCAGCTAAAGTTGCCTGTAACCGGACGTAAAGGCACATTTTTCAGTAATAAAGATATTTCTAATCCAAACAAACAAAGAACAAATGTTTTTCAAACTTCAGGGCATGTTGCAGCTACATGCTAACAAAAGAAGCACTGGATGCCCCATTACCAAAACCAAATGGCCACTCTAACCTGAGAATGTAGCCATTCACGAAATGCAACCGCTTTGAAGCACAGTCTACCAGAGAAATCGAAACAATGAAAAGCACATGAAAGCCTGTAGCTGGAGGAGTCTGACCGTTAGTTCGCTCTCTCTCTACACTTCTCCTTATTGCATTTATTTATGGTACTGCTAACATAAAGTCATCAAAACAGATAACTGTCTGTAGCCAAATCTAAACAGGCTCCTGCTACAATTATTGGAGTCATGAACAGAAAATACACATAGAGAGTACCAAGGCCATTGGATTTGTTTATATGAGAGATATTTATTTCTCACAGAAGATAGTAAACGTGGGCATATAGACCAGTCCACCAACTCTCATTGGAAGAACACAGGGGACTATTCACAAACTAGATTTTGTAGTATGTTCAGTAGTAGTACAAAATGCCATTCACAAAAAGTGTATACCTTCATATTTACCTTTCCTATTATTCTATGGGGGTATACTCGCACTTGTAAGTTTGCAAGTTTACTACTTTAAGTAGTAAATGTGGGAGGAACCAGGGTAGGGACGGGAAAAAGGTGCATACTCACTACTAAGGGCCCGATTCTGATGCGGGTTGGAAAAGCTTCCCGACCGAATCGGTTGGGAAATGGTTTCCGACCCACTCGGATCGGGAAAGTCCAACCGGCAGAGTAGGATGCATCCGGATGTTTCCAGATACGATTTGGTTGAACTCCCATTGACTTCAATGGGAACATTTGTTCCTAACCGCATCAGAATTGGGCCCTCGGTCGGGAAGACACGTTCCCGATCCGATTTGGAAGGAGCAAATGCCGTTAGGAGGCCTTCCTAACCGCATCAGAATCAGGCCATCGGTCGGGAAGCTTTTCCAACCCGCATCAGAATCGGGCCGTAAATTGGAAGGGTTTAGGGAGGAGTAAGTAAGTGTTTAGGAAGAGATATGCACATAAAAGACTACTACAGCCATAATTGGAACAAAACGTTTAGTAAATTACTCCACCGCAGAGCTGGAGTAAGTCCAGCACCACAAATGGCAACCATTAGTACCGCAGTACCCTTCCATAAACAATAATGGAGGTACAGATTTAAAATTAAACTCCATAGGAAATAATGTTACATTAAATTAAATTATTTAAAATAGGTAAGATTATAAATGAATATAATTGAATGCAAAAAAATCTAAGTGCAAAACATATTTATTATTTAATTATAATATAACGTAACAACCCTTTGTACATTTGTACATTGATGTACCATTATTTTAATTGCAATTTAATTAAATGAAGTTTAATAATTATATACATAACTTTTCATAATTGCATAATTCTTAATTAATAAAATGTAACGTTTTAATTTAACTGGAAATGTTTTCTTTATTTAAACTTAAGATTACTAACGTTGCAGCACCAGTGATTAGCCATATATGGTGCTGGATTTACTACTGCTTCTTTTTTGGCAGTTGTAATTTACACTTACACTTGGTAGTGCAGTAACTTACACTCTGAAATTTGGCTCAGCCCCCTTTTTGAGTGGGTGGAGACGTGTAGGTCTACTCTTTTGAGTAATTTCATGCTCGAATTTTGTGAGTAGACATAAATAGTAAAGTTACACAAAAGTGTAAGAGCAAATTATTACACATGTAAATTACTCCCAACTGTAAGTTACCTTTGCAGCTCAGACAGTGTTTAAACCTTGCATCACCTCCAACTCTAAATTAGGCTGTGATTATTGAAATGTTGGGGTGAATTAGACCTTCAAGGAGAACGAAAGGAGAACAAAACAGGTGTTCTTGCCACGCCAATATACTATAACAAATTTCAATATAAAGAATTCGACGTGGTTCAATCTGCTGCATGCTGGTCTCCTTGTAATGCCAATATACTACAACATATTTGAATAAAAAAAATGGACGTGTCTTAATCTGCTTCGTACACATAATAATCTAAATTTGTATGTAAACGGGTCTGATCACCTTAGTAGTTTCTCCCAAGCAGGCATGAAGTCGAGATAAGCAGCCAAAGAGGTAGATCTCACGTGGTAGCCATGATCGTTTAAAAAGAATATCCTGATATATTTAATGAAATCATTATTGCACATACGTTGTATGTGCATTTACCTAGAAGTTAATTATTATAGCTACGTGTTCTGTTGATGGTTCTGTAGGCTACGAAGGTAGCACAATCTGATTAGATCACAACGAAAACAAAACACTTTTTTGTAGTGTCTATGTGAGCAGAGTTTAGGGAAGTGTTCCTCATCTTGGCTACAAGAAGCCCTGGTTGAAAAAGTAACAAAAGACTATTTTATGGTTGAAATACATACAGTGCCATTTCAATCAAGGAGCATTTGTAGAGTAGAGTCAGTTTTATGCTGCTGCCACCAGGACCACTTTCCATACTTCCAAATCGGTCCAGTGAAAAGCTTTTCCTCTGCTTTCTGTCACTTGAAGAAATCTTCATTGAGGGGACATTGGGATTCCTTCAACTAGTACTGGTTAGAGTTTCAGATATTTTTACCTATCTCTCGGTGGTCCTTTCCTGTGTTGTGCCAGTGCCTACGGGCATAGAATATAGTTAATCAATTTTGTGCCACAGTAAGAGTAACCCTCGTGATAGTTTTTGCCAATAAAGTATCTGCTAGGTTGCAGGTATGCACATTAGATATAATTGTCACATCTTTCCTTCCTGATTACTGAAAAGAAACGCCACATCTCTAGAAGCTTTTTAGAAATAGTGTCTGCCTCAAAATATGCTTAGGTTTCCATTATTCTCAAACTGCTGCTTCTTTTGAGTGCAAAATGAAGTTGGTCATTAGGGAAATATCTAGGGTCATTTTTGCCATTTGTTTGAGTATGATGAGTAAATTCTGATCTGCAATTCAGGCACTGTTCTGTATCCTGGAGTCTAGCATGTTATAGTAGCTGCTGGCACATAACATCATTGTCAATGTAGTCTTGTATGGTGGCACAGCTTTTTCTTACACTAAGGATTGCCTGAAAAGGAAGTTCTCATGTATGCCCCTTTTGCAGTGACTTATGTCCCCTAGGTGAAAATACTTATCAGTGGCTTTAATACAGAAGTAGTTGAATAGTTGAATCTTCTAGAAAGATTATCATGTGCCTGCCTTTTCATAGTGAAATGGAGATTAGCATCACTTTCAACTATCCATTCTTGAAACTGCAGTAGTAAGGATCCACTACCATACTAGATCAAGAATATGTCATTGGAGTGCCTTATCTGTAAAACTGCTTTATCTGAAAATATCTCTTGAGCCATAAAGAGATTAGCTAAATCTGGACCAAATGCAGCTCCCGCAGCTGCTCTTTTTGTGGTAACTGAAGTTTGTTAGACTCTATAAGAACATTCTATAACACATGGTGTGGGATATAGGGTCATATGTCTGAGTCCTAATGTTCCTTCTGAACAGTAAGAGTACTGAGTAGCAAAGTCACAGGCTGTAAGAAAAATCTACTACCATCAGGATCATGCGATTAGTGTCTTTTATGTAAGCTCTTGTTCCTGGGACTTTAGATCTCATGACAAGAGGCCTGGTAATTAGGAGGTACAATCATCATGTTGTATGTAATTGCTAGGGAATTCTTAGGTGCATTATTTCCAACTGATTACGTATTTACTACCTAGAAATGGAGAATACCTGATTCCTACAGTTTTACCCACAAGCTAGTCTTTTCCTGCATGTGAGTGAGTCTCACTATGTTTTACTCACTGTAAACTGTATTAAAATGTATTGGGATGGATGGGAGTGCTAGCCATATTTGTCTGCCTATTAATATAAGGTTCACTACCATGCAGATCGGGTAAGAGGTTGTGGGTTGACTTCAAATGAACATGTGCACACGTGTGTAGGCTGAGCGAATGGTACTTCCATCCAGCTCAGCCGGCTATCTGCACATAGGTAGCTTGTAGCAGACTAGACCCTTCAGGAGCATTAATAGTTTTCGCATGTAGCACTTGATTGAGAGTGCGTGCTTACTTTATTAAACCTTATAAGAAAAATCTGCACCAAAGTACAGTTTCTCACAGCTAGGCACAGAGGCCAGGGGTGACACACTGATTATTTGGCAAAAATGGATCCTGAGCAGGGATTTGCTGTATTTCTCGGACTCAGTGACACTGTCTTCCTTACACCCTCTGCGGGTCAGTTGTGAGATGGACCTGCTGGAGGAACCTGGAGCTTCATAAGATTGGGCCTGCAGAGGGGTAACCCTTATCAGAGGGCTTTGCCTGACTTTAAGTGGCCATGGAGGCTATGAGACCTAATGAGTGCAGGCATGGAACTTTGGGATGCCACTGAGGCAACTCCAAGTTGAGGAGACCAAGCGCTGGATAGAGGAACAGTTCTCAGTAGGGCTAGCAGTAGCAAACAGAAAGCAATCTCTCCTAGAGTAAATAAAATTCTAGAGGCAGGAGGCCCAAAAAACTATGCCCTGCTGGCGAGTGCAAAATAAAACCAGAAACATCAAATTTGGGCCTATGGGGTAGAGAAAGCACTGAAAGAAGCTTGGTCTGGTGGGGTGGCGGGGTGCACATACACCTCTGCTCCCATAGCTTTAATGACTCTCTGGGAAGGCTCAAGGTTTGAAGGAGGAAAATGGAGGAGCAAACTGTGTGCACACCCGTTTCTGGTCATAATATTGTCCCCAGGGGGCCCCAATCTTCAGGGAAATAAACCAATGCAAGGAAGCAAAACGACTTGATTGCCGCCATGCTCTCACCTTAAACGTCACTGGGCCTCCATCTCCAACTAGTGCAATTGACTACTGGTTCCTGCGTATTATATACACACATATAATAGTAGTTTACCAGATGGGTAGTCTAACATCTTGAGCACGTTCTGAAGAGTGCACACAGCTAAGATATGAGGATCACGCTTATCTGAGAACCTATAAACAGGGCTTTAATTGAGCCGGGTTTTGAAAAGCAGGTGCTGAGACGGGTCCCTATCAGGCTCTCCATTTTAACCCTCAGGGTGAGAAAAACCCCAAAACGTAACTCTGCAATAGTACAACCCGTCATTGCCTTTGATGTAACTTCAAAGAGACTTGTTTTTCAGTTTTATATAGGCAAACTTGGAGCGCTTTACATGCGCACCAGAGACATTATTAATTTTTTGAATCACAGGACGTCAGGCTCGAACCCGTTTTCTCTGCTCGAAGGTCGGCTGCTTTAGCCTTACGCCACAACCTCGCCCACAAGAGCTAAGCGCATTTTCAATATTATATACAACAAAGTGATAGTTGTTGCTTATTTATCTTATGCAACTTACAACCATTGAAAAAGCCAATAGTCCTGGCTTGTTGTAGGTGTAATATTACTTGTTTTGTTATATGTCTGGATGAACGGACAGAAGCAGGAAAATGCCAGTGGGGCAGCACACTATGCTAAACACAGATTTTGATCTTAAGTGTTTTAAGCCACGCCCTTAATTACAGCGGCCACGCACCTCTGAGAGACCCGCCAGTTTTTCATCCTACTTAAAGCCCTGCCTATAAACCTCATCAGTCAGTCATTAATTGATCAGGGTCATACAGAGGAGGCTTTTGATGGAGCTTTTTAGTGGCTCTGATAGAGCTGATGATACGCGGGTGTAGGGCTTTGTTATGTGTAGTGTTCTTGTTGGATCTCTCATATCTGCAACATTTTTGAGGAAAATTGTTACACTTGTCTGCTGGTTTCATTGCTGATATTAACATATAGATAGAGGCAGAAATCAGTCTGCTACCATGTCAGCATTTATTAATAAAAATGGAAAAGAATTTGAAAGCATTATTTTTATTAGATTCCAAATGCTATCACTAAACGTTCCAGGTCAATGGCTGTCATTTTGGGCACCTATTTCCGAGTCATTTAATCTGCCAAGTTTGATATGAATGCTAGCAGTCTCAGTACTTGGTTACTTTGAGTTTTAAGAGATGTATAAAACATTATAAACACAATGTGTGTTTTACAAGACCATAATATAAATGTGTGTTATTGCATTGTTTATGATGAAATAATATAGGGTGGCTGGATGACAAGCAGCATTCCTAGCAGCTGCATGCCCTTGTTTTGGGTGTGTCTGAGAGGGACTGGGATGAAGCATGCCCAACGTCAACTGCCTTTGCCATAGAAGGCTGGAGGGCAAGTGGCATTTCCAGCTGCCTCCTTCCCCTCATAAGGGGGGGACCCAGAGGCTTCCTGCCCCTGATTGTGAGGGTAAATAGAGTGCAGATCACATGTCATGAGATCAATTACCATTGTTCATACCGCTGTTAATGGGGTAGTCAGGGGTAGAAAGCATGCCCTGAGGACATCTGACCCTGGTCTTGGGGTTTGACTGCAGGAGAAAGGTTGGCATGGCAAATGCCCACCTACCTAGTAATGAGAGAAACTGGAGGTATTTACCAAGCCTAAGGTCCATCTGGCCTTGGTTGTGGGGGTAGCTCAAGTAGAGGGGGTATGGGCTGCAGGGTAATGGTGCTGAATGGGGGGGAGATTGTATTTCCACAAACCTTTTGCCACTGGTCTTGAAGGTGGCTCAAGGAAACATAGTGTGCCCTGAGTCTCCAGCCACCCGCTCTCATGTTGCTTGTAAGTGGGATTTTTAAAGGGGGGTACTCGCGTAGAAATTGAGGGAGGAAGCCAGCTGCAGGGGGGTCCCTGCCTCAGAGTTGTGTAGGTTTTTGACCTTTTGCAAGAGCCCTCTGTTCTGGATTCAGTGGGAGAGTGATGTACAGTGGAGGCAATAACCTGTTGCTTGCAGGGTCTCATTTAATGAAAAGCAATCTTTCACATTGATGCTACCTACATTAGTGTTCAATGGTTAGTAATAAATATTTAAATATATGTTGAGGGAAAACTGTGCAGTGTGGTGCAAAAACATGCCTCTAGGCATGCTAAAATAGCCCCAGCTGTTGGTGGACATATATTAGATTTATGGTGTCAAGCACAGGAGCTTCCCTGTAAACCAGCCAAGATCCCTGGGTGCATAATACTTCAAAAATGGAACACATAGGAAAAAATCAATAAAGGGGTAAAGACATCACCTTGTAGCATTCAATGAAATATACAACAAAGCAGATAGGGCCATGAAGCTTCAATTAATTAAACAAAACCAATTTAGTTATAGAAAAAACAAGAGCTGAAGCGTCAAGTGCGTACATTGATCATATAAGGACAGTAGTGAAGAAATGAAAATATTGACATGTGTGCATATAAAATAAATTGTCAAAAGACTATCCACAATAATAGTTGGCATAGATCAGTCTAGGAAATTAAAAAAATACCTTATCTAGACACATTGTTCCTGGCCTAACTGTTGAAAGTGTCAATGGTGTTTCGATCCCCTTGAGATTTAAAGGTCATCATCAGGACAAAACAAAAGTTCTGGACACAAAATAATGGATCTTGGGGTTCAGTGAATAAAGCCTAACCTGGGGAACTTCTCTAAGGCTTCCAGGTGCTGATGGGGACAAGAAGAAGCCAATGTTCTAAAAGCAAAATTTATGCTGCAAAATGTTCCAGAGCACAGTTTAGTTGAAGCCTGGCGCTAAAAAACACCATCAATCATTGCTGCTGGGAGCAGACACTAACAGTTGGTTTTACATGCTTTTCATGCCACTAATGTCTTGATGCAAACACTGATGGTAGTTCTGTTGTGTTTGAGTTACTGAATAATTTATGATGTATATTTAATGATGTGCATCAAGTAGGGAAGGCTATCTGATAATGCCTCAAATTTATATAGCCATCTAGAAAACAATGTTCCATAAGAAATCATTCAAATAACAATTTATGATTGAGCATTTTGTCGTCCCTGTTATCCCAACGCAATCAATGTAACCAAAAAACACTGTTTTACCACTTTTATCTAATACATATATAATCAATACATGCTTTTCATGCCACTAATGTCTTGATGCAAACACTGATGGACGTTCTGTTGTGTTTGAGTTACTGAATAATTTATGTAGTATATTTAAGGGTGTGCATCAAGAAGGTAAGGCTATCTGATAATGCCTCATATTTCTATAGCCATCTAGAAAACAATGTTCCTTAAGCAATCATTCAAATAACAAATTATGATTGAGCAATTTGTCGTCCCTGTTATCCCAAAACAATAAATGTAACCAAAAAACACAGTTTTACCACTTTTATCTAATACATATATTATCAATACATGGTGTAAGGACAGTTTGCAAAACTATAAGTGCTCCTGGTGATGGCTCAGTGCAAGTGAATGGGGTGAACCAACAGAAGTTGACAACACAGTGCGCACAAAATACATATACACATGTCATAACCATCAGGACAGAAATTGTTTCGGAATCCAATTAAATGAACATTCAGGATTTGCTGGTGTCCAATATCACATGAAAAATAGTAAAGAAAAAAGTAGAGGGTTCGACCCCTTAAATTCATTTCAACAGGGTCTTCCTCTGGAAAAAATATAACAGTTGCAACCTATAAGAAATACAAGAACTGCCATTACCCACAATCAATGTGGTACAGTCACAAGGGAATAAAAACAAAAGGTCTGCTCACCTGACCATGAGGGCCTGGAGTAGTTACAACATATCCAAAAACCCTGAGGAGAACTGTCCTCAAAAAATGAATCACCCAAAGAGAAACTTAACTTCTCAGTGACTGTTGTAACAGTGGCCGTACATGAAAACTGCAAACATTCCAAAGGACAGTGTGCCAACATCCATAGTTACTCAAAAATCGAATATCTGAGTGTGTCTCCCACAAGGTTACACACATTGTGAAGCTACCCCATGCCGAAAAACTGGTCACTGGTCCCAACTTTAAAATTGTGCACTGAATTGGGGAAAAAATGCACTGAAATGGGAAAAACCCTGTATATCAGCAAGAGATGCCTTCCAGTGCCAGCGACCCACATGAATATCCTACCATATGGAGCATCAAGCATGCTGAGATTATGGATAACTATATACACAGAGGGTTTCACATCTATTACCTTACTTGAAAAGTCCAAAATTATTTAAAAAGCTCACTGTAAAGTAAAATACAAAAAAGCTATATGAGAAATCACAGGTAATAAAGATCAAATGGAAAAGAGGGCCCGTATTACCTTAGTGTGTCAGTGCCCTTCATTTGAAGAGTATAATCGAGTTACGCTACAACAGGCAATAATGGGCTTTCACAGACATTACAGCTCTAAACACAAAATTTATCATGTAATTCAAGCAGACCTAGCAGTCGTAAGTTGGTTCCATTAATCTAATGCATTGAGTCCATTGTTCATACATGTAGACTCTCAGTCCATTTGCATTCCTGTATGTTAGAAATTGGGTCTCTAGTTGGCAGCGGTATGCACCCTGTCCAAATAGGGACCATAGTTCTAGTCAGGGAAAGCTAGATACTCACTAAAAGATAACTTGAGCTCACCCTCTGGTAGCTTGGCACCGAGAAGTCAGACTTATCTAAAGAGGCAATGTGTAAGGTATTTTTGCAACACACACACACAATGAAAACACCACCAAAAAATCTCCAAACAGGCTTAGAAAAATAGAGAATAATGCTATGAGTAAAACAAGATCAAAACGGCAAAAATCCAGGAAATAGAATTGGAGTTATGAATTTTTAAAGATTAAGGGCCTGATTATGAGTTTGGCAGATGGGACACTCTGTCACAAACGTGACAGATATCCCGTCCACCGTATTCCAAGTTCCATAGGATATAATAGAATTGTAATATGGTGGATGGGATATCTGACACGTTTGTGACGGAGTAACACTGTCCGGCAAACTCGTAATTTGGCTCTAAATCAAAATCTAGTGCTTAGAGCCAAATAGTGCTTAGGAGTTATGTGAAGTCTCACTGGGCCGGGCTGGATCCAAAGTTCAGGCCACCCACGATTGAGGGCAGACTGGCTACAGGGCTCATGCAGGTCCTGCTGAAAAAGTACCTTGAATGGAGCAAAGCGTCAACGCCTCGATGCATCAGTTCCAATCCACACAGATGATGAAGAACCCCTTTACGATGCAGGCACTGTGGCATTGTGGAGCCGTGCAGTTGTTGAACCGCACAGTCCGTTGAAGCGATGTCGTCGATTGGCTCCTGCGTTGAAGGCTAATGCGATGGTTCGATCGGCGCAAAGTCGTCACTGCTTCCATTTCGATGGTTCTGGGCAGCAGAAATCTCTTTTCAAATGCCCAAGTCTGGATTGGCACTTATTGGCAGGGCAGGATTCACAGATGGTAGAGTCCAGGTGCTGTTGCAGAGTTGGAGGAAGTCTTTGATGGCCCTGAGACTTCAGAACAGGGGGCAAGCCAGCAAGCCCTTGGAGTCACTCTGGGTTCAAGTGAGATGGTTCCAGTCCTTGTCCTCAGCAGGACAGAGATCAACAGGCAGTAGGGCAGCAGAGCAAAGCAGAAAAGCAGTTCTTCCAGAGCAGCAGTCACTCAGAGTGGCAATCCTTGTAGCACAGCAGTCTTTACCCCTGGCAGAGTTCTTCACAGTTCCAATAGTGTACTGTCTTGGTAGGGTCAGAGCCCATTCTTTATACCGAAAAGTGCCTTTGAAGTGGGGGTGACTTCAAAGAAGGTACATGAAGTGCACAAATTCCCTTTCATCTCAGCCCTCTCTGACAGGCTATCAGTGAAGGGTAATCAGCTATTTGTGTGGAAACAGGACACTGCCTCTTCAGGTATGTGTCAACTCCCCCCTCTCTTCCTGTCCAGAAGGAGCTTTCAGGATGCAGATGAATGCAGATGAGTTCTCTGTCACATCCACCCTTCTTGTGATTGTGGCTGTCTAGAGGGAATGCACAAGGTGTAGCTATCACCTACCCCAGGCGTGTATTGGAGACATTTCTAAAATACCAATGATAAATTCAACTTTGCCAGCAAAGAGGATTTATCATTACCATTCCAATGATATGAAACCTTTGTTCCCCTCACACATTCCTATGTATGGAATGGCATGGACCTTAGTCATCTCAATGAAGGGCAACCTTTTGACAATTCCCAACAACTGCTTGTTACAATGGATGTTCAAGCACTCTACACTACCATCTACCACTCTACAAGAAGCACTATGAGTAATCAGTAAAACTTTAGACTCTAGGGAAAATCTACGATGGGTACTGACAACTTTAATAGCACAGTTGACAGATGTTACATTTTCCCAAGCTTTTTTTCAAATCATGAACACCTTTTATTATCAATAGAAGGGTGTGACTCTGGGGGCCGGGTTTGCATCAGATTTGGCAAATTTGTTTATGGATGTCTTTGAACAAATGCACCTATATAGTGTCAGCAACCATTATCGACAGACTATCTCCTTGTGATGTTGCTACATAGATTATGAGTTTATGATCTGGAAAGGTGAAGCAGCATCTGCACCTTATAGACTAGAAGTCATGACCCAATTGTCCTATTCCACCGTTCGTTCCTGTCATTGTCTCTAGTGTGGCCCCCTCTCCCCTATTAAGACATTACTTGGAGTAGGAATTCTTAAATAGCAATGGTAGTGTACACGCAAGTAGGTCTGTGTTTGTTGTCACTAATGCTTTTGTTGCCCCTGCGATGGCTCTTGATCTTTGAAGGAAAGAACAAGTTCTTATGAGACATTCATGTATTTGCAGGTGTTATTGTACCGGCCACTGATTCCCTACAATGGCAGCAATTGCTGATGACTCACTAATTGCTTCCCGACAGGACTCACTGATTGTCTCCTGCCAGTAATTGCTGATGACTCACTGATTGTTTCCTGCCAGTGATTGTTGATGACTCACTGATTATTTTCCTGCCCTTAATTACTGATGACTCACTGATTGTTTCCTGCTGGTAATTGTGGATGACTCACTGATTGGTAATTACTGATGACTCCCTGATTGATTCCTGCCCACCCCAATCTAATTTCCGATGACTCATCACACCACACTTTGCACTTATTATCTATTTATACCCCCCAGGCACTGGAATGAGTGCTTGGCCTCCTCGCTGAAACCCACTCACCTGAGTTCCGGACTTCTCTTGCTTTGAATCCTGCTCAACTTCTCGCAGCAGCGTCAGCTTTTCCCATTGCAGCAACTCCTGTTGTTTTGCTTGTCACCCAGCCTGGCGTCTTCCAGGCCCCAAAGGCAACCACTCAGATCTTGGATCTTCTTTCAGCTGCATTCTTCTCTTCACGCTGACTCAATCTTCCTACCGTCAAAGACAAAGGAGAAAAGAAAAAAACAAGAATAACTCACCACGAAATTACTACCTGATGATCAGATCTCAACTGATGTTCAGGTAAACCAATTCCTTTTCTAAAGGCAGGCGCAATAAAAACAGCGCAAGAGTTTGAAACATTGTAACAAAAGACGCAAAAGGACAGTTCATGAGTTTTGGGAATCCTAATTAAATTGTAAGAAACAGTTAGATAAATGGACACAAGTGTATCGCGTCTTGCATACACTCCTGGAAACGCTTATCTCTGATTCATTTTGAAAAAACATCTTTATGCTCAATAGACAAAACTTCATCTAAGGATTTGGTAAGACAGTTTAATTGTACGTATTAAGAACTCTGGATTCAACAAGACCCAAGTTTGGTTTGGACCAAGGCTGAACTTTTTGCTAAAGCAGCTAAAAGAACCCTGTTTCATATTTGGCAATGACATCCCCAAGGACTGTTTTTAAAAGGGTAATCAATTATCCAGTTAGCAAAAGTAATTACTCAAGGTCTATTTTCGCTTAATAATTGTGTATTAGCATAACTTGTTCTTTACAGAGGTCAAGAACATCATTCTCCAGTCAAGGCAGTCCAGTGTCCTGAGAGACGTGGAGAGCCTGTGTGATCTGTTTCTTTGTCTCTCAATGCCATTCCCCCTTCCCCTTGGGAACTTTCACTGGGACAGTGGGAATATCATTCATTGCTATCAAGCAAAGGTCCTTAGCGGAAGTCGGGTTCCATCGTCACCCCATCGGAACTTCCCGGTGTTCGAGTGAGTAGCTCATGACACTAGATCAGCACCAGATCCCCTGACATTCAATTCACCATGGAATTTGACACCAACAACGTTGCCTTTCTCAATTTAACCATCAATGTTGATGAGGTCATTCTATACACCACATTGTTTAGAAAACCCGTAGAACGGAAGTCCTTACTAATGTATCCCAGTTATTGCCCTAGGGGACTTCTCGACAATTTGCCACAGGGCCAATTTTTATGGTTACTTAGGAACTGTACTAAGAAAAACAATTTTTTTCAAAGTTTGACTCTCTGATTTCTCACCTTCATGACAAGGGTTACCCTCTGAGACTACTGAGACAGGCAAGAAAAAGGGCATGGTATGCTCATAGACCACATCTACTTGTCCCTAGAATACTTGTATCATCTGTGTGAGCACTTTTAACACTGACAGTAAGGCCATATAGAAAGTAGTTGCAAATATTGTCACCTGGTGGAAATCCTTAACCACAGAGATCTACCACTATGCTCTTTCAGAAGATTTGTATAAGCTGCCCTACTTCTATCTTGGTAGAATCTGTGTGTTTATCTGCTTTCTCTTTCCTTGTCTCTTCAATGCAAGCTAACTAATGTTCAATCTTTTTTGCCACTATTAACACTTCACTTAAGGAAGTGTTGCCCTTTAACCACAAGTCAGGACTCCTCATATGGAGTATAGAGATCTATCTTAAGGACTTTGAGAGAAAGTCAGTTTGGATATCTTCGATTCTATACAAGGTGGGAAGAGTTGAGTTATATTATTATCCATATAGATTTATTCTCCTGCTGGCCTGACCTGCAAATTGTGCCAGAAAGTGGAGTGATGAAGTTTTTGAAATAAATGCTCATGCTTGAAGGTTTTCCCAAGGTACTACTTACCGAAAACCGAGTACAGCTAACATCCAGGGACATGGAAGACATCTTAATGAAGAGGGGCATTAGACACATAAAAAGCAACGCTATACCACTGTTAGAAATTGGGTTTCTGGTTGGCAGAGGTATGCACCTTGCCCAAGCAGGAAACACGATCCCAGTCAGGGTAAGTCAGATACACACCATAAATTAACGTGTGCTCACCCTCTGGTCGCTTGGCACAGAGCAGGCAGGCTTAACTTAAGAGGCAATGTGTAAAGTATTTGAGCAACACTTCAAACTGTGACACAGTGAAAACACCACCAAAAACTCCACATCAATTTAGAAAATGAGGTTATGATTTTATAAAGTAAACAAGACCAAAACAACAAAAATACAATAAGTAGAAGTAGAGATATGAATTTCTAAATATTAAAAGTAAAGTTTGAGGTTTGCAAGGGATTCTGGGTAACCTAGAGCTACCCACATTGGGAAAAAAGGGTCAATATTCGGTGGAAAAATGCGATGCGTCCATGTTGTGTTTTGGGCCTATTCCTGTCACAGGCACTAGGCCTACCCACACAAGTGGGGTACCATTTTTATCTGGAGACTTGAAGAAATGCTGGATGGATGGAAGTTTTTGGCTCCCTGCAGATTCCAGAACTTTCCATCACACAAATGTGAGGAAAATGTGTGTTTTATAGTCAAAGTTTGTGGTTTGCAAGGGATTCTGAGTCAAAAAACATGGTGAGAGCCTTGCAAGTCAGTCCACCCTGGATATTCCTAGGTGTCTAGCTTTCAAAAATTGTACAGGTTGGCAAGGTTTCCCTAGGTGCCGGCTGAGCTATGGTCCATAATCTAGAGCTACTCACATTGGACAAAAAAGGGTCAGTTTTCGGTGGATAAATGTAATGCATTCATGTGCATTTTGTGCTGTTTCCTGTCACGGGCACCAGGCTTACCAACACAAGTGAGATGCCATTTGTAGTGGGAGACTGGGGGAAATGCTAGGTTAATGGAAGTTTGTGGCTCCCCGTAGATTCCAGAACCTTCCATCACAGAAATGTTAGGAAAATGTGTTTTTTTAGTCAAGGTTTGAGGTTTGCAAGGGATTCTGGGTAGAAAAACGTGGCAAGGGCCATACAAGTCAGCCCACCCAGGATACCCCTAGTTGTCTAGTTTTCAAAAATGTACATGTTGGCTAGGTTTCCCTCAGTGCCGGCTGAACTAGGGTCCAAAATCTCGAGCTACCAACATTGGAAAAAAAGGATCAGTTTTCGGAAAAACGCGTGCGTCCATGTTGCATTTTGGGCCATTTCCTGTTGCGGGCACTAAGCCTACCCACACTAGTGAGGTACCATTTTTATTGGGAGAATTGTAGGAGCATATAATAGTAGAACATTTGTTATTACCAATTGGATTTTGCTGCATTTGTGCCTTTCAAATGTAAGCCAGTATATAAAAAAAGATGACATTTAGAAAAATACCCTCTAAATCATATGCTAGTATGCGTACCCACAAATTTAGAGATGTACAAATAACTACTGCTCCTAAACTCCATATCTTGTGCCATTCACAGAAATACATAGGTTTCCTAGATGCCCATTTTTTCACTCTGCCTATTTCGCTATATGAATTGGTCTCTTTTTGGTACTCAATGAAAAACCTTACACTCCTCTTTTATTACATAAACTTCTCCCCTAAGGTAGACTCTGGGTAGCCCGTAGTGCAGGGTGCTGTGTAATTAAAAAGTTGGACATGTACTTTTAAGTTTTACATGGCCTGGTAGTGAAAAACTCCTAAATCAGTTTTTCACCACTGTGAGACAAGCTCCACCCATAGGATAGAATTGAGGATTCCGTATTCCATGTAATAAGCTGTAATTCCTAATCGAGAGAAGGTCATTTTTGGTACCCTTGGAATTGTAATGATAAACTCTCTTTAATGGTAAAGTCAGATTTTTCATTATACTTTTGAACATGCCACTTTTAGGAAGCAGGCATTTTCCTGTCCTCAGCCGCGTGTGCCTGCAACCTGTCTTGGGTCACATGACTGGGTGTAGCTGACAGACTTTGTGAATTCCTCCGAGACAGTCACACAAAAGAGTGATTAGGTTTGCCTGATTGGACCATCTTCTGGCAGGATGGGGGGCAGAGCAAAGTCACACTTGTACCTGAAGAGCCTGTGCTCTGCCTTCACAAGAAGGGCCTAACAACCCTGTATTGTCACTGCAGCCAGCTTGAAGTCAGGGCAGGAGGGTCAGGAAATTCCGTGCACTTCAAAGAACCTTTCCAGACCTGCAAAAGGACTCTTAGAGGACTGCCTGCTACTGTGATCCTCTGTGCAGTCTGTCAAAATGCTGCTGTACCTGGAAGAACTGCTTTGATGCCTGGAGTCTGCCTTGACCCCTCAGAGACTAGCCCTGCTGTTGATCCCTACATCTATACCTGCACCCAGGACTACCAGAAGTGACTCCAAGGGTTAGTTTGCTGGCCTCCTGTTCAGAGCCAGAGGGAGATAACAGGTCATCTTGAGTCCACACACAGACCCAGCCTGAGTGAGTCCTGAACCCACAAGAGGTGTTCCATCAGGCCTGGATCATTGGTTGTGGTGCTAAAGGTGCCCAGTTGGTCTCTTACCAAAACTGATTTGCCCAAAAAGTGCTCTGAGAACCAGGAGGAGACAGGGACCAAACTGCTCACCTATCTGCCCAAGGTGCATCACCGGTCAGAACGACTTTGCGGCTTCTCCCACTACGTAGCTTCAAAAAAAGGATGTTCAGTCACTATAGTCAGCCCTTGATGAATTTGATGATGAATGCCTATACAGAACTACCTGAAAAGCCTTACCTTTTCAGTCACATTCGTTGAGATTTATGATGCAAAATGCACTATTTAGTGACATTGTTTACAGAATTTCCTTGGGTGAACAAGTGTTGTGCGAGTGTTGGGCTCGCTCACTCTACTCACTCAGTGCCATTTGGATGTAGTTCAGAGAAGAGGGCATGTAATTTTTCTGGCCACTCCACTGCTAGATGCAATCACTTGTGTTTAAATTACAGTATTGCAGATAGTGCTTTTGTGGCCACCACAGTGGGATAAAAGTGACAGGCGACATGGCTAACCAAGTCTGTTTGCCCCGTTTTTTATGAACAGGTATATGAGGTGTTTTGAAGGATGAAATGGGAATGCGATGTAAAACAATTTGTTTACATGTGTTTTGACAAAGGAAAGACAAATTGCGGACAGAATGATGTCTTCTTACTGAACCCTGTCCAGTGGCTTTGATATCATTACCGCGGCAGCTTGAAGCATACTGAGTTTGACGTATAAATATAGTAAGCTAAACATAATATATCTAATGCAGTTTTTGAGCTGATGCCAAAAAGGCCTTTTGAGCGATACTACTGGGAGGCACAAAGTATACACATAAATCAACATTTCTGCACATTGTCCATTCCGAGACTTACCTGTTTGTACTTGAGTGCATTGTAGAAGCAAATCCCTTGTGCCCAAAGCAAGTTTTGGCAGATTCAAAGGAATTGTAAAAAATCAAGTTGACTTTAAATTGCATGTTTGGATTTAATGAACGAATCCAATCTTTTTACAGCTATTCCTTTCGAAACCACAAGTAGGCTCCTCCGGAAACCACAACGGGCTATTGATGCACTGTTCTACCATTTTTAAGAACTTCCTGTCATGTAGATTTTTCCAGAAATGGAATTTTGAAAACCGCAGGCGTTCTTCTTTTGAGAGAAATCGGCACTGGATGAGTATTCTATTAACAAATGTGATATTTAATGTTTGAAAATTATACTTCAATTCACCATCATAAGAACTGAAGACATTCAAAATGCTGACAATAGAAAATATTGAGATTTAAGCCAATATGTCTAGTAACAAAAATAGATTGTATTTGAATGAATGGTTGATTAATTGTTTGACTGATCAAATATAGGACATACGTCAAACATGTCTTTTGGCGCTGTAATTTATATCACTTTATCAAAATTCATTAGTGATATTATTCATTGCCAGCTTCTCCATGAATGCAAAAATATGTTTTGGAGACTCTGAAATTAGCAATGAGACTCGAAGTGATAAAAGAAACGAGCAGGATATAGTTAAATTATTTGCTTCACCCAAAAAACTAGTTCCCTAGTTGATGATGTACTAAAATGCACATACCTACATACAGTTGTGCGCAATACAGTGTAATACAAATAGCAATACTAAAATGTGTCCATATTTTCATTTATCTTGTTTGATCCGATGATTTAAAACCGGTACACACCTTTACAGTTACATACATAGCCATTCAAAGTCACTACCGAGCTCAGGTTCACACCATAACCAAAATAATAGAGAAGTTTTCTAGTAAGCAGAATGTGATAGATTTAAATATTTAAAGTTGATGAAAACAGACTCTTAAACGAGAACTTACAAAGAGATTTAAGGCAAGCAGGGAATGAATGTTGACCTGAAATCTGTGTATACATAAATGAACATATATTATCCTGGGGATTTATTACATGCAAACACCTTTTAACAACCTGCATTTGCTATATCTGATGGATTAATTGGGAAAGATCTAAAAATAAATTCATACATTTTCACTTGAAAGGCGAAAAACTGCCCATGAAAAATTCCAATAATTAATTTGCATATATACCCTTGAATTTCAGGACTTTGTTTTGTGATATCAAAAGTAAGTTAAAAAAAAAATTGTATAAAGGTGTTTATTTGATAGAGGGCATGCACCAGTATTTATTTGTACTTTTATTTGATTTTTTTATATTGTTATGGCGGGTGGCCTGGAGTTTCAGTCGGGGCCTAGTTAATTATTTGCATTTAATTTTTTTATCTTTTGTAACGGAAAAAAGTTGCACAGTTCGGTACATTTTCTCCATGTTTGTAACATTTGCACTATTCATTTATTTGACTATGACTAGTCTGCTCATGCTAGGGTGACCAGATTTTGTAAACCAAAAACCAAGACAGTCCACAAAAAAAGAAGTAGGACTATAATTTGGCATCGACTTACGGGCACAAAAATACTTAATTGACAGTACAGACAAACATTGGAAAGACATACAACAGGTACTACAGGGAATTAAAAGCAGCTTTTACACACAGTATTATCTGTGCTAACTAAATTTCTTTCTGATGAGGGCTAATAAATAATTTTACACCAAAATACATGAAAACATTCCTCCCTTTGTACTATCTACCCTCTTTGAACACCAGGGCATGCGCTGAAATTTCATGAGAAAACAGGCCTGCCTACGCAAATCCAGGACGCCAGGTCACGCTAATTAAAATTAGTTCACTTATTGTCATGGAAGGACTACACTGGCACATCTCATAAATCATTTTGTTAATCTCTACCTAGCTCAAGGAAGACATTACAAAGGTCTCAAGTTGCCTTATGAGTACATCATTGAGCCTATTGGCATTCTGGGACTTGTAGTCTTGGCTGCACCTATACAATGTAAACACAGAGTTGAAAGTGCCAAAAGCAAATGATAAAACCAAGAATTGATAAAAGTATAGAAGTGCATACAACATATAACATGGAGAGATGCACAAGGATCCATAAAAAATATATATTTGCATTAATTACAATATGGAACCAAAAATAAAACATACAGGGTTTCTTTCTGAAGGTGCAATAGCATTAAAGTTGTGCCCACGTTCTGCAATCCAAAATAAAATAGTATAAAGTTAAACACTGTTTTCATTAAATAGACCCTCTGTTCATTCCCAGATGTTGTGATGAACCTAAGGGGACAGCTCATAAGCTTGAGTGTCAACTGAGGGTCTTTTCAGATTCTGATGTGCCCCTATATACATCCTGCTGCTTAAATGACACTGCATCACAATACTAGAGTATATAAAACAAAAGCAAAACAATTTACATCAAAGGTGCATGCTACCCGCCCCTCTCCCTATCCATTTTAATTAAAACTGTTGGGATGCTGGGACAGTCCACAAAAGAAATGAGACTGTTGGGGGAAATCCAGATTGTCTGGGCCATCCAGCCAGTAGGTCCACTACTAGTCATGGGTATATGAAACAGCTGTTTCTGTGGTATATGTTGTTTTAGGGCAGGGATGGCAAAGGATTAAATTACAAATGTGGGATTTCATTTTTGTATTGCACATTTTGTTCTGCAAAAAGTGTATTTTCGTGGGGTAATATTTGATGGGTTGGGAGGTTGTGTGTTGTCAAATTTTATTAGCTCACATAATTTTCATTTTTGTCATTGCTGGATTAATGGTATTGTTTTTTTCAGTGTTAAAATCCCTTCTTTGTCTTGCCAGTGCGGGTGTGTGTTTGCTTGCCATAGGCCACCATTTGTCTTAGTTATCTATGCCATGCGGCCGGGGCCATTTTGCATAGTCAGTGTCTATTGGCCTGCATGTGTTCTTTGATGTAGCCATGTCTTCTCGTTTTCTGTTGTTGTTTGACCATGTGGTCGGGGCCATTTTGGGTAGCCAGTCACTGTGCTTTTGTCATAGGCCGGCATGTGTTCTTTGTTGTGGCCATGCCAACTTGCTTGCTGTTGTTGTTTGACCATGTGGACTGTGGCCATTTTGTGTAGCCAGTGGTCTTTTGCCATACACCTGCATGTGTTCTTTGTTGTGGCCATGCCTCCTTGCTTGTTGTTGTTTGACCATGTGGCTGGTGGTCATTTTGCATAGCAGGCCAGTGTGTCTTTGCTGTAGGCCTGCATGTGTTCTTTGTTGTGGCCATGTCTCCTTGCTTGCTGTTGTTCTTTGACCATGTGGTCAATGGTCTTTTTGTTGTGCCAGCCAGTTTGATTTTAATACAGGATTGCATGTGTTCTTTGTTATTCTTGAAAGGTGAAAAACTGCCCATTAAAAATTCCAAAAATTAATTTGAAAAAGAAGTGCCAGACCTAAAGTTTAGCTCAGAAGTCTGACAATCGTGCTAGTGACTGTCTGGGATGCCCAGTACCAAGGCTTGAGTGGAAAAATTCACTCCACTTGTGGAGTTGAAGGAATTCGGGAACTCTGCGGAATGCCTGTTGAGTTCCTGTTAAATCCAGGGCGTGGTGTATTTTTTTTTCTGTTGGTTCACGTGAGACTTGTTTTGGCATGCACGGGTGAGTACAACAAAACTTGCCGTCTGCTTGCGAGCATGTGGGAAATGTACCAGCCACTAGCGCAGCTTCCAGTCGCAAAGGCGTCTTCCTGCGCCATTTTCGTGACACTAGCAAATGCGAGCCACCGTGGCTGCACCTCGAGCAGATTCTCTACCCGAGAAGCAGCTAAATCTACTCGAGAAGATGTTTCCAAGTTAATATTCTACTCCAACATACCTTTCACGTTGTTTTTTAGTGCTAGAAGTCTTTTTATTATTTTCATTTTTTTTTCAACAAGAAGGAAGTGCCCCAGAGACTCCAACTTCCTACTCCTGTCCAGCAGGCTCCCCCCAGTGCTTTGTCCATCTCCTGGTCACTTTACTTTGGATTTCGTAGTGGAAAGATCACTACCTTTGTCTGCTGCATAAATACCATTGAATGTAAGGACTTTGTTTTGTGATATCACAAGTAAGTTAAAAAACATTTGTTTAAATGTGCTGTTTGTTTGATAGAGGGCATACAATGCACCAGTATTCCTTTGTACTTTTATTTGATTTTTTAAATTTTAATATGGTGGGTGTCCTGGAGTCTCAGTAGGGGCCTAGTTAATTATTTGGATTACATTTTTTTTCTTTTGTTACAGAAAAACAGTTGCACAGTTCAGTACATTTTCTCCATGTTTGTTACATTTGCACTATTCATTTATTTGACTATGAATAGTCTGCTCATGCTAGGGTGACCAGATTTTGTAAACCAAAAACCGGGACAGTCCACAAACAAATAGGTATGACTACAATTTTGCATCAACTTACGGGTACAGAAAGCTTGCTGTTGTCTTTTGACCATGTGGCTGGTTGCCATTTAGTCTAGCACACCAGCCAGTGTGCTTTTGCCAAAGGCCTGCATGCATTCTTTGTTGTGTTCATGCCTCCTTTCTTGCCGTTGTTGGTTGCCCATGTGGCCTGTGGCCATTTTTGGTAGCGAGCCAGTGTGTGTTTGCCATATGCCTGCATGTTTCTTTGTTGTGGCCATGCTTTCTTGCTTGCTGTTGTTTGACTATGTCGCAGGTGGCCATTGTGTGTAGCTAGACAGCTAGTGTGATGTTGCCATAGGCCTGTGGGTGTTCTTTGTTGAGGACATGCCTCCTTGCTTGATGTTGTTGTTTGATCATGTGGCCTGTGGCCGTTTTGTATAGCTAGCCAGTGTTCTTTTGCCATAGGCTTGCCTGTGTTCTTTGTTGGGGTCATGCCTCCTTGCTTGCTGTTGATTTTGTCTATGTATCCGGTGGCCATTTTGTGTAGCCAGCCAGCCAGTGTGCCCATAGGCCTGCATATGTTCTTTGTTGTGGCCATGCTTCCTTGTTTGCTGTTGTTGTTTGACCATGTGGCCGGTGGCAATTGTGTGTAGCCAGCCAGTGTGCTTTTGCCATATGACTAAATATGTTCTTGCTGTGGCCATGCCTCCTTGCTTGCTGTTGCTGTTTGACCATGTAGTTGGAGCCCATTTCGTGTAGGCAGCCAGTGTGCTTTTGCCATAGGCCTGCATGTGTTCCTTGTTTTTGGCCATGCCTCCTTGCTGTTGTTGTTGTTGTGACCATGTGGCTGGCGGCCATTTTGTGTAGGCAGCCAGTGTGCATTTACCATAGGCCTGCATGTGTTCTTGTGTGGCCATGCCTCCTGCTTGTTGTTTGTTTGACCATGTGGCTGGCGGCCATTTTGTGTGTTATGCTTGAGGCCCAGTAGCTCAATGCTCATACTAAATGTACTGTATAATGAGTGTTTTATATATTATTACATACTTTTTTTGTATTTTTCATCTGCACCACTTCTTGCCTCCCAAATCCCATTGGGTTTCATATTCAAATTATCATAGTAGTAGTAGCCCCCTTCCCCTAGTACATCAGCAATCATATTTTTTTGATAATTTTTTCACAAACTTTTTTTATTTAATTTGAATTGTTTTCCAATTTTTTGAATTTCTTTTTAATTTTTACAATTTTTTTTCAATGTAATTTTTATTTTCTATGAAAACTTAAATTTTTCTAACTTTGTTTTACAATTATATATATTTTTTTCTAATTTTCCTAACATCCGGCATCAACCCCATGCGCCAGCAACACAAAAACAATAATTTTCTAAGGATTATTCCTTTGTCAGTTTTCTTTTGTCACCTTCACCTCGATGAGTGCGGCATCCCAAAATCCCAACTTGATGCTTGTTTCCGGTCCAGGGAAGACCTGGCTTGGCAGTTCAGGCTGGGCTGGTACCATGAGATATAATAGTGACTGGGGTGAGTGTCTGAAAAGTTTCAGCACTACGTCCATCATCTCCTTGTGTTTGCTTTGTTCATCCTAAGTTGGCAGGGTATGCCCAGACGTGGGTCCCTTGCACATTTTGCCACTGGCTGATGAGGGGTATTACCCTGAAGCCGGTCCCAGGATGCTTGTTTCCGGTCCAGGGAAGACCTGGCTTGGCAGTTGAGGCTGGACTGTTCCCATGAGGAACAGGGTCAAGACTGATTTGCATATGGCTGGGTCTGAACTGGGGTGGCGAATTGAGCTAAAGAACGATGATGGATTCAAGTCAGATCTGATAGTAACTGGGGGTGGGTGTCTGAAAAGTTTCAGCACACCGTCCATCATCTCCTTGTGTTAGCTTTGTTCACCGTAAGTTGGCAGGGTATGCCCAGACGTGGATCCCTTGCTCACTTTGCCACTGGATTCAAGCAAGCCTGGCTCATGAGGGGTGTTACACCGAAACCGGACCCAGGAAGCTTGTTTCTGATCCAGGGAAGACCTGGCTAGGCAGTTCAGGCTGGACTGTTCCCATGTGGAACAGGGTCAAGACTGATTTGCATATGGCTGGGTCTGAACTGGGGTGGCGAAGTGAGCTAAAGAACAGCGATGGATTCAACCCAGATCTAATAGTGAATGGTGTGAGTGTCTGAAAAGTTTCAGGACTCCGTCCATCATCTCCTTGTGTTTGCATAAAGCAAACAGTTACATCTGTGTGTTGTTGTATTTCTTTTCTTACCCTTCCTGAGTGTACATGAAAGTTTATGTTGGTGTGGTTTTACGAATGGAATGGATACAGAGTATGGTTAATTATTTATAATGTAAGTAATCACACTAAATGATACTAATTCAACTGCAAGAAAGCCACGTTTCGCTGATGTTTTTCTTGCTTGTTTGTTTTTAGGTGCTCAAGAGAGGAGACAACATCACCCACAGTACTGCTAGACAGAAGGCCTGTGTACGACATGACATCTCTTCAGCTTGTGAAGCTAAGTGCCACTGCCAACTGACAGCTTCAAGATGGCCCCAAAGAAAGGTGCTGCCAATAAAGTGGCCAGTGGGGAGGAGAAGAAGCTGATCTCCACCACTGGCGTGCCCGGCAGACCCTTTTTCGGCAAACGTGTGCCTGCCGCACCAGCCTCTGGGGAGCAAGCTGGGAACAGCAACCCCACAGCAGTAGACCCACCCCATCCTAGGCCCAAGCCCATGGCACAGAGGCAACCACTCTAATCACGGCAATGCTGACGAGCAGTGACATTGAAATGAAGTTATCTCTTTCACAAATTAGTACCCAATCGTGGAAGGAAACTCAGATAAATGGACAACAGCAGCAGTCAGCAATAGCAGTTTCTCCTAAAGTAGGAGCATTTCAGGAGATTGAGCTTCACGCTGAGGATGTAGAAGAAGCCCCTCTTTCAGAAGATCCCTTGTCTTCCAAATCTACAGCAAGAAAAAGGAGGGGTACTCCATCATCTTCTTCTCCAAGCCCCCCTTCGGTTGATCAAGACTCCACTTGGATGCCACCTCAGTCTGAGACATGCCAGGAGAGGCTAGTGAAAAGGAAGGTTTCTGAAAGCCCTATCGTTATGGATGAAGAAGAGGAAGATGATGACGAGCTAGTCATTGTGGATGTTAGCCCAGCCCCAGTGGAGACCAACGTTACCCCATCTCAATCTGCTCTGAGGGATATGGCACAGATACCACCACCACCAGCTTCCATCTTTGCAAGGCCCCTCCAGCGACCTACATCCACAACTACCTCAGTATAAGTAGGCACTGCAGAGAGGCAAATGTCAAAACACCCAGCTTCTGCCACTTCTTCCAACATTGGCAGTGGCACCATTGTCAGAAAATGGACCTCCCCAGTTTGGGACTTCTTTACGGTTAGCGAGAAGGAGCCGAACATTGCTGTATGCTCCATTTGCAGTGCAAGTGCTAGTCAAGGTAAGCTTTGAACAAACTATGGTACTGGAGGCCAAACAACCCATTTGGGAAAGCACCACGCAATCCGCTCGGAGGCGTACCTTAGCAAAAAAAAACTGCAAGTGGTGTTGGTGAAGGTGGTGAGAGCAGGGAATCTGAATCTGCTCCAATCATGGTGGAAGGTGAAGGTCAAGAAGAGGGTAACATTTTCTTTACGCAAATCAGCTCTGACCCCAGCAGTGCAGTAGTATCACCCATATCTGCATCAGCAACATCACAATGGCACCAGAGTCAGGTCGAGACATGAAGGCAAGAGCATACAGTGACTGCCCCACTGAGATGCACATTGAGGCTACAACCTTCTGCTTTCAGTCTCAAGAAGAAGCCGCCTGCATCAGAGCCACCAGAAAAGAAAACAATCCAGGCTACTATTCCTGGCATGTTTAGGCAGGAGGGGCAGTATGAACGCAACTACCCAACGGCATGTTTGTACAATGCAAAGCTGACTTAAATGTTAGCACTGGACCTCCTCCCTTTTTCTTTTGTGGAAGGAGTGGGTTTTCTAGAATTTGTGGCGTCTATCTGCCCGAAATGGAAAGTTACCAGCCAGTCCTATTTTGCCAGAGTTGCTGTTCCAGCTCTACATCACGATGTGCTGAAATTGGTTGGGCAAGCTTTGCAGCAAAGTGTTGTTCACGCTATCCACCTGATGACAGACGTGGACCAGTAGCCAAGCCACTGATTACATGTTCATCACTGCACACTGGATCTCTTTTGTGGGGGTTAGAGAAATTCTATTTGCAGGAGTTGACGCTGCTGAAATTTTTATATGGCGCTCGGGAGCATGGAACAGTAGCCATGTTCACCATGGAGAAATCCCATACTGCTGCAAACATCTTGGATGACTTTAACAAGGTCTTTGAATGGCTGCTACCAAGAGGGCTTAACATTGGATTTGTTGCCATGGACAATGGCAGTAATATAGTTAAGGCCATGGCAGATTGTGGCTATTTCAGGGTCCTGTGTTTGACGCACTGCATCAACATCATTGTACAGGACTTTCTCAAAAAAGAAGGCTGAGTCAGCAACTTATTCCACCTGCAGAAGAATCTACACTCATTTCAGCCATTCTTTTAAAGGTCGGAAGCAGTTGAGGGTTATTCAGCGTGATAATAGAATGACAGTTATAGCACTCATACAGGAGGTGCCAACACATTGGAACTCGACTTATCACATGTTGCAGCGTCTATTTGAGCAGTACAGACCGATCAATGAATAAGTCATGCAAAGAAGGGATGCTACTGTGAAAGGCATGATCCTTGAGATAGACCAATGTGGCCTAGTCAAATGCCTGACAGAGATGCTGCTTCCTTTTGAGGTTTTCACATTGTAAGTCAGCAAGGAGGATAGTACCATGGGCCAAGCTATCCCATTGTTGCATATGCTACAGGAACAGCTAAAGGAGGTGTGTGAAATGTACGGAGGTGTGGACAAAAAAGAACATGTGCATGAGTTGGTGGAGAACTTAATCCTTCACTTATCTGTTAATACAGGGGTGTAAATAGACATTGTGGCATCCAAACATTACATGTGTGCCACAATTTTTAATCCACAGTACAAACAATTACTGGCCACTTTCATTCCTTTTTCAAACTACAAGACGTGGATTACTGAGCAGGCCCGCGACCTAGAAAAAGAACGGCTGGGAATTAGAGGCCCACTCCTTCAGGGCACAAGTTCTGCGGTACAGCCTTCAACTTCAAAGCCTGAGGGCACTGCTGTTGGCTCACAGCAGCCAAAACTAACAACAAGAACACCAGCAACAACAGGAACAGGAGCATCAGCCCCTAAAATCTGCATATGATTGGTTTCTAAAGGCAGGGTTTAAGTCCAGTGCAGAGGCAAAGGCAAAAGAGGCTGAGAAAGGTGGAGCACCAATAACTATTGAGAAGATGGTCCAGGCCAATCTGGATGACCCAATAGAGGTCAATCTTGATCAAAAACCATTGATGTATTGGTATGGAAAGATGCGCCAATGGCCACTGCTCAGCAGGCTGGCAAAAAAGTATCTGGCTTGCCCCGTTACCCTGTGTGTCCACTGAGCGTGTGTTCAGTGCATCTGGTGCAGTTGTCACAGTGACAAGGACCAATCTCTCATCCCAAAACGTGGAAAGATTAACGATGAGCAAAATTAATCATCACTTTATACCACCGTATTACACCATACCTGAAGTACGGCAGGATAAGGATGAGGGTGATTGGTCAGACTCAGTTTGTGGCAGTGTGTTAGCTGAAGAAATTCTGGGTGAACCACCCGAGTTTAAGTACAAACTCTAGTTTCCTGACTTGTACTCAGGCCTGGGCCACCATGAAACCTTCTATCGCCAAACTGCTTTGACAAAAAAAAATAACATGAGCTAGGGGAACATTATATTATTTTGTTTGTGTCTGACTTACTAATGCAGCCCCACCATGTTAGACACATGTATGGCTGGATTGTTGTTAGACCAGTTTGCAGTGAAGAAGTCTCCCCATACCCCTCAAAGACATTGGAGAGACAATGCCTGTCTCCATCCCATGCCTATTTATACTTTCGTTATTCTCCTTGCTGGACTGCCCCAAAATATTTAATTTACAAGAATGGCCAATGTGTGTTTCATGAATCAAAGAGGATCAGCAATGTACCACTGTGCTTGAATTAGAACAGGTAAATGGCATGTACCAAAGGTTCATATAGATTATGAGTGATTGATGTTTGTGTGTTGTTGAGATGATTGATTCATGGGGTGGTGGCAGACAGTGAGAGTGGGTGTTTAACTATAACTATTAAGCTTGATTGTTTATGTGATGAATTACAATGTTGGTGGCCTAACGACGAGTGATCATTTTTTTCCTGAAGTGGGAAAGTTTACATCCCCTTTGACTCTTAGCGAGACTTCTTTGCTGGGTCCACTGTCTAATTTGTTTACTGGTTCACAGTTCACAGTTCTCAAAGACCAGACTAGCCCCTTTAATCTGACAAACACAAATCTAGGCTACACAAAAAATGACTCTATATTTCTCTTGTTGTTGATCAACAGCATTGCACTACAGGTCGATCTCTCTCTTTTTAGTCAGGTGACTCGGGACTGGAGTCGGTATGGAGTTGGACATATTTGTTACTTAGAGACAGGAGGATGATGAAAGCACTCAGGGCGTGACAACTTCAACAACTGCCAGAAGAAGGAAGTTATCAGCTTCACAGGAACCAACATGGTGCGGACTCTAAGAGGCCTTCTCAACTCTGAGGACTGGTGAGAGGTGCGTTGATTCTACTTGATTTGGGAAATGCAAAGTTGCTGAGTGGGTGTGCTGGCTGGCTCAAATTTGAAACTATGTGGTGGTGGTTGGGGAGGGCTGTTATTGTAAGTAACTGGAGACAGATATGTGGTGATCATCACATTATACATGCGCTAGGCTACATATTATGATGATGATCATGTCCGTTGCAAGTTTGATCAGCCTGATACATGCGGCCACTTGTCTGTGATTGATGGTTGTTGTAATTGCTCTCACATAATTGATCGCACATCAGTCATAAAAGGAATGCTTGCAAAGGACTATACTCTCTTGCTCTGCCTCTAGACTGAGTCTTCTTGCTGTACTCCTCATGAAGTTTACTTTCTGTCCTTCTCTTTGATTATACAATATCATTTTTGTTTTACAATCCGCAGGCCTTCTCTTCTCCAGCACAAAAGGCAAAAGAACCATAACACTCTTGCTTACCTTACCGGACCTCATCAGCCAGGCACCCAAGATTGACGGACAATCCAAGAAGAATGCAGCAGATGCACTTCCCAGTTTTGTAATACAGTATAATTTGTCTTTTAATACATTGTGTGTGTTGTTCGCTTCACTCCTATATAACTTGTATTTACTATTTTTCAAAACTACGTGACAGACCATTTAGATATATAATAATATAATATAACTTCGGTCTCTCTGGGGCTGACAGACTGTTTGCATTGCATTTAAGTTAACTGTGTCATAGTAGTCATTCCTTCATTTCCTTTTCCTCCCACAACAGATTGATGATGGTTGGCTGCTCATTGCCCAGATGAATATTGACTTTGTGTAGTGTTTGTCTTTGTCACACCTTTCCTCAAATCCCCTTTCCCATCCATTCATCAAACCCCTAACCCTCTTCCCCTGGGCTGTGTGATTTATTGAGGTGTGACTTAATAATTTACACTGCGGTATGAAGGGGGCAGCAGGGAAGGATTGCCGGAGGGTGGCTGCCAGTGGACTGCGGCACCGATGTTGAGAGGCTGGAGGCGCTTGTACTGTGGCCTGGCTGGGGCCCTGGGCAGCTGCCTCCTCCTCCTCAAGGGCCACAAGCTGCTTTTACTCGGCCCTAATCACCTCCAGCTTCTGCTGCCGCAGCCAGGCAGCTGCATCCTGGCGAGATGGATGATGAAGACCAGGAGTAGCTAGAAATAAAATAGACAAATTGTGAACAATGCTGTGTGCAAAAAACTTTTTTAAAATTATGTAGTGGGTGGCACAGTAGCAGTACATTGATGGTCCCCTAGGGCCTTTAAATTTGATGTGATTAGAGTCACAGCCATTACCCGCACATGCCTCTCATAAAACTAAAGGCAAATGGCAAATGCACTAACTGTTGGAAAGGAATTAAGACAGAATATACACAGCAGCACACCAGTTTAAAAAAAAACTATTATTTTTTCCTTTTGAAGCATTTCCTAATAAAAAGTAACTAAATAGACACTTCATTTGGAAAAATAGAAATAAATTACCTCTCATTAATGAGGATGGCATTATGCACTCCGGAGTACAAGTATTCTCTCTCTTGTTGTGCTAAATTAATGGAACAATGCCTCAGGTGCTGCCCTAGTTGTACTCGTTAGTCGTACTTTCCTAGTCTCTGCAGTCTGCAGCTGGGGCAGCTGTTTTAGACAATTATCTTATTCCAATGGCCCAGCTGTTCTTCAAAATGCCTTTCAATTTTATCCTGACTACAAGGCAGATGAATAATATCAATGATACATGCCACGTATAAAATAAATCAATCATGCCGACATCCTATCTGCTGTAAGTAGACGGTGGGGAAAACGATGTACTGCAGTACAGGGAAAGGATTAAGGAATGGGATATAGATTTGGCACATTCATAACAGACTATCCCATCCACAAAAGTCAAGCAATTATCCATTCATCATTGCACTGTTCTTCTAGTATTCTTAATCTTCACCCTTTACTTTGATACACACCAGTTAAGCTTTACATTCTCTCATCCAGTCTTTCACCATAGAGAACCATCCATCCATATATATCCAATCAATCCATCCATCCAAACATAGCTCCCAACGAACCTTTCACCAACATCCATTCACCCACCCATACATCCTTTCACCCATTCACCCATCCTGTTTTCCCTTTAGCCCACCGAGAATTCCTTTCACCCAACCAGGCAGGCATCCTGTCACCCATACCCTTTTACCCACGCAGGAAGGCATCCTTTCACCCATATATACCCTTCCATCCATCCTTCACCCAGTCATGCAGATTCCTATCATCACCGTTCACCCACGCATCCTTTCACCCACGCATCCTTTCACTCATATTACATTTTTTTTTTTTTTTTATATAGCGCAAACTAGACCGGAGAAATTGGGTATCAGAGCGCTTTACATGAGCACCAGTTTCGTTACAGATGGACACATTCATTTTTGTTAGGCACGGGGAGATTAAGTGATTTGCCCAGAATCACAGGATGTTGAGTGCCGTTGCCGAGACCCGAACCCAGTTCCCCAGCTTCGAGGTCGACCGCTCTAGCCGTAAAGCTACATCCTCATTTCACCCATTCTTTCTTCTTCCATCCTGTTTCCCTTTCCCATCCACCCATCATTGTTAAAGTTAATTTATGAAACTTTGTCTGCTGAGTTGCAGATAGAAGAGGCCATAACTACTAAACTCCCTCAATATCTGCTAAAGCTGGGTGTTCACAAGTCAACACCCGTGGAGTGAGTATATTACTATTTGTCAATAAGGAAACAACGTGACTTACCACTGCCCATCCCTGCTGTTGCTGGGACACCCCCCTCATTGACCGCTGCTACGTCCCCTCCGCTGGCGCTCTCAGTGCCAACCCCGCCACTGGAGATCTGTGTGGCTAGAAAAAATATTACACATTTTTGATGCCAGATATGTACGCCTCCCCCTATTGATTTTTGTAAGCAAAATACAACCACAAAACCACTACAGTTTGGTTACAGTACCTTCTATCAAAATTTCAAAGTATCACGTTGGGCATTTTGTTGGTTGGCAATGTTTGAAAAGTCAGGTAGTCAAGCCAACCAAAAACATTTTGTAAAGGAGGGCCAGAGCTATGATGAATCTGAGCTATTGAAGCACAATAAAGGGGTGCAATAATAATTGGTCAATGAAGGACATATAGTCTTGGTTGGCAAATACAATGGGGCCATCCTCCTCATACTTCCAGCCATGCTGCACTGTCATCAACTAACTGCTGGAATACTATACCATATGATATAAAACATACACAACATTGGGGGGTCCACCATGACAATGGCCACTCTCTCGTTTTACTGTTTAAGCAAGAAAAAGAAAACCTTCTCAACAAACATGTGTAGAATACCTTACTTGGGCATGCAATCGTTAACTGACCTAAATGGGTTCTCTGAGTCTTAGAGTACCACCTGTCCACAAGATATATAAGGGGAGAGGTAAAGCTTACTGAGTATACTGACAAAGCAAAAGAAAGGAAGCTACAGACAGACTAGTGCAGACAGTTTGAAGTAAAGCACAGAAAGTTGAAATATATAAAATTAGTAGATAGGATAATGCAGGGATAAGGAGAATTTAGGAAACAGAATGAAGATGAGTTGGAAAAAAATTAGGAGACAGGCACAGCAAAAGGAAAAATAATTCTAAATATGGAGCAGTAAAAGTTAGGGAAATAATAATAATAATAAAAATGGAGGACTTACTGGGGCCAGCAGAGCCATCTCCAAAGGCACTCGTGGAGGCACCTCCAGCTCCCTCACCCGCCTCGGTGGTATTCCTCTTGCCTCTGGATGCTGATGTAAGAAATAAACAATATAAAACAAAAAGAAATTTGTGGTGCAGTTAATAATCTCCCCAAAAATATTTTGCTTGGGAGAGGCAAACGCAGTAACATTGAACTTTTCTAAATCAGATCTCCTCTCCTATTAGTATCGTAGACCTATTCCTAATTTCCTAACCCTATTAACAATTTCCTAAACAACATTTTGGAACTACTAATAAATTGCAATGAATGATCTTTACTTCACATCTCATTCTCTCAGTCTCAACCCCGTTTGACGGGCCAACCTAGTCTGCATTTTTTTAAACGATAGATGCATGATTGCATACTCTTTACACATCACTGGTAAATTGCTTGGGGTTGGAATTGTACGAGTTACAAAAAAGAAAGGCACAGAGAACACGCTGACTCACTAATACTATAACTTCTATCTTAGACAGAGGAGTCTCAGCATGACTTCTTAAATAATCAGCCCAAGCTAGCGCCTATGAGTAGGATTAGGTAGCGCCAAGCACCTGTCTAGATGATGATCAGTGATCACATAACATTATTTGTAACATAAAATTAACTTACCTGTGTGTGAGCAGCATGCTTGCTATTTGGGAAAAGATATTAGCAAGAATACAACAAATAAATAATTGTTACTCACCGAGCCCCGCAACATCCACGACCAGCAGGTCAAGCAGATCCTGATCCCTATCTAGGATGTAAGCCCACCGGTGCATCAGCTGTTGTTGGATGCGCAAGACGGCGTACCCTCTCCCAGTACTGCTGATGCTCCCAGAGGCCGTACCTACTTCCAGACCTCCCACCTGCTGCCAGGGTAGAGTGGAGGTGGCGCTGCACATAAAAAACAAGTGCAGCCACCTCCACCTCAGAAACAATGGTGAGGGTCTGCACCCCTTTGCGTCGCCACCAACCACAATGTATGTGGCTAGTGCTCTGGTCCTGGGTGGTTCGGGGGGGCCTGGTGCTACCGCTCCCCTGCTCTGCTATGGTGCTGGGTGGGGGGAAGAGACAAAAAAAGGAGAATAAAGAAGGAAGGAAGGAAGGAAGGAAAAAATAATAAGAAAGTTACGTGAAAAATAAAAAAGTACAAAAGTCACGGAAAAACACCAAATGTTTTAGAAAATACATAAAATACAAAGACACAAAGACACAGGAAAAGGTAATAAATAAAACGAGGAGTAGATATGTTTCAGAGAGGTAGGATTAAATAGATTAAGAGGGATTCAAAAGGTAGACCCTAGCACCATAAACAGAGCAAAAAACAAGATGGACGTGCCCATGCGAACTATGTGATGCAGTTCCCGTGCAATTTCCAGCGCGAGAATGCACTTCACGTTGCGTATGATGGAAAATGTCACATGAACGGTGTGCGAGCAACTGCACCCACTTGAGAAACTCCGCTTAGTGCTGCAGAGTGTTTTTTTAACTTTGCGGAGTTCCGCGTAGCATGGCTATGGAAACTCTGCCCAGGCCTAATCTACTGCAATGCTCTACAGGTCTATCTTGCTTATGTGGGTCGAGACAGATTTGGACTGATTTGTTACTCGGAGTCAGGAGGAGGAGGCTGGAACGAACTACCTCAACAGCCAGAAGTAGAAGTTATCGACTTCAAAGGGAAACCAACATGATGATGACTCTGAGGCCTACTCAGCTCTGTAGACTGGAGAGAGGTGCGTTGATTTGGGAAATGCTGCTGAGTGTGTGTGCTGGCTCAAATGTGAAAATCATCTTATATGCTTGTGGTTGGGGGGCACTGTTGTGATTTGAGACAGACATGTGATGCATCATGCCACATCATCAACACATGATGCACACACTCTGCTAAATTTTATGATGACAGTTGTGAGATTGATCAGCCTGGTACATGCAGCTACTTGTCAGTGATTGGGAGTAAATTGCTCTCACTTCTCAGTTAATTGCACATTAGTCAGAAAATGAACAATTCTAGGAGCCTATGCTCTTGTTCTGCCTCTGAGTCTTGGTACACTCCTCATGAAGCTTACTTTCTGTCCTTCTCCTTGGCTCTACAATATTGTTTCTGTTTTACAAACCACAGGCCTTCTGTTCTCCTGCATCAAAGGCAAACGCTCCATAACACTCCTACTTACCTTACCGGACCGGTTCAGCCAGGCTTCCAAAGCAGGCATTCTTCATTCTGAGAAGAATGCAGATGCACCACCCAATTTGGCATTTACAGTATCATTTTTCTTTTAACACTCCTAGTAATTTTTAGAACTGTGTTGGTTCACTCCTCCATAATTTTCATTTTTCAAACCTAGATGAAAGAACATTTAGATATAACTGGGGTCTCTGGGGCTGATGGAATGTTCCAGTGCATTTAACTGAACTCTGCCATTTCTTCATTTTCTTCCACAACAGATTTGATGATGATAAAGATGTGCTGCTCATCGCGCTGATGAATATTGTTGTTGTGTAGTGTTTGTCTTTGTCACACCTTTCCCAAACTCCCCTTTTCGGTCCATTCATGAAACCTTTAAACCTCTTCCCCCAGGCTGTGTGATTTATTGAGGTGTGACAATTTACACCATAAATGGATCACACACTTGGTGGGGCGGGTGTGGTGAAAGCAACACCAGCTCAGTGCAGGATCTTCTATTACCTGAGCAATCGCCCACACCAGTGCCACTTACCTACCCATGCATAAAAGGGATCCTTAATTTATATATAAATATAACATAATTCGTAAACATTGAGGCCTTGTGTTGTGTAAACGCTTAACCTTGCACACTCCTGAGTCCTGACTCTGGGTTCACTTCTCCTGACTTGAAGATTTCGTAAGTTTTGTTTTAATTACATAGTAGCTCCCCATTGCTCAGGAGAAGTTACTATTGCTAGTTTTTGTTACAATATCAGGTCTTCTTTATTGTGTCATGAGGGTAGCCTGGTCTCAGTCCTTCTAAAGTTATGATATAAATGTAACCCACTAACTCAGCGTTTTCTTTCAATCTAGTTGCCTGTGATGGATAATCCTTTGATTAATCCTACAGTTGGATTTAGTCTAGGTGGCAGTGGGACCTCGTTTGCGATGCCTTCCCTGTTTGCACGCTAGCCTGCTATTACTACCACAACCATAAAGAAGGCACCTTGGGAATCCCTGCAGTAAGGTTTTGCAAGATTGAGAGAGGTAGCAGCCATGGGTTAAACTTTCAGGTAAGTGAACCATGGAGTGAAGTGAACTCGTTTAGTTAGTAACTAACTTCTACTGAAGATGTTGGTTATCTAGGTTGTTGTACGCAATATAGGCATAGGCAATGCCAGTCTCCGCTAGTGGTCAATATAGTAACAGAGGGTAGTAGGACAAGGGTATAACTGACTGGTATATACTTTTATAAGCAGATTTAAAAAACAGGCTGCACTAAATGTCCGAAGCACAAAGTAAAACACAAAAAAAATGATTTGAGGCATAAAGTCAAATAATAATTTCCTTTTTATTTTTTTAACAATAAAACCCATCCAAGTCCAAAAGAAACAATGTCCAAAAGTCCAACTTTCACTTCTCAATTCCCACCCTTTCCACCCCCAACAAAAGCCCCTCTCTCCAAAGCAAAAAATAAAAAAAGGGCATTAGAGAGCATTAACTTGGGAGCTACCTCCTGGCGAATCAACTCCAGCTCACGAACCACGCAGCTTTAGAAGCTGTCTGGGTGGGGGGCAGCAGTGGTGGATCGGGGTGTCACTGATCACCATGTGCTTAGCTTTGGCTTAGCCAGTCACTGTAGTTGACGAATGACTAAAGGGAAAATTTGAACAGAGGTAAATTCGTTGTGGAAGCCATGAAATATATATCCAGAAATCACTTGGCCAGAAAACTGTGGCACGGGCCCAGAATAGATTTTTTTTTGGTAGGCTGGGACACGACCTAGGAAAGAATAAAGGAGTAAAGTACTAGTAGGAGGTGACTGAGTGGGCACTGGGAAACACAGCCTGGTTTTGGTTTGTAATTCATTGAAAAATCCACTAATGCCCCATTAACTGAACCTGACATGCATTGCACAGTCAACACGGCATTGTCAAATTGAAACATGCTGCAGTTAGTTCACGGCTCAGGTGGGGAAATGTCATGGGCAGAGAGGTGTTGAATGATGTTGGGTGGGATATTTGCTTTGTTTAACAAATACAGTGAGTATACTTAATTTGTCAATAAGCAAGCAATGTGACTTACCACCAATCATCACTGCTGCCGCTGGTACTCCTCCTCCAGCTGCCTTGTCTGCCTTTGGTGCACTGGCACTGCCGCTTGCCCTGGCACTGGTGGTCTGTCCAGCTAGAAAAAAAATTACACATTGCAGAAGCCACATATGACTCCCCTTATTATTTTTTTTAATCAAAATACAACCACAATACCTCACTATAGTTCGGTTAGCAGTATCTTCTATCAAAACTATCACTTTGGGTGGTTTTCTGCCGTTGGTTGACAATGATGGAGAAACCAGTTAGTCAGGCCAACCAAAAACTTTATTACTTATAATGGAGGGACAGAGCTTTGATGACTGAGCCATTGAAGCGCAATGAAGGGGTGGAATAATGGTCAATGAAGGTCCTATGGTCTAGGCTGGCAAATGCAATATGGGACCCCATACTTTCCTGCCATGCTGCACTGTCATGGAAACTGCTGGAATACAAATGAATTATAGCACACCATTGTGGGGGTTCACCATGACATGGCCACTCTCTCGTTTTAACTGTTTGATCATGAGCAAGAAAAATAAACTCTTCTCAACAAACATGCGTGGTGAATAATAATACTATCTTACTTGACCCTGCAATCTTCACAGTAGAGTACCAAAAATATGTTCTCTTAGTCTTACAATACCACAAGATATATAAGAGGAGAAGTAAAGCTCACTAAAAAGTACAGACAAGAGGAAGTCAGCTACAGAAACATGAAATATAGAAAAATAGGATAATGCAGGGATAACAAGAATTTTCAAACATTAGAGGATTTGAAATTAAAGGAGACAGTATAAAAAAATAAACAAGGCAAAATTAAAATTATTCTAATAGTGGGGAGAGGTAAAATTCAGGGAAATGAATAATAACACTGGGTCAGCAGAACCATTGGCCTCGGCTGTGGTGCTCATGGAGGTGGTTCCACCTCCCGCTGCACTGGTATTAGCAGTCCCTCCTGCACCTGCCTTGGATGATGTCCTCTTACCCTTGGGAGCTGATTTAAGAAATAAAGAAGATAAAGAAAATTGATTAGTGGTACAGTTAATCTCCCCAAAAATATTTTGACAGGCAAAAGCAGTAGCAGTGTACTTTTCTAAATCAGATCGCCTATAGTACTAGTAGTATCTGATAGAGACTTCCAGCTGAAGATTCCTTACCTTTGAATTTCCCAGGACTCAGGCTGAATCCTGAAAGTTTATTGTGAGCTGTACCCCTGTGCACGATTCGGTTGCTCCGCATGACGTCATCAGCATTGTTAGCGTTGGTTAGACGTCGCGGTCACCTATATAGGCACCAGTTCTTTTCTTTCCGCACCAGTTAAACACCGATCTGGAGGAGAGCTAGCCCTCTGTCTCTTTTTCACTGTCTTTTTTTTAAACATTTATTGAAAAAAAAATTCTTGTGTGTCTAGGATGTCATTTAGACGTACAGGGTTCAGGCAATGTGGTGCCTGTCTCTGCGCCATGTTGGTAACCAACCCCCACCTCGTCTGCTTGAAGTGCTTCGAGCACAACTACAACACAAAGTCATGCTCGGATTGCTGGGCCATGGCGCCAAAGGCCTTGCAGGAGCACTCGGAGATCACAGTCCTGTTCGAGGAAGAGAAGGTCGCAAGACTGCTATAGGAGGCCCAAGTCCTCTTCTTCTCACTCAAGGTCCTCCGGACACTCAGGGAACAGGCACAAAAAGAAAAATAGTCCAAACGTACTTCGACTTTACCTCCTCTGTCATCCGTTGACGAGACAATTAAGGAGTATCAACACTCTATGCACGGTTCTGCGGAGCTGGAGCCAGGTTTGACTCCACGCCTCCCCCCATTTCCGGGAACCGGAGTGACTGCCGCTCAAAATAAGAAATTTTACAAGGCCATGCACTGTGTATTTGAGCAGGCTGACCCCTCCATGGAGCCTTTGGGGCCCGCAGGATCAGAGGAGGCCCCACCAGGTTCTACACCTTCGGCTCCGGTCATGGCACCAGTGGATTCTCATGGGTATGATTCTTGATCCGGGTCGATGCCGGTTGTGCCAGCGCAACCTTCCTCAACGTCAGACCCGAAGTCGACGGTGGCTCCAGCCCCATCCTGACACCCAACGACTCGGAGTCGGATCGACGACTATCGATGTTGACTCCGGCGCCGATGGAGCCCAGAGGTTCTATGTTGTTGCCTGTGCATTCTGAGGAAGTTTCAGGCATGGGTGAGGTTTGGGAGGAGTCTATGGACCCTTTAGAACAACAGCCAGCCGTTCCTGTGGAACAATTGGACTGGTATGAGGATCCTGGAGAAGCCAGTGGACTGCACACATCTCCAGATACTAGTATGCTCTCTCCACCTAGAATGGCTACGGAGAAGGGGGCATCTTATGCCATGGTGGCAAGGAGGGCAGCAGAGGTCATTGGCCTGGAGCTGCCCTCAGTGCAGGTCAGGACTAATCTCTTGACCGAGGTGCTTCAGCCTGGGGCTTCCCTTTAATGAAGCACTAACAGATGTGCTTCTAGGACCATGGTCCAAGCTTGGCACAGGGGCTCCTGTGAACAGGACAATTGCAGGCAGCCAACATCCCACCTCTGACATCTTGGTGGTTCAGGCTTCAACGTCCCATGGCGCATTCCCTTCCACTCCACTGGATAGGGAATCCAAGAGGCTGAATGCACTTGGGAAGAAGATGTTTTCTTCTACCAGCCTGGCATTGCAGTTGGTGAATACTGCATGCTTTTTGGGACGTTTCTCGCACACACCTTAGGAAGCAGTTGCACAAGTCCTGCCACAGGTCCTGGAAGAGGCCCAGGCCGGGCTCTCCCAGGCAGTGAAGGATGGGAGAGATGCAGAAAAAGTTACCATCAGGTGTGGCTTAGACACAACTGACTCGCTGGGCAGAGAGGTTTCCCTACAGCGCCACGCCTGGCTAAGAACATCTGGCTTCTCAGATGATGTCCAGGCTAACCTCATGGGCATGCCCTTTGACAGGTCTCATCTTTTTGGTGAGAAAGCAGACTCGGCATTGGAGTGCTTCAAGGAATCTCATGCTATGGCCAGATCCTTGGGCCCCTCGGTTACACTTTGTGGCCAGTCTAGCTTTTGCCCCTTTCATGGCAATGGAAGGGTTTTTCAACCACGTAAGCCATATCCCAGCCACAGTCCTGCGCAGACTCCTCAAGCTGTACGAGGACATGAACGCGGTTCATTCCGACCTTGGAATGGTAGCCAGAAGTTGTCTGCCACCCAGCCCTTGGTGGCTGCAGCCTCCAAGCATTCCTAGTATGGTTCTGCAAGGCCATGTTACTCCAGTTGGAGGGAGAGTTCAATACCATCTCCTCGGCTGGAGGTCCATAACATCAGACAAATGGGTCTTGCAGATCATTCAGGAAGGCTATTCTCTTCCCTTTCTTTCTTTTCCTCCTCCTTTACCACCAACTCAAGAACGGCCAGTGGAAGATCATCTAGTATTACTTCGAGAGGAAGTTTCAGGTCTCCTGGCCAAGAGAGCTATACAAAAGGTTCCAATTTCAGAAGTAGGCAGTGGTTGCTACTCCTGCTACTTTCTGATACCGAAAAAGAACAAAGAGTTGACGCCCACTTTAAACATTCCTCAAAAAGGAGAAATTCAAAATGCTCACATTTGCTCAGGTCTTGTCTAGCCTAGACCAAGGAGACTGGCTGGTAGCATTGGACTCGCAGGATGCAAATTTTCACATCCCTATCATTCCTGTTCACAGGCGTTACCTGCGGTTCAAGGTAGGCCATGAGCACTTTCAATTTACTGTGCTTCCATTTGGCCTCACCAGCACCCCTTAGGTGTTCACCAAGGTGATGGCGGTGGTTGCAGCTCATCTGCGCAGATTAGGAGTGTCAGTCTTCCCCTATCTCGACGACAGACTATTGAAGGTGCCTTCACCCCAGACTGTCGTCTCCCACCTCCAGACTACGGCAAACCTCCTTCATTCGCTGGGGTTCTCTATAAACATGCTGAAGTCAAACCTGACTCATTCTCAGACTCTCCCTTTTAACTGAGCTGTTCTGGACACAATGCAGTTTCGGGCATATCCTCCTGAGCAGCGAGTCCAGGATATTCAGGCTATGACACCGATGTTTCAGTCTCTATCCTGGATTTCAGTGAGAATGACTCTGAGGCTGCTGGGACTCATGGCTTCCTGTATCCTGTTGGTAAATCATGCCAGATTGTGTATGCAGGCTCAGCAGTGGGACCTGAAGTTCCATTGGGCGCAGAATCAGGGGAAACTCTCTGATGTGGTCCAACTCTCATAGGGAACTGCAAAAGACCTGCAGTGGTGGTTGACAAACCGTGATTGGGTCAGAGGCAAACCCCTCTCCCTTCCCCAACAAGATCTCACAGTAGTGACAGATGCGTCACTCCTGGGATGAGGCAGCCATCTGGGAGAGGTGGATATCAGGGGATACTGGTCTCTGGCGGAGGCGTTAGCTCCATATCAATTTGTTGGAGCTTCGGGCGATCCGGCTAGCATTGCAAGCACTTCTTCCTTCTGTCAAGGGAATTTAGTGCAGGTGGTCAAGGACAACACCACCATGTGGTACTGCAAAAAGCAGGGCGGGGTGGGGTCATGGACCCTATGTCAAGAGACCCTGTGTCTCTGAACATGGCTGGAACAGCAGGGCATAACACTGGTGGTTCAACACCTGGCAAGTTCTCTGAACACCAGGTCAGACAAACTTAGCCGTTGACGCCTAGCGGATCACGAATGGCATCTCCAGTTGGAGGTGGCGCAAGGTTTCTTTTAGCAGTGGGGAGAGCCTTGTTTAGATGTGTTTGCCTACTAAGAGAACACACAATGTCAACAGTTATTAGTGCTGGACTTTACAAGGCAGCTATTGCTCGGTGATGACTTTCGTCGCGAGTGGATCTCAGGCCTCCTGTATGCCTTTCCGCCCATACCACTTCTGCCCAGAGTTCTGAAGAAGATCAAGACTGACTGGGCCCAAGTCATTCTTGTAGCTCTGAAATGGACATGGAGAGTCTTGTATCCAGAGTTTCTTCGAATGAGCATCGATCCCCCAATCAGGCTGCCTCTTCGAGAGGATCTTCTGTCGCAGCAGCAGGGGATATTCTTCCACCCAAACCTGTCAACTCTCTGCCTCCTTGTGTGGAGATTGAGCGATGATAGTTGATAGCTTAAGACCTTTCTCCAGAAGTATGTAATGTTATTGTGGCAGCCAGGCGGCCCTCCACTAAGACGGTATACGTCTGCCGTTGGCAAAAGTCTGTAAAATATTGTACAGAAAGGTCTATTGACCCTCTTTCTGCTTCTCTCTCTAATATTCTTGTCTTTATTCTTACCCTTGCCCAGCAGGGCTCTGCTTTGGGTATTCTTAAAGGCTATGTTTCTGCTCTGTCCGCTTTCTTGCGGCTGCCGGACCAAGCCTCTTTATTCAAGTCCCATATTGTAAATAGGTTCTTAAAAGGGCGTGAACATATGTTTCCACTTGCGCCCTTTATCATGCCACAGTGGGACCTTAATTTGGTGCTCACATACCTTATGTGTGCTCCCTTTGAGCCACTGCACAATTGTCCCCTCCGGCTGCTTAATATCAAGACAGCCTTTCTAGTGGCGATAACATCGGCCCGGAGTGTGAGTGAATTGCAGATTTTATCATGCAAGCCTCTCTACATGATGATATTTGTGGATAAGGTGGTGCTTCACACCCGTGCCTCGTTTTTACCAAAAGTGGTGACCCCATTGCATCTGGGGGAATCAATCACACTGTCCACCTTTTTTGCTCCCCCGCATCCCTCTAAGGAAGAGGAGCATCTCCACTGTCTGGACCCAAAAATAACGTTGTCATTCTACCTTGACCACACAAGAGAGTTCTGGGTGGACGACCAACTCTTTGTGGGTTTTGTGGGAGGTAAAAAAGGTTAGGCAGTGCAGAAACAGCCCATTTTGCTCTGGGTCATTATCTGCATTAATATCTGCTACTCCCTGGATAGCAAGCAGCCTCCTGAGGGCTTACGGGGCCATTCTACCAGGGGGAAAGCTGCTACCATTGCGTTGGCTCAGGGTGTCCCAGTCCTGGACATCTACCAGGCAGCAACATGGGCGTCTCTGCACACGATTGCCAAGCACTACTGACTGGACAGGCAGGGTCACAGGGACGGGCATATTGCCCGTTCGGTCCTGCAGGACTTTTTAGTGTAGACAATCTGTCTGCAGCCCACCGCCAGGATGGTATGGCTTGGTTATCCATTTGAAGGTAAGGAATCTGCAGCTAGAAGTCTCTATCAGATAAACAAGTAACGTATTATCTGGTAGAGACAATATCTGCATAATTGCATATTGCTGGGTCTGAACTGGGGTGGCGAAGTGAGCTAAAGAACGATGATGGATTCAACCCAGATCTGTGACTGGGGGTGAGTGTCTGAAAAGTTTCAGCACTCCGTCCATCAACTCCTTGTGTTTTCTTTCTTTGCCCTAAATTGGCAGGGTATGCCCAGACGTGGGTCCCTTGCTCACTTTGCCACTGGATTCAAGCTAGCCTGGCTGATGAGGCGTGTTACCCAGAAAACGGTCCCAGGATGCTTGTTTCCGGTCCAGGGAAGATCTGGCTTGGCAGTTTGGGCTGGACTGTTCCCAGGAGGCACAGGGTCAAGACTGATTTGCATATGGCTGGGTCTTAAGTGGGGTGGCGAAGGGAGCTAAAGAACGATGATGGATTCAACCCAAGTCTGTGACTGGGGGGTGAGTGTCTGAAAAGTTTCAGCGCTCCGTCCATCATCTCCTTGTGTTTGCTTTGTTTGCCCTAAGTTGGCAGGGTATGCCCAGACCTGGGCCCCTTTCTCACTTTGCCACTGGATTCAAGCTAGCCTGGCTGATCAGGGGTGTTACCCTGAAACCGGTACCAGGATGCTTGTTTCTGGTCCAGGGAAGGCCTGGCTTTGCAGTTCGGGCTGGACTGTTCCCATGAGGCACAGGGTCAAGACTGATTTGCATATGGCTGGGTCTGAACTGGGGTGGCGAAGTGAGCTAAAGAGCGATGATGGATTCAACCCAGATCTGTGGCTGGGGGTGAGTGTCTGAAAAGATACAGCGCTATGTCCATCATCTCCTTGTGTTTGCTGTCTTTGCCCTAAGTTGGCAGGGTATCCCCAGACCTGAGTCCCTTGCTCACTTTGCCACTGGATTCAAGCTAGCCTGGCTATTTAGGGGTGTTACCACGAAACCGGTCCCAGGATGCTTGTTTCCGGTCGAGGGAAGACCTGGCTTGGCAGTTCGGGCTGGACTGTTCCCATGAGGCACAGGGTCAAGACTAATTTGCATATGGCTGGGTCTGAACTGGGGTGGTGAAGTGAGCTAAAGAACGATGATGGATTCAACCCAGATCTGTGACTGGGGGTGAGTGTCTGAAATGTTTTAGCGCTCCATCCATCATCTCCCTGTGCTTACTTAGATTATTAACTGTACCACTAATCTTTTTTGTATTTTAATTTCTTTATTTCTTACATCAGCTTCCAGGGGCAAGAAGAGGGCTGGGCCTGGAACCACTGAGGCAGCCAAGAGATTTGAAAATTTCACTTCCTCAAGATTCACCTTAGCAGCCTATACATCCATCACAAAAGTACACAACTGCCATCAGTGCGACCCTCATCCACACCTATTTCAATAGGATTTGTCCATTGATATTTTGCGAGAGAGTTTTCATATCATTGAATTACAATCCAGTTTTGTCTAGTACACTTCATATGACACTATATACTATTTTATGTCCATTCTGCACTCACTTGGCATACATTTTGTGCCATCCTTTCACTAGCCACCATGGTGTAATCTGGGATGTGGTTAAATGCCATATGTATGCAGGTTGTGATGTAGGCCAACAGTGATGTAGAACACATACAACATACAGCAGAGATTAAAGGCACATTCATGTACATTATTCTTGGGTTTACTTACCATGGTCCGCACCTGCCCAGTGTGTGGTCCCTGACCAGATGTCTCAGCCAACCTTGTAGCAGAAGTCAGTAGGGTTACTGGAATCTGGGAGGACATCATTGGACCTACAATAAATGTGCTTGCAACTTTACATTTCAGCTGCCACATGTGATGCACTCAATTTCAGGCACAAAGGATAAGCACAAGCAGTGTGGGCACTACCGTTGGCCCCACTGCCTAGAAGCAACGTCTATCAAACTGACACCACAACAATTCCTAATGTAAGGTCCATTATCGTGTTATGTTTATGGCCAAAAAACAGGCCATCCGATGTTAACAAATATAACCAACTGGGTTGACTGGATAATTTCATGTATTGAAAAAACATTATAATTTGGACACTGGACGCATTCTCAATACCCCTGACAATTGAATCTCACTTCTTGTTCATCATTGTCATATTTGTTAACATTGGATTTCTAGATTTTGTCTACAAAAACAATTACAATTTAGTGGAGACTCCTTTTTGACTAGTTGTGGCACTCAATTCCAGGACTGAGTTCACAGTTCTGGAACTGTTGATGGAATACATGTAATGTTCCCAAATCACAAAGGTATGATGAGCCTAGATATCTTATTTTTTGTCTTCCGCTATTCACAAATGTCATTTGCTAAAGGTAAATGTCCTATAAGAATTCCAATAGTTGCAAAGTTAGATTTTCATCTCCGGTTACCTTTGAGATTCGGGCCCTATATGTCCCTCTGTTGTCTGCTGACAATGTATGCATTTTGACCAGCTCCTGACCAGTTTGACTTACCAGTTAGTGAGGGTGGTATGCTTGCTCTGGATGATGTTGTTTCCTCCCAGAAGATGCAGGGACCTCTGCTACTGTGGTTGTCTGTACTCTGACTGAATGTGTCAATAGGTGAGAAGAGAGAAACGTTACCAAATCGAAAGTGTACATGTGTAACTTGTCTGACATTTCCTCATATCTTCTGCATGCTAACAGTATTGTGAAGTACTTCCGCGGCCGGTGCAGGTAGGGGCAGTGGGGCGTTGGGGGTATAATGGGGGGCAGGGTGGGAAATAGATAACGGAATAGTAGAAAGAAATGTCTTAACATAAGGATTCTCTCCCCTTGTTCTCGGTGATGCTCAAGCACAAGGTGAGTTATTTTTTGGATGATTATTTTTTATATTCCCTATTCCGTTGTCTGTAGGTTTTCCTCTGCACCGCACTACCCCCCCCCCCCACCCCTATGACGTTCTTGACTGATCCGGCCGCATCTGGATAAGTGGAAGGGGCACTTTGTCTATTGCTACTTAACAGTGTTAGGTATATACGGCAGCAGTACTGGGCCCATGTTTTCAATAGTGGGAATGGGATTTGCCATTTCTAATCCAAAGAATTCTGGGACTTGTGGTGCAACATACAGAGGGAAACACATGAGCCTCTTTCTGACTATATTTTTATATAAACTTTGGACAACTTCCTTAATCACAATGGGGGTGCAACACAGACAGTCTTTTTATATACTTGTTCTTGTCATCACATTTACCTGGTACCACGTTGCGGACATCACTCAAAGGAAGCCCAGGGAGCATGTGGGGGTGGATTGTAGTGAGGACATCCTCCTCAAGTGTGGTGAGACGGATGCGGGTTCTGGATTGTGGGCCAGGGAGAACTCTGGCCAACTGAATCCTGGTGTACTTCTCCTTCACCAGCCTCTTTTTGTCCAGCCACTTCTTCTTGATGTCAAGGACTGTGCGCCCATCCTCCCCCAATGCTGTGACAGCAGTGGCTAAATGCTGCCATAGACCTGCCTTCTGTGTGCCACTGGTGCAGTAAGGGGGGAGACCATGTAGCCATTTGTGGTGCCTCACAATGAACTCAACAATCATGGTGGTCTCCTGCTCTGTGAAATTTTTCTTCCTCCTCAGTTGGTACATTTTCCAGTTGTGATGCACATAGAAGGAAAACAGGAACTCTCTGAGGCCAACCTGTTCCTTGAATGTGTGCTGCTTTTATGTGGTTTGTGGTGCTGGTCTTTCTGTCGGTGTTAATTGACTTCCACTGACGCAGGTGGGGGGATGGTAAGCACTTGGACAGGTGTTTAGCATTGAGGAAAATTATCATCCGGCCAGAATGCTCATATTCTGGCCCAGAAGCAGAGATTCTGGGGCGGGATTACCCACCCGGAGGCGGAAACTCCACTCTGGGTGCGGAAATTCTGGCCCGAGTGCAGACGTAAAGATAGGAGTCGGAAGTGATTTCTGTGAATACCAAAAATTGTAAGTTCCTTCCGTGAATACCAAAAGTTGTAAATTTAGACTTTTGTCTCAGATTACTTTTGTGAATAGAGCCCTAACTCTGGAGTGGACAAAGTTAAGCATTTATGCAACACAATGCCTGAATGATGATGCTGCTGAATGATGTTCTTCTATATCTAAAATATTGGTCACTTTTTATGCGTTGGTGGGTAAATGGGGCCAGTGTGGGCTATTGTTTCAGTAATAGAACTGAAGATCCTGCACTGAGTTGATGTTGCTTTCACCACATCCGCCCCACCAAGTGTATGATCAGTTAATGGTGTAAATTATTAAGCAACACCTCAATAAGTCACACAGTCTGGGGGAAGAGGGTTAGGAGTTTGATGGATGGATGAGAAAGGGGATTTGGGGAAAGGTGTGACAAAGATAACCACTACGCAAAGGCAATATTCATCTGTGCGATGAGCAGCCAACCATCACCAATCTGTTGTGGGAGGGAGCAAAGGAATGACTATGACACAGTTAACTTAAATGCATTGCAAAGTTTGCAAACAGTCCATTAGCCCCAGAGAGACCCAAGTTATATTATATTATTATATATCTAAATGTTCTGTCACCTATGTTTGAAAAATAGTAAATTGAAATTAAGTAGGAGTGAAGCGAACAACACACACAGTTTTAAAAAATGATTATTAGAAGAAAAATTATACTGTATAGCCAAATTGGGTGGTGCATCTGCATTCTTCTTGGATTTTCAGTCAGTCTTGGGTGCCTGGATGAAGTGGTCAAGTAAGATAAGCATGAGTGGTATGGTGCTTTTGCCTTTTGTGCAGGAGAAGAGAAGACTTGTAGATTGTAAAACAGAAATGATATTGTTGAATCAAGGAAAAGGACAGAAGGTAAGCTTCATGAGGAGTGTACCAAGAAGACTCAGAGGCAGAGCAAGAGCATAGTACTTTGCAATCATTCATTTTATGACAGATGTGCGATCAATTAAGTGAGAACAATTACAACAACCAACAATCACAGACAAGTGGCTGCATGTATCAGGCTGAACAAACTCACAAATGTCATGATTATCATCATAACATTTAACCTAGCGTGTGCATAATGTGATGATGTGCCTGACATCATCACATGTCAGTCTTCAGTTACCAACAACATCAGGCCCCCCCATCCCAACCACATAGTTTCACATTTGAGCCAGCCAGCACACACACTCAGCAGCATTGTATTTCCCAAATCAAGTAATCAACGTACCTCTCACCAGTCTACAGAGTTGATTAGGCCTCTTAGAGTCATCACATGTTGGTTTCCGTGAAGTTGGTAACTTCTTCCTTCTGGCAGTTGTTGAAATAGGCACGACTCACGATCTGAGTCCTTCTATCTTCCTCCTGACTCCGAGTAATGAATATGTCCAATTCCATAGTCTGTAGCAACTCCAGTCCTGACTCAATTGAGAGAGATCGACGTGTAGTGTAGTGGAATGCAGTTGATGATGAACAACCAGAGAAACATTGAGTTATATTTTATATAGACTAAATTTGTGTTTGTTAGCTAAATGAACTGGTCGCGTCTTTGAGGAGTGTGAACCAGAAAGCTTAGCAGTGTGGGGCCGGCAAACAAATCTTGCTAAGTGTCAAAGAGGAAGGAACACATCACCCTCAGCATATAAATGATCACCCATTAGGCCACCAACATTGTAAATCATCACAAACACAATCAAGCTTAATAATTATAGTTGAACACCCACTCTCATTGTTTGCCACCACATGAATCATCTCAACACACTCACAAAGAACAATCACTCATACATTACTCATTGGTGCATTTACCTGTTCTGATTCAAGCACAGTGGTACATTGCCAATCCTCTTTGATTCATGAAACACACATTGCCCAGTCTTGTATATTGTGAAGTAGTCCTGCTAGGAGATTAAAGAACTGCTAGATAGGCATGGGATGGAGGAAGGCATTGTCTCTTCAATGCCCTTGAAGGGAGTGGAGGAGTCTTCTTCACTGCACACTGGTCCAACTCCAATCTGGCTATACATGTGTCTAAAATGGTAGGGATGCATTAGTGAGTCAGACACAAACAAATAAATAAGAGAATAGAGTGTTCCCCTAGCTATATTCCTTTTTCTGTCAAAACAGTTCGGCGATAGAAAGTTCTATGGTGGCCCAGGCCTACTCAGTAGTCAGGGAAGCAGAGTTCGTCCTCAAACTCAGGTAGTTCGCCCAGAAGTTGGTCAGCTAAAACACTATCATGACCTGAGTCTAAACAATCACCCTCACCCTACTCCTGTCGTATTTCAGATATGGTGTGCTATTCAGTGGTATAAAGTGCTGATTCATTTTGATCATGGTGAATCTCTCTACATTTTGGGGCGAGAGACTGGTCCTTCTCCCTGTAAAAACAACAGTTGATGGACAGAATGCAGAACAATGTCTTACATTCACCCCAGTACAGAGATCTGGGCCTAAATCCATCGTTTTTTTGCTCACCATGCCATTCCAGTTTGAACCCAGCCATATGCAAATCAGTCTTGACCCTGTGCCTCATGGGAACAGTCCAGCCCGAACTGCCAAGCCAGGTCCTCCCTGGACTGGAAACAAGCATCCTAGGACCGGTTTCGGGGTTTCACCCCTCTTCAGCCAGGATAGCTTGATTCCAGTGGCATGGAGAGCACGGGACCCACGTCTGGGCATACCCGTCCCACTCGGGGTGACAAATGCAAAAACAACAGTTGATGGACAGAATGCAGAACAATGTCTTACATTCACCCCAGTACAGAGATCTGGGCCTAAATCCATCGTTTTTTTGCTCACCATGCCATTCCAGTTTGAACCCAGCCATATGCAAATCAGTCTTGACCCTGTGCCTCATGGGAACAGTCCAGCCCGAACTGCCAAGCCAGGTCCTCCCTGGACTGGAAACAAGCATCCTAGGACCGGTTTCGGGGTTTCACCCTCTTCAGCCAGGATAGCTTGATTCCAGTGGCATGGAGAGCACGGGACCCACGTCTGGGCATACCCGTCCCACTCTGGGTGACAAATGCAAAAACAACAGTTGATGGACAGAATGCAGAACAATGTCTTACATTCACCCCAGTACAGAGATCTGGGCCTAAATCCATCGTTTTTGCTCACCATGCCATTCCAGTTTGAACCCAGCCATATGCAAATCAGTCTTGACCCTGTGCCTCATGGGAACAGTCCAGCCCGAACTGCCAAGCCAGGTCCTCCCTGGACTGGAAACAAGCATCCTAGGACCGGTTTCGGGGTTTCACCCCTCTTCAGCCAGGATAGCTTGATTCCAGTGGCATGGAGAGCACGGGACCCACGTCTGGGCATACCCGTCCCACTCGGGGTGACAAATGCAAAAACAACAGTTGATGGACAGAATGCAGAACAATGTCTTACATTCACCCCAGTACAGAGATCTGGGCCTAAATCCATCGTTTTTTGCTCACCATGCCATTCCAGTTTGAACCCAGCCATATGCAAATCAGTCTTGACCCTGTGCCTCATGGGAACAGTCCAGCCCAAACTGCCAAGCATGGTCCTCCCTGGACTGGAAACAAGCATCCTAGGACCGGTTTCGGGGTTTCACCCCTCTTCAGCCAGGATAGCTTGATTCCAGTGGCATGGAGAGCACGGGACCCACGTCTGGGCATACCCGTCCCACTCGGGGTGACAAATGCAAAAACAACAGTTGATGGACAGAATGCAGAACAATGTCTTATATTCACCCCAGTACAGAGATCTGGGCCTAAATCCATCGTTTTTTTGCTCACCATGCCATTCCAGTTTGAACCCAGCCATATGCAAATCAGTCTTGACCCTGTGCCTCATGGGAACAGTCCAGCCCGAACTGCCAAGCCAGGTCCTCCCTGGACTGGAAACAAGAATCCTAGGACCGGTTTCGGGGTTTCACCCCTCTTCAGCCAGGATAGCTTGATTCCAGTGGCATGGAGAGCACGGGACCCACGTCTGGGCATACCCATCCCACTCGGGGTGAAAAATGCAAAAACAACAGTTGATGGACAGAATGCAGAACAATGTCTTACATTCACCCCAGTACAGAGATCTGGGCCTAAATCCATCGTTTTTTTGCTCACCATGCATTCCAGTTTGAACCCAGCCATATGCAAATCAGTCTTGACCCTGTGCCTCATGGGAACAGTCCAGCCCGAACTGCCAAGCCAGGTCCTCCCTGGACTGGAAACAAGCATCCTAGGACCGGTTTCGGGGTTTCACCCTCTTCAGCCAGGATAGCTTGATTCCAGTGGCATGGAGAGCACGGGACCCACGTCTGGGCATACCCGTCCCACTCGGGGTGACAAATGCAAAAACAACAGTTGATGGACAGAATGCAGAACAATGTCTTACATTCACCCCAGTACAGAGATCTGGGCCTAAATCCATCGTTTTTTTGCTCACCATGCCATTCCAGTTTGAACCCAGCCATATGCAAATCAGTCTTGACCCTGTGACAACTGCTCCAGCTGCACTGACACACGTGCAGCAGACACACTGGCCTCCAGGCTAGCCAGACACTTTATTGCCAGCCTGCTGAACACTAGACATTGGTGCCTCTTCCCATACCAATATACCAATGGGTTTTGATCCAGAAAGACCTCTGTTGGGTCTTCCAGATAGGCCTGGACCATCCTCTCACTAGTCATTGGTGCTCCACCTTGCTTGACCTCTTTTGCCTTTTCCTGCTGCTCTGGACTTAATGCCCTGCCTTTAAAAAACAATCAAATGCAGATTTTGGTGCTGTGGCTTCTGTTCCCATTTTGTTGCTGGTGTTCTTGTTGGTTTTGACTGCTGTGAGCCAACAGCACTTCCCTCAGGCTCTATTGAAGTTGATGGCTGCATCGCAAAACTTGTGCTCTGGAGTAGGCCTCTAATATGTTTCAGACACCTCTTATAGCTGTTCCTATAGCATATGCAACAACGGGAGCTTGGTCCATGGTCCATTACTCCTTGGTGACTTCCTGTGTGAAAACCTCAAATGAAGCAGCATCTTTATCAGGTATTTGACTAGGCCCCATTGGTCCACCACAATTATCATGCCTTTCACTTTTGCATCCCCCCTTTGCATGACATATTCATTGATCGGTGTGTACTGCTAACATTGAAACATGTAATAAGTTGAGTTCCAACATGTTGGCACCTCCTGTATGAGTGCTTTAACTGGCATTCTATTATCACACTGAATGAGCCTCAACTGCCTCTGGGCTTAAAAGGACGGCTGAAATGAGTGCAGATTCTTCTGCAGGTGGACAGTAAGTTGCGGACCCAATCTTCGTTTTTGAGAAAGTCCTGAAAAAGATATTGATGTAGTGCGCTAAACACAGGACCCTGAAATAGCCACCATCTGTCATTGCTTAAACTATATTACTTGTATTGTCAGTGGCAACAAATCCAATGTTAAGCCCTCTGGGTTGCAGCCATTCAAAGTCCTTGTTTTTAAAGTCATCCAAGATGTTTGCAGCTGTATGGGACTTCTCATTGGGGAACTTGGCTGCTATTGCATGCTTCTGAGCTCCCTTAAAATTTTTTGCAGTGTCACAAAAGAGATCCAGTGCGCAGTGATGCACATGTAATCAGTGGTGCGACAACTGGCCCACATGTCTGTCGCAAACACAAAGAGGTGATGGACGGAGCGCTGAAACTTTTCAGAAACTCACCCTCAGTCACAGATCTGGGTTGAATTCATCATCGTTCTTTAGCTCACTTCACCACCCCATTTCAGACCCAGCCATACGCAAATCAGTCTTGACCCTGTGCCTCATGCGACCAGTCCAGCCCGAACTGACAAGCCAGGTCTTCCCTGGACAGGAAACAAGCATCCTGGGACTGGTTTCGGGGTAACACCCCTCATCAGCCAGGCTAGCTTGAATCCATTGGCAAAGTGAGCAAGGGACCCACGTCACAAGCTGAAGAGATGTCCGTGTTGCTTATGTGGTCATGCGTCATGTCATGCACAGGCCTTCTGTCTGTCAGGCAATCCACATGGGCACCAGATACAGTATACAACATTATGTGAATTACAGTTAGAAAAAAAATGTAGTTCATGTTTGACATTACCATGTTCAAAAACTTTTGTATCAAAAGAAAAAGCACATGCAATGCAGTTGCAGTTGCATAGTGAGAGTGACCATTTAGTTGGGGGAGGCCAAATCCTTTTTCTGGAATCCTTGGCTTGGGGATACTCAAGCGTTGCATGGAAGAATGAACCAAATGATCTTTAATATTTTTTCAACGTTTGAAGGCAAACACAGGGGGTTTGTAGTGAGGGGTCTATGCTCTCAATCAGGTGCTAGTTTTTTAGATCAACTTTTGAATTTTATTAGTTTGGGTGCAGAAGGTGGTTATGCACACCAATTTATCAAAAGGGGTCTTGTTTTTAGGAGTGAGTAGTTCCTCTCTTGGGCAATATTAGGTACGTTTAAGGGAATTTTTCACTGTTCTTTTGGGGTAGCCTCTAGCCATCAATTTGTCCCTTAGAATGAAAGCTTCTCTGAAATAATCTTCTTTGTGGGAGCAGTTTCTGTGAAGACTTAGAAATTGGCCAAAAGGTAGGCCATCCCGCAGAGCCCTTTTCCACACTTGGTTGGTGTGCACTTCACCACTCTAGCTCTAAATTGTTGAGACTCTTCAGGTACAATTCATTTTCCTCTTTGCTTAATCTCCCCAGTTTCTTTATCACCCCTGTTTAGTCATTCTTTATTGTTTCATTTCAGGTGTCTCTCATTTTTTGGTCCTGAAGAGACATCCTATTGTTTGTGGGGTCAAAACGTCGTTGACTCGCATTACAAATGAACCATTTCCAGCCTCTGTAAAATAACAAGAAAGCTGTTGAAAAACATTTTGTATTTTACAATGGCAATTTCTATGTATTAAGAAACCTTGTTGTATGTCACATTTTGTCACTTAAAATGTGTTAGTTCTATTTTCACTTGGGACACTGAGCACACTCTACATGTTTTTCAATACAGATTAACCCCGGGCGGAGACCTCCTCTCCGCCCGCGGAGTGTGCAGAGATTTGCCTACTCCGCGTTCCGCGGAGAACGCGGAGTAGGCAAATCACCGCACACTACGCGGCGGAGCGGAGGTGGCCAGCCCCCGCCTCCCACCCGCCCTATTAACAATTGCTTACAAGTTAAATAAAACAACTTTAAAGTAAATAAAAACACCTTACCTTAGCTGCAGCGTCCCCGGGCTGCCCTCCTCCTCTTCATCGCGTTCTCTGGAAAAACTGCGCATGCACGTGTGCAATGCGCATGCGCGGGCGTGCGCACAATGCACATGCGGGCGCACGTGCATGCACAGTTTTTCCAAAGAACGCGATGAAGAGGAGGAGGGCAGCCCGGGGACACCGCAGCTAAGGTAAGGTGTTTTCATTTATTTTAAAGTTGTTTTATTTACCTTGTAAGCAATTGTTAATAGGGCGGGTGGGAGGCGGGTGGCGTAGCGGAGCTCCACAGAGTTCCACTGAGTTTTTTCTCAACTCCGTGGCCTTCCGCGTAGCCCCTCTACGCCCACTATGCCCAGGGTTAATACAGATGCAATTTTGTGTAAACACTATTTGGTCTTTTAATTGTGTGCTTTATGAATGTTTCTCCTTCAACATCCTTGTGCCCAATTGAAATATATCACTTTTTAAATGAAATAAGTTAACCCAACATTATCCTATGGGAGAGGTTGGCCACACAGTAGTGAAAAACGAATTTAGGAGTTTTTCACTACCAGGACATGTAAAATTTAAAGGTACATGTCCAACCTTTTAAATATGCTGCACCCTGCCCATGGGGTATTTAGGGTATTATAAATGGGGTAACCCGTAAGACCACTGGACCCGGGTAAACAATGGTACATAAACAAATGGTCACAGTGGAGAATTGATTTAGAATTCACGTATGTAGAACCAAATTCAAATGCATTAAACAATTCAAACGCCACTACAAAAAACAAATGATTTCTAATGATTTAATTTGCATCACAGAATCAAAATCAATCCAAATATAAGAGTATACGATTAATCAGCATTAATACACATTAGTGCTCAGAAAGAGAATAAGAGGGAGGGAGGTGGGGTGTGAGTGGTCAAGGAAAAATGAGTGACGGTGTAAAGAAACGGAAAGGTAATGTGGTTCAGATACATTCAAATTTTTAGATCCAATCCGGCCTTTTACTTGGCAAACCAGTAAAGTAAACAAAACATAACATTATAGGCACAGATAGACATGTCTCTGTCGCCTATGTTTGATGCAAATGCCAATATGTCAACGTTTCGACCCCTGTAGTCATAAAGGTAGCTTCATCCTTATTGGGGGTCTTCATCAGGACTCAAAGGAAGGTGAGTGAGGGGAAAGGGAGCACCATTAGTTGACAGCGCGTGTAATCAGGCTGTATTTGCAAGATGAGGGCCCGTAAGCTCTTGAAAGAACTGCAAGATTCCAATAAATGAAATTAATGGGTGCCACAAGTACACCTGGGTGTCCGGACTGGGTTGAATAATCACCACCGGCAGCTCCGTAATGAGTCAGAAAGCCCTTGAGAGAGCTGCGTTGCACAGAGGTGTTCAGAGGCCACGCCCCTTTTTATAACACTCTGCAACGCAGCTCCGTGGCGCTTACTGGAGGTACCTGGTGGGCTAGTTGGCCCCCAGGGACCCTCAGGATTAAAGAGGTATTAATTCCTCAACTTAAAACGCGCCACAGGGCGTGTTTGCACACATGTCACCTCAGTCCCCACCCCCTCCCTTCACCACTGTGCAAACGTGCCCTGTGGCGCGTTTTAAGTTGGGGGATTAACTCCCCTTGAATCCTGAGGGTCCCTGGGGTGCAACTCGGGAGCCGGCATTGCTTTTCCACATGGAGAGCTGCTAAGATGCAGCTCCCTGTGTGGAAAAGCAATCATCTTTGGTTTTTGGAAGAGAGAGCAGGTTTCCTGCTCTCTCTTCCAAAAACCAAAGCAGTTTGCTATGGCAGGGCGGGAGCCGCGGGGCTCCCGCCCTGCCATAGCAAACTACAGTGTCCCGGGGTGGGCACCCTGGGACACTGCAGGAGCCGACCCTGGGGCGTGGCGGTCCCCAGGGCCATCAAGGGCTCCAGGAGGGGGGCTGCGCGGCCCCCCTCCCAACATTTTCAAAGCCCCGGGGGGTGGTGGTCCCCGGGGCTTGGGGGTCCATAACGGACCCCCCAATTTCACTATTTAGTGCCCCGGGGAGGTGGTGGTCCCCGGGGCGTGTGGGGGGGCTCAAGCCCCCCCCACACAGGTTTCATTATTTAAAAAAAAAGCCCCGGGGGGTGGCGGTCCCCGGGGCAGCGGGGGACCGTGTGCCCCCGCTACACCATTATTTATTTAAAGCCCCGGGGGTGGCGGTCCCCGGGGCTGGGGGGCCCCTTTGGGCCCCCCATTCCAAAACTAGAATTGCCCCCGGGATTTGGCCCACCCGGGGGCTGAATATTAACGAAGCGCGGGAGACCGCGCTTCGTTTTTTTCCCCCCTTAACTGGATCCGCGCTCCCTGCGCAGATTTTGTCGATTTTTTTTAAAAAGCAGGCCTAGGGGGTCAGGGTGTTTCTACCCTGCCCCCTTTTTGCGTTTTGCACACTTGTTTCTCTGATTTCTTGTGCCTCGGTTCTACCGAGGCACAAGTTGGCTGCCATCACTTCCTGGTTTGGAGTGTTGACAGCCAATTAGCATACAGCTCGTGATCGGGAGGGTGCGCGGATCCTCCGCGGCCATAGATATATATGTGTTTTTACTTTTGATTTTCTCAGCAACTACTGAATGGATTTACATCATTTAACAAAAAGGGTTCTTTCTGAACCAAGAACTACCTCTTTGCCAAATTTGGTGTAATTCCGTTCAGCAGTTCGGGCTGTAGCCGTGTCTAAAGTTTCCTATGGAAAATTGCATGGGGAAAACATGTTTTGGGACCCCCCTTTTTTCTCGGCCCCTGCTTGCCGAATCACCCCGAAACTTTCAGGATAGGAGCGGGCCGGAGCACCCCACGAGTTTTGAAAATTTCACGAAGATTCGTCAACTGGCGCCAAAGTTATTGGAAATAGAATGTTGTGAATTTCCTATGGAAAATAGGTCCTAACTATAACTATCTACTGGCGACCGCCAGTAGGTTATATATAATATATATATATATTATCTACTGGCAGTCGCCAGTAGAAAGTTATAGTTAGGACCTTGTTTCTATTCAAAAGCGTTTTTTTCTTTTGCCAATATCTTTGGCGCCGTTTGACGAATCTTCGCGCAATTTCCCAAACGAATGGTTCACTCAGGTCAGCTCCTGTTTTGAAAGTTACAGGGTGATTCGTCAAGCGGGGGCTGAGAAAAAGGGGGGTCACAAAACGTGTTTTCCCCATGTTAATTTTTATAGGAAATTTGGACAAAGCTACAGCCCGAACTGCTGATCGGAATTACACCAAATTTGGCAAAAAGGTAGGCCTTTGTCCAGAAAGCGTGTTTCTTTTCAAATGGTGTAAATCCGTTCAGTAGTTGCTGAGAAATTCAAAAAATAAAAATGTATATATCTGAGCACCGAGGAGGATTCGCGAGTCCTCCCGAGCACAAGCTTCATTTTGATTGGTTGCCAACACTCCAAACCAGGAAGTCCGGATTCGCGCTGAGTGCGCGAATCTGGCCGAAATTGTTTTTAAAAAATGATGCGCGGGCTCCTGTGCTTCGTTTTCTATAAGCCCCCGGGTGGACCAGGTCCCGGGGGCAATGTCTAATTATGTAGCGGGGGCCCCCGCAGCCCCGGGGACCATGACGTCCCCGGGGCTTAAATAAATATATGCGGGGGGCATGTGGCCCCCCGCAGCCCCGGGGACCGCTACCTCTCCGGGGCATTGTTATTTTAGGTTGGGGGGCCTCGCGGGCCCCCCAAACCCCAGGGAACGCCACCTCCTCAGGATTACTTTCTAAAAATGTGTGGGGGGGCTTGGGCCCATCCACACAGCCCCGGGGACCACCACCTCCCCGGGACATACATAAATGAAGTGCTGGGGTCCGTTGCGGACCCCGGCCAGCGGACCACCACGTCCCTGGGGCTTTGCAATGGAAGGGAGGGGGCCGCGTGGCCTCCTTCCTGGAGCCCTCTATGGCCCTGGGGGCCGCCACCCCCCCAGGGCCGGCTCCTGCAATGGACCGGGGTGCCCACCCCCCGGACATTGCCATTTGCTATGGCAGGCGGGAGCACGGCTCCCGCCCTCCCATAGCAAACACAGCTTTGCTACTTGGAAGCAAGAGCAGGAAACCTGCTCTCGCTTCCAAAAAGCAAAGCAGAATTGCTTTTGGACAAGGGGAGCTATATGTCAGCAGCTCCCCTTGCCCAAAAGCAATGCCGGCTCCTGCAGGAGGCAGGGAGCCGGCAGGGACCGTGGGGGCATTAGGGCTCCCCCCACGGTCTCCAACTTGAGGGCCTGCCCTGGGGGATGGGGTCCCTGGGGCCAGGAATGGCCTGGGAGGGGGGCCACGTGGCCCTCCTCCCCCCAAAAAACAGGCTTGCCAGGCCCCGGGAGGTGAGGTCCCCGGGGCTAGAAGTGGCCCAGGGGAGGGAAGCCACATGTCCCCCCTCCTAGGAAAATAAAAGACGAGGCCAGGCCCTGGGGGATGGGGTCCCCGGGGTCAGAAGTGGCCCAGGGGAGGGGGGCCACGCGGCCCCCTCCCTGAAAAAAAAAAATATATATATAAAAATGAGGCCAGGCCCCAGGGGATGGGTTCCCCGGGGCCAATAGTGGCCCACAGAAGGGGGGGTCACGCGGCCCCCTTACCATTTTTAAAAATGCTCAGGCCCTGGGGAATGGGGTCCCCAGGGCCCAAAAAGTACTAAAAGAAGGAGGGCCATACAGCCCCCTTCTAAAAATATTTTTGAAAAAAAGAAAAGCCGGCATCTCGCCGGAGGCCCCGCCCCCTTCCTGCACCACTGTGCAAATGCACCTCCTGCCACGTTCTGAATTGGGGGATGAAGTCCCCTTCAATCCTAAGGGTCCTTAGGGGCCAACTAGACCACCAGGTACCTCCAGTAATCCCCACACAGTGGGATTGCTGAGAGGTGGTCCAAGGCCATGCCCCTTTTTACACCACTCTGCAAGCACGCCTCTTGGTGCACTGCTGGTGGAGCGATGAGGTTCTCTTGTGCCCTGAGGACCTCAGGACACACGTGGACTTCATCTACCAAGCAACAGTGCGCCATGAGTCGCGTTTGCAGAGTGGTGTAAAAAGGGGGCGTGGCCTCAGACCACTCTCAGCAATCCAGCTGTGTGGGGCTTACTGGAGGTACCTGGTGGGCTAGTTGGCCCCCAGGGACCCTCAAGAGGCAAGGGGACTTCATCACCCAACCACGAGCGCACCAGGAGGCGCGTTTGCAGAGTGGTGGACAAAGGGGACGTGGCATGTGTCCACCTATCAGCAATCCCACTATCTGGGGCATACTGGAGGTATCAGGTAGGCTAGTTGGCCCTTAAGGACCCCCAGCAGCGAAGTGGACTTTAATCCCCATCCAAGAGCGCACCAGGGAGCACATTTGCAGAGTGGTGGGGAAAGAGGGCGTGGCCTGCTATGAGAACTTAGCAATGCTGCTGTGTGGGACTTACTGGAGGTAATAGGAGGAGTAGTTGGCCCCCAAGGTTGTCCTTGGGGGCCAACTACCCCTCCTGTTACCTCCACTAAGTCCTACACAGTGGGATTGCTAAGAGGTCTCTGGAGGCCACACCCCCTATTTCTCTACCACTCTGCAAATGCACCTCCTGGCACAGTACTGGTTGGGGGATGAAGTCATCTTTACTCCTGAGGGACTTTGGGGGCCAAAAAGCCCTCCTGGTACCTCCTGTAAGTCCTACGCAGCGGAATTCCTGAGCGCTGGTTGGAGGCCCGGCCCCCTTCCGCCACCACTCTGCAAACGTGACTACCAGTTAAAGAAGCATTTGTAATTTAATAGGTCTCGCATTTGCAAGAGTTAGAGCTATTGGCGTTGTAAATGTAAAAGTTTTTTACTAATGTTTTTTGGAGTGGAGTGGATGTACGTTGTGTGTAGTGGAATTATGTGGTATGTTGTGCAGTGAAATTATGTGGCTAGAAAGTATGTGGTATTTAGTGTATAGGAATTATGTAGAGTGGGATTATGTGTTATGGAGAGCAATTATGTGGTATGGTAGTCTGTGTTGTGGAGTGGTAACCTCAGGTTTAGTCTTCCTCGTTTCCATAGAAGCTAAACTATGAACTCAATGAGACAAAAAAAAGAAGGAATCACTGAGGAGCACTTCTGGACCTAGTCAGAGGTATGACCAGGGCCACTGGAATTATGCGACTGTTTGGCTGCACCATCTTTCGCACAATTATACATTTTCTGCATTAGCCACATAATCCATCATCTGCTGCCTAATCTGCAGATTTGAACAAAAAAAGCCTTGTTTCTAGCTCAAACGGCTCAAACGTTACCAAAAATGCAGCGACAAGTGTTACAGTGTGGTGGAAGGTCCTTTGTAAACCTAGAATGGTCACCTGTCACTTATTGTTAAATGTGGGTGTTAAATTGGTACTAATGGTGTGCAAGCCACTCTTGCTTCTTTCTGCGCCTCTCTTGCCTCTTTCTGCATTCCTGTTGCTTCTTTCTGCATCTTTCTTTCTTTTTCTGCACTTCTCTTGCCTCTTTCTGCACATCTCTTCTACTTTCTGCACCTCTTTTGCCTCTTTCTGTACCTCTGTTGCCTCTTTCTGCACCTCACTTGCTTCTTTTTGCACCCCTATTGCCTCTTTCTGTACCTTTCTTGCCTCTGTCTGCACCCCTTCCCTCTTTCTGCACCCCTCCTGCCTCTTTCTGCACCTCTGTTCCTTCTTTCTGCACTTCTTTTGTTTCTTTCTGCACCTCTCTTGCTTCTTTCTGCACCCCTCTTGCCTCTTTCTCCACACCTCTTCCCTGATTCTGCATGTCTGTTGCTTCTTTCTGCACTCTTCTTGCCTCTTTCTCCACCCTTTTCCCTCTTTCTGCATCTCTGTTGCTTCTTTCTGTACTTATCTTGCGTCTTTCTGTAGCTCTCTTGCTTCTTTCTGCACCCCTTGTGCCTCTTTCTGCAGCCCTCTTCTCTTTCTGCAATCCTCTTGCCTCTTTCTGCACCTCCCTTCTTTCTGCACTTCTTTTGTTACTTTCTTCACCTCTCTTGCTTCTTTCTCCATCCCTCTTCCCTCTTTCTGCACCTCTGTTGCTTCTTTCTGCACCTCTCTTGTCTCTTTCTCCACTCCTCTTCCCTCTTTCTGCACCTCTATTCCTTCTTTCTGCACTTCTTTTGTTTCTTTCTGCACCACTCTTGCTTCTTTGTGCACCCCTTGTGCCTCTTTCTGCATCCCTCTTCCCTCTTTTTACACCCCTCTTGCGTCTTTCTGCACCTCTGTTGCCTCTTTCTGCACTACTCTTGCTTCTTTCTGCACCTCTCTTGCTTCTTTTTGCACCACTTGTGCTTCTTTCTGCACCCCTCTTCCATCTTTCTGCACCCCTCTTGCCTCTTTCTGCACCCCTGTTCCTTCTTTCTGCTCTTCTTTTGTTTCTTTCTGCACCTCTCTTGCTTCTTTCTACACCCCTCTCGCTACTTTCTCCACCCCTGCTCCACCTTTTTGCATCTCTGTTGCTTATTCTGCACTTCTCTTGCTTCTTTCTGCACCTCTGTCCCTTCTTTCTGCATCCCTCTTGCCTCTTTCACACGCCTCTTCCCTCTTTCTGCACCCCTCTTGCCTCTTTCTGCACCTCTGTTCCTTCTTTCTGCACTTCTTTTGTTTTTTATGCACCTCTCTTGCTTATTTCTGTATCCCTCTTGCCTCTTTCTCCACCCCACTTCCCCCTTTCTGCATCTCTGTTGCTTTTTTCTGCATTTCTCTTGCTTCTTTCTGCATCTCTCTTGCTTCTTTCTGCACCCCTCGTGCCTCTTTCTGCACCCCTCATCCCTCTTTCTGCAGTCCTCTTGCCTCTTTCTGCACCTCCGTTGCTTCTTTCTGCACTTCTTTTGTTTCTTTCTGTACCCCTCTTGCCTCTTTCTGCACCTCTGTTCCTTCTTTCTGCACTTCTTTTGTTTCTTTCTGCACCTCTCGCTTCTTTCTGCACCCCTTTTTCCTCTTTCTGCACCTCTGTTCCTTCTTTCTGGACTTCTTTTGTTTCTTTCTGCAACTTTCTTGCTTCTTTCTCCACTCCTCTTGCCTCTTTCTCCATCCCTTTTCCCTCTTTCTGCACCTCTGTTGCTTCTTTCTGCACCTCTCTTGCCCCTTTCTGCACCCCTCTTCCCTCTTTCTGCACCTCTGTTGCTTCTTTCTGCACCCATCGTGCCTCTTTCTGCACCCCTTTCCCACTTTCTGCACCTTTCTTGCCTCTCTCTGCACCTCTGTTCCTTCTTTCTGCACTTCTTTTGTTTCTTGCTACAGCTCTCTTGCTTCTTTCTTCACCCCTTGCCTCTTTCTCTACCCCTCTACCCTCTTTCTGCACCCCTGTTGCCTCTTTCTGCACCTCTGTTTCTTTTTTCTGCACTTCTTTTCTTTCTTTCTGCACATCTCTTGCTTCTTTCTGTACCCCTCATGCCTCTTTCTGCACCCTCTTCCCTCTTTTTGCACCTCTGTTCCTTGTTTCTGCACTTCTTTTGTTTCTTTTTGCACCTTTCTTCCCTTTTTTGCATCCCTCTTGCCTCTCTATGCAGTTCTCTTGTCATTTTCTGCACCTCTCTTGTCTCTTTCTGTACCTCACTTGCCTCTTTCTGCACATCTCCTGCTTCTTTCTACACCTCTGTTGCTTCTTTCAGCAATTCTCTTGCCTCTTTCTGCACCTCTCTTGCTTGTTTCTGCACCTCTCTTGCATCTTTCTGCACCTCTGTTGCCTCTTTCTGTACCTCTCTTGCCTCTTTCTGCACCTCACTTGCCTCTTTCTGCACTTCTCTAGCTTCTTTCTGCACCTCTGTTGCTTCTTTCTGTACCCCTCTTGCCTCTTTCTGCAACCCTCTTCCCTCTTTCTGCACCTCTCTTGCCTCAGCCTGCCCACCTGTTCCCTCTTTCTGCACCCCTTTTGCCTGTTTCTGCAACTCTCTTGCCTGTTTCTGCACCTCTCTTGTCTCTTTCTGCACCTCTCTTGCCTCTTTCTGCACCTCACTTGCCTCTTTCTGCACTTCTCTAGCTTCTTTCTGCACCTCTGTTGCTTCTTTCTGTACCCCTCATGCCTCTTTCTGCAACCCTCTTCCCTCTTTCTGCACCTCTCTTGCCTCAGCCTGCCCACCTGTTCCCTCTTTCTGCACCCCTTTTGCCTGTTTCTGCAACTCTCTTGCCTGTTTCTGCACCTCTCTTGTCTCTTTCTGCACCTCTCTTGCCTCTTTCTGCACCTCACTTGCTTCTTTCTGCACCCCTTTTGCCTGTTTCTGCACCCCTCTTTGTGCAACTCTCTTGCTTCTTTCTACACCTTTTTCCCCTCTTTCTGCACCACTCTTGCCTCTTTCCGTACCTCTGTTGCTTCTTTCTGCACCTCTCTTGTCTCTTTCTACACCCTTCATGCCTCTTTCAGCACCTCTGTTAGTTCTTTCTGCAGTTATCTTCCTTCTTTCTGTACCCCTCCTGCCTCTTTCTGTATCCCTCTTGCTTCTTTGTGCACCTCTCCTAACCCTTTCTGCACCCCTCTTGCCTCTTTATGCACCTCTGTTGGCTCTTTCTGCATCTCTGTTGCTTTGTTCTGCACTTCACTTGCCTCTTTCTGTACCCCTCTTGCCTCTTTCTGCACCTCTGTTGGTTCTTTCTGCACTGCTCTTGCTTCGTTCTGCACCTCTGTTCCACATTTCTGCATCCCTCTTGCCTTTTTCTGCGCCCCTCTTCCCTCTTTCTGCACCTCTCTTGCCTCAGTCTGCCCACCTGTTCCCTCTTTCTGCACCCCTTTTGCCTGTTTCTGCAACTCTCTTGCCTTTCTGTAGTTCTCTTGCCTTCTTCTGCACCTCACTTGCCTCTTTCTGCACCTCTGTTGCTTCTTTCTGTACTTCTCTTGCTTCTTTCTGTACCTCTCTTGCTTCTTTCTGTACCTTTCTTGCCTCTTTCTGTACACACAGGGCTTCTTTTAAACTGAGCTTAGGCTCAGCAGTGCACACATGCAAGTGCAGAAAAGGGCTGCTGTCCTCTAAAGTGCCATGCCCTATTATATGCTAGGGACTTAGAGGTAGTTTTAATCCCCCAGCCATATTATGTACTAGGGCCTTACAGGGGTGGTCATGCCAATCACAGGGGTACCCCAACCCATAGTGTACCCTAGTGTATGTAGGTATCTTCACTGTATTCTAAGTGTCTTTCAGCATAGCACTGGCTCTGGGCCTGGTTAGGCAGAGCCCGGGGTCAGTCAGAGTCAGTTGCCACCAATACCAGTCAGCAAAAAGTTGGGGGGTGCCCAGGGCACAGGATGACTTTGCAACAAGGCCTCTTTCTGCACCTCTGTTGGTTCTTTCTGCATATCTCTTGCTTTTTTCTGCACCTTTCTTCCTCTTTCTGGACTTCTGTTGCCTCTTTCTGCATTTCTCTTGCTTCTTTCTGCCCCTTTCTACCTCTTTCTGCATGTCCTACCTCTGTAGGCATAGTTAGAAATTAGCATTTAAAAAACCTTAGAAATTCACTGAAAAAAACCACAGGTTTCAGGGACGTTATAATTAGAAATTTTCATTTAAAAAACCTTAGATATTCACTGAAAAACCATAGGTTTCAGGGACGTTATAGTTAGAAATTAGCATTTAAAAACCTTTGAAATTCACTGAAAAAACCATAGGTTTCAGGGACGTTATAGTTAGAAATTTTCATTTAAAAACCTTAGATATTCACTGAAAAAACCATAGGTTTCAGGGACGTTATAGTTATAAATTAGCATTTAAAAAACCTTTGAAATTCACTGAAAAAACCATAGGTTTCAGGGACGTTATAGTTAGAAATTTTCATTTAAAAAACCTTAGATATTCACTGAAAAAACCATAGGTTTCAGGGACGTTATAGTTAGAAATTAGCATTTAAAAAGCCTTTGAAATCCACTGAAAAAACCATAGGTTTCAGGGACGTTATAAATAGAAATTAGCATTAAAAAAACCTTTGAAATTCACTGAAAAAAACATGGGTTTCAGGGACGTTATAGTTAGAAGTTAGCATTTAAAAAACCTTAGAAATTCACTGAAAAAACCACAGGTTTCAGGGAATTTATAGTTAGTTGGACATTTCACTCGTACAAAACCAGAGAAATTCGGCCTTTATAGTTAGTTGAGCTAACTATATCTCGCGCCCCCGCAATGCACTGCTGATGACATCACATATTACATCATTCATGACATGGTCAGTGACATCACTGATGTCATCACTGATGACATCTCAAATGACAATGTTTCATATTTAGCAACCAAGTATTGTGAATGCCTAGCAAGGAACACTCTAAAACACAATGAACTTATACTTATGGCCACCACCATTGCAAGTTTCATGAGAATCCTGTGGTGCTCTAGGACATATACTTTGTCTTGACTCCACTTGTGTGTTTTGCGTAGCGTAAGCGTTGCAGCCAAGAAGCCTCACATCACTCGACACCCCCACTCTGCATGTACTCTGCATGTACTGTTGACCTACTCAAACCGAGTAGACTCTGAATGGTAAATCTGATCTTCACAGAAATATAATCTGCTTCATCAAACCTGCATTGGTGAGCTCTGACAGTATTCGAGCAGATGTAATGAAACAAATTGTAATAAACTGTAGGTTTACTACAGTCCTTGATTGTGGCTGTGACAGACGTAGTGCAAGGTTTAACACTAATCCGCTAATCCTTTGATACAGTTATAACCCAAAAATGTTAACCTATCCAGGTTGACTCTTTAAATAATTACAATTATTTGAAACATGAAGTATGGTACAAGAATATCATGGACCACATTGTCTGACAAAAATATTGTGTCCTAAAGAACTTTTACAAAAATATCTCTCATTTGTACTTAATAATAGAAAGAATTGTCAATAAAATGGAGTAATGTGGATGAGAGTAAAGCTCACATTTAATCAGAAGTCATCCGCTGTCTGGTTAACTCAGTTTTTGAATGAATGCTAAAAGTGTGTCTCCTTTTCCGGAGTTTAAGAGTCCATGCACTCATATGGTTATTACTAGCCTACTGCCTGGTCCAGGCAATTTGGCAAACAGGCTGCTACTAACAGCAATTTGAAGAACATGTACTGACCTTCCAAGTCACTGTCAACCACATTTCCACCACTTTTCACCCCCACAGATGGATTATGTTTCTAACTAATCCTATTGGGGCACCATTATTTGGTAGATGTGAGTAATTGCTTATACCCTAGGAGAGACGCTATAGTCAGTATGCTTTGGCAAAGTACAGATGACCAAATTATAGGTAATGCCTATGGCTGCAAGCACAAGAGAAGATAAATTGTTCCACAAACGCCTAAGCTCCATGAATTGAACATACGAAGTCACAAACTGAAGGGCATATAATTAATGTAAACATAACTTTTAATACCACAAATCAACTGGTGTGCACAAGTCATTTTTAGATTATTATATATGAAATGATAAAATAAATTGAGCAATGGAGCGTTTTTACGTAACTGCTTATGAATGCATTTCACAAATGCAGACATAGTAAGAGGTGAGCGGTATTGCACATACATTAACTTTTTTCACAGCTTAATGCCATACCTTCCAGACTGTCTTTAGATCTCCCTATGATAATGAGCCTAATCAATTAGGTTGATCAAGATCATAGGAATAAAGGAGGCAGGAACTCGCACGAATTCCATTGCGATTTACAGATCAAATCTTTGCTCCAAGTCTGAGAAGCTTTCCATGCATACAATTCTTCGACCTAATTGTGAGGGTTGCAATAACTTGGTAATCCGGATCCAACATGAGTAATTCTAGCATCCACATTCCCTGGACCCACTGGCAACCATGCAAACGATATTTATGCCAGTCAGTAATAGACTTGGGGAAATAGGAATAGATAAGAGAGAGAGAAACAGAGACAAGGGATATCTTCACTCTGCCTGGTTTTAGTGCCAGGATCAACCGTAACTAAAGAGGAGTTGATATCTATAAGAAGAAATAACTATTTTAGCAGTTTGGTCAATTATGTTACAGTTCACTATTTCTATTATCACACATAATATACCCTGTGACAATCTCTGTATAACTCACTCTCTGTGGTTGATGACAATGTTATAACTTCCTGAGCTGAAAGATAGATTAACCTTTGTAATAGATGAACGAAATACCCTGAACTTTAATACATGTTCCTATATAGATAACTACCTTCTGTAATTTCTAAATTGACTCTGTGATCTGAATAATTCTTAATACACATAATTCATCAGCTGTAACATAATGAATATGTATATGCATTAGTATTGTGCTTTCACTCATATCAATATGCATTCACTTTTCTACCAGTGACAATACCTTAATGGCTTACAAAATATAAACAGAGTCTGTACAACTATTCGGGATTCTCTAGCTCTTATGAACGAAGTGCAATAGAGTTTGTAATCTTTGGAAGGATGACTCAAAAACTAATGTGAAAAGCCAAGTCTAAATCCTTTATCTCAAGTGTTATCCAGATAATTCTCTGAAATCAGCAAGTCTTTGTCAACTGAAAGCGCAGAGTTCCAATTTACTGGCAACAATGTTTCCGATTTAGCAACCAAGTATTGTGAATGCCTAGCAAGGATCACTCTAAAACACAATGAACTTATACTTATGGCCAACACCATTGCAAGTTTCATGAGAATCCTGTGGTGCTCTAGGACATATACTTTGTCTTGACTCCACTTGTGTGTTTTGTGTAGCGTAAGCGTTGCAGCCAAGAAGCCTCACATCACTCGACGCCCCCACTCTGCATGTACTCTGCATGTACTGTTGACCTACTCAAACCGAGTAGACTCAAGCACCTCTGAAGCTTGAAAGAACATTTCTGCAAGCCTACAAAACATACATGGTTGGCCTAGGACCACAGATCATGGCATTAATTGGTAAAATAAACAGGTAAAACAGGAGAAAAGCTTTCAATGCTGCAGCAGGTGCAGTGTCACTGGGGCCTAGTGGTGTAAATAGACCACTGCCCCCCTATTATGGCTGTCTTTTACTACCCAACTGACAGTTGGAGGGTCCATATTCCTTGCTAGCAATAGAGTCTATGGCACCATTGCTACACTCTTGATGGAAATAAAAAACACTACATTTTCATGGAAGCCTGAACTCCTCGTGAATAGTGTGGGCACAAACCCAGTTCCTGACCATGTAGAGTTCTCTAGAAAATAATCTGTCTTGGCCCCCTAATGGCATCATACATTCAGAGAAAGCTGAGGACAATTTTTCTAAAGTAAGGCGAATTCTTGCTTCCTTAAGAATTGCCTCCTAGCTTTGACATGCTTTTATTTTTTTAAAATATTTTTTTACTGAGCAGAATCAGAGATCAATTGCAAAATGATAAAAAAACATATCATAGCAGTAAGAAATAATGAACAATCACAGGTTTTCGGACAACCAATCCATTAAAAGATAAAACACTTATATAATACATTATATTCTGCAATAAAGTGCCTTGGTGTCCTATTAAATCTCCACCTCCCCAGTCCCTTATTGATGCAATGGCAGAACATATTATACAGTACAATTATGGTAGTAGCCATCAGAAAAAAGCGCCATCGTGCCTTATTGAATCCCTTGCCCAATATTAAAATAACCTCCCACCCCCATTGAGAACCACAATAGGTAGGCTTTACACTTGCACTGGTATTACATCAGGGGTCGCCTCTTCTATTACATCCATAAATTGCCATGAGGCATTAAATCTCTTTACACACCCTACCATTCTTGCATCCGCCTCTTCAAACTTCTTTGTCCTGATCATTTTATTACACCACTCTTGGTATGTTGGAAACCCAGATGTTTTCCAGTTCTGTAGAATCATTGAGCGAGCAATTAAAGAAACTATTGCTATAAACATCTGACCCCACTTGCCAATTCCAAAGCACTTACCCTTACTAACAAACTCAAACAGTGTTGCACTGGCCTCAGGATTGATCTTAATCTTGAAACCAATGCCGAGAGCAGAAAACACAGTTTTCCAAAACTGTACCACTGTTTGGCAGGTGGAAGAAATATGCTCACAAAAATAAGGGAGAGAGAGAGGAGCAGAGATTCATTTGACTTTCAAAATTGGGAGTATTGTAATGAAGGGGGAATGAATCAGTTGTGTCAATATTTCAGAGCCTCAAGAGAATAGTATAAGAGACCCTCAACCACATGTTCACAGTATGTGGTGCATATTTATTCCCAGCTCGTGTGGTTTGGTGGATAGCATCATCATTGGGTCTATCACTTGAGTGTTCTGTTCTCCAAGTGATCTACTGTTCTCCACCAGGAGTGATACTGTCTGGATAGCAACAGTTGTGAAACTATTTAAAATTATCTACTTCCTGTTTATAATGATTTATTAGCCAGGAAAGGGATAAGGTCAAAAGAAACGGTGGTGTTAAGATGGATGTGTTAATTATCCATGACACCTTGGGAATGGTAGATATGTTTCAGCCAGCGGATGCTCCTATGGGTCAAGTGGCTTCATCAGGACCGTTACGGGAGAGGTCAAAATGTTTTTGAGCACTTTGGATGCGGTGTGGTAAGTTGACTCACTTTCGACTCTTCGTCAGTGAGCATGATAGCTCTGGTCTGACATAGCGTTATAGGTGCAGACCTATGCTCATAACCTATGGAGAAGTTATTGAATCCTCCTTGAAGCACAGGGAGGGACAGACGATCCTTATTGTCGGTCATCTCTGCAGGCACTGCTACAGTCTCCATGGCCCCAAATGTTCGAAACAAATATGCAACCAGCCTCATATCCCCAGTTGCTGACAATGAAAACAGCAATCCCTAGCATTGACATGTTGTTAACAACGAATGAGAAGGGTAAGGGCAGTTATTTCTCAATGGCTTCACAGGAAACAATTTGTCAATTTGTGACATTTAGTGGATTGTTCTCTTCGTTGCACAGCTCCACCTGTAGCTTCTGCCCCCGAGCTCCCTGCTGCGGATCTACTGACCCTTGGGCCAGTGGTTTGAGGCCCTCCTCCACCTGCAGACACCTGCGCCTCATCCCTGGTGGTCTAGTGGTAGAGCGTCACCGCTCTGCTGCTGGACTGTCCTCTGTCTCTCTTTTTTTGCTTTTTCCAGCTTTTTCAGTAGCTTCTCTATGTCCCTTTCACCCTTCTTGCACTTCTTTGCACTTTTTCCTCGTTTTCTTCTTTGTGCCTTTTGCCGTGCTTGCCCCTGCCGCTGCGATTCCCTTCGGCCCGCCTCCTTCCAGTGCCACTTTCCTGCTCCCCGCATTTCCCTCCTCCAAGCTGTCCAGCCCCTCCGCACACTACTTAATGGCTGCCGAGCCAATGGCAAGCCTGTCTGTGCCTGTCCGCACCTGGACCGCACCCAACGCCAAGTACTCTGGTCCCCTGACCTTCCACTGTTATGACACGAGCACCCTCCTGGCCCTCAACTCCAGATGCCACGCAGCCTGCTACCTTGCATCACCGAAGGACACCCAAGGACACTTCTCCTGCCGACACTGCAGCTGCACCCTGTCCCACCTCTGCACTCCAGCTCCTCCCGCCACCCAACCGACCAACAGCGGACCCGATCGTCTCAGCTGCATTCTCCTCAATGTATGCTCCCTCCACCAACACGCCACAGAAATCTGGGACCTCCTCGACTCCGTCTCTCTCGACATCACCTTCCTCATGGAAACCTGGGCAAACCCCAGCTGTGGCCCGGACATCGCCATGGCCATTCCCAATGGATACAAGATCACCCGCAAGGACCGCGCCAACCGACCAGGAGGAGGCATCGCCATCATCCACAAAAACACCCTCCACCTGACCACGCACTTGGACGACCAAATGACAACAATGGAACACCTCCACTTCCAGATCCAGACCAACCACAGCACCACCCTCTGCGGCACCCTTGTCTACAGACCACCTGGCCCCCCGCCCATCACCGAAGCCATCATCGCCACCCAGGCTTTCGCATCCACCGATTACATCCTACTCGGCGACCTGAACTTTCAGCTGGACAACCCCAATGACCAGAGCACTGCATTCCTTCCGGAGAACCTCGCCAACGAAGGACTCAAGCAGCTAGTCACAGCTCCAATGCACGTGACAGGACAGACGCTCAACCCGTCTTCTCTGCCGGCGGAAACATCACCTACAGCCACTCCACCGAACTCCTCTGGACCGATCACCACTGTGTGCACTTCACCTTCACCAAACCCACCGTACATCATCACCCTCGCCGCCCCCCACCATTTCTGAAACAAGGTCACTGAAGAACAGCTCATCGCCTCCCTTAGCACTATCACACTGGCGGCGGCCATCGACGCCAATACCGCAGTACACAACCTCCACTGATGGATCTCAAACTGCTCCGACACTCTGGCACCCCTCAAGAAGGAAACACAAGGAGATGATGGACGGAGCGCTGACATTTTTCAGACACTCAACCCTAGTCACAGATCTGGGTTGAATCCATCATCGTTCTTTAGCTCACTTCTCCACTCCAGCTCAGACCCAGCTATATGCAAATCAGTCTTGACCCTGTACCTCATGAGAACAGTACAGCCCGAACTGCCAAGCCAGGTCTTCCTTGAACCGGAAACTAGCATCCTGGGACCGGTTTTGGGGTAACACCCCTCATCAGCCAGGCTGACTTGAATCCAGTGGCAAAGTGAGCAAGGGACTCATGTCTGGGCATACCCTAATAATTTAGGGCGAACAAAGCAAACACAAGGAGGTGATGGACAGAGCCCTGAAATGTTTCAGACAGGCGCCCGGAAAGCAACACTCCAAGAGAGCCAGCTGGTTCGCTCCCACCCTCCACAAGTCCAGAACCACCTGCAGATGACCAGAGAAGAAATGGAATAACAACAAAACCCCAAAAACCCACACAAGCTTCAAAGCCGCAATCACCGCACACCACTTCCTCCTCAAAACCACAAAGAAAACGGCCCTCCAGGATAGAATAAACACCAACACACACAACAATGCCTTCTTCCACCACAAGAGCAGGCAGATCTATGACAGCTTTGACACACAAGACCCTCCCACCAACCCCGATCCCACCGCACCGCACCCAACCACACCGCACCCCATTAGATCCTGCTCAATTGGACGCCACTCACCACAGACAACACTCTCCAGACCATGAAGAGCATCCACTCCGGAGCCCCCTCGGACCCATGCCTTCACCACATCTTTCATAGAGCAGACAGCGCCCCTGAGCTCCGTCGTACCATCAACTGCTCCATCGAGATCGCCACCTTCTCCAATGACTGGAAATACACCAAGATCAACCCTCTGCTAAAGAAACCTTCCCCCATGACCGACAGACCTCAAGAACTTCAGACCCACCTCCCTTCTCCTCTTCCCAGCCAAGGTCATCGAGAAGGCCATCAACGCTCAACTCTCCGAGTTCATCAAAGCAAACCATGCCCTGGACATCTCCCAATCTGGCTTCAGAAGCAACCACAGCACCGAGACCGCACTTCTCGCTGCCACCAATGACATCTGCTCCCTCCTCGGCCGGGGCGTAACTGCAACCCTCCTCCTTCTGGACCTTTCGGCCACCTTCAACTCCATCTCCCACCACACCCTAATCACGAGACTCTGCAACGCTGGCATCCACGACAAGGCCCTGGACTGGATCCACTCCTTCCTCACTGGTCGAAAACAGAGAGTAAGACTACCTATGTTCCTCTTCCAATACATGGAGATCAGCTGCAGAGTCCCCCAGGGCTCTGCTCTGAGCCCCACCCTCTTCAATGTCTACATGGCCCCTCTCGCGGCCATCGTCAGGAACTATGGACTCAACATCATCTCCTACGCCAACGACACCCAACTGATCCTCTCCCTCATCAAGGAACCCACAACCACCAGAAACAACTTTCACAGCGGGATTAAGGCTGTTGCCATCTGGATGAAAACCAGTTGCCTAAAACTCACCTAGGACAAGACTGAAGTCCTCATCCTGGGATCCACTCCATAAGCTTGGGACAACTGGTGGCCCTCCGCTTTGGGAATCCCACCCTCCCCCATAGACCATGCACGAAACCTCAGCATCATACTGGACTCCTCGCTCACAATGAACTGCCAGATCAATGCCGTCTCCTCATCATGCTTCCACACGCTTTGCCTGCTTCGAAAGACATTCAGATGGATCCCCACCGAATCCTGAAAAATGGTCACCCACGCAGTCATCATCAGCAGACTCGACTACGGAAACGCACTCTACGCCAGCGTCACCCAAAAACTCCTCAGGAAACTACAGAACATCCAAAATGCCACAGCCAGACTGGTCCTCGACATCCCCCGCTGCATCCATATCACTGAACACCCCCGAGAACTCCACTGGCTCCCAGTCCACAAAAGAATCACCTTCAAGATCCTCACACACGCCTACAAAGCACTCCACGACGCAGGACCAGCATACCTGAACCACCGCCTCTCATTCCACGTATCCACCAGACACCTCCGCTCTGCCCAAATGGCCCTTGCCACCGTCCCTCGGATCCACAAGACTAGAACCGCAGGAAGATCCTTCTCCACCTCAGACAATCCCTGTCACTGACCCAATTCAGGTAGGATCTCAAGACCTGACTCTTTGACTGAATCCCAGAGCTCAGATGGATCAGCAGCCCTCCTCCCCCCAAGCGCCTTGAGGCACTTACGGGTGAGTAGCCGTGCTTTAAAAACCTTGATTAATTGATTGAGTGAGTGTCAGAGTTCTGAAAAACTGTGTTTTAAAACTAACTTTATCAGAAGCTGCTTTAGCAACATATAACACATACTACCAATTTAAGTGCCTGCTGCAGATGTATAGCACAATCATTCCTAACGCAAGCCAAACTTGAAGCAATTGTGTTCTTTTTGTGGTGTTGCTGCAGCTGGCTGTTGCAGACAGCTCTGTATACAATACTACATAGAGGAGAATTTGGATCAGTCCATCGCTCTTGATTGTATGGCTTACTTGTCCATCTCAAGGATGACGTTCCTTCTGTTTGTCCCGTCCCTGGAGCATAAGTAGTTTACCCTTGCTTTTCATTCGGTAAAATGTATCCTTCCACTGCTGATGTCAAGGAACTACTCTTATTTTTCTTTCCATATTTCATTTAATATTTAACATTCCACACGGGAATTGCATGTCCTGCGCCTTACCCTGATTTAATGCTTGAATGCATGCCTGTGCTCTTTCCTTGCTCCCCAAACCTCTACCACCCCATTTTTCCCCTCCCACCCTCCCTGCTATTACTGCTCAATGATGCATCAGGCAATTGATAGCAACTTGGGGATGTCCAGGGTGATGCCCTGCAGCACTTGCCTCATGATGCCACTTTCTCCCTGCCTTCTTTCTATCCCCACACCATACTTCTCCAATTTCATCTTGGCCACGTTAGTGACTTTGTTAATGATAAAACCTATTAAAATGTGCTAGCATTGTCAAAGTCAATAGCAGCTCCCACCCTCTTAAAAATCTATAGAAGCCATATGTAAGAAGTTTGATTAATATTTGGGGTGGGTGATGACACACCTAGAGGAAAAATCATAACCCTCAAAGTCACTAAATTTCCCTGAGCTCAACCCTCTGGAAGCTATGGCACAGAGCGGACAAGCTTAACTTAGGTGATTCAGCCAGGATCACACAATTGTGGGATCTGCAGGTGCATATGAGTAAAAATACAAGTCCCAGTATATTTAAACTGGCTAAATATTGTCACCATGTAATTGGGTGATTCAAGGTTATGCAGGAAGCAAAGGATCAAACATTGTTGGTAATCTGTGTTGCTGCTTTGTTAATTTTAAAGCAGCATTTGATAAGGTGGGCCTCCAAATGCTGTGGATATATTAGAAAGATGGAACATCCCTAAAGACCTGCTTATTATGATCCAGAAATTCCATGAAGACAATTGGGTACAGGTGGACCTAGATGGATTGGGAAACTTAACCGATAAAATCCCGGTAAGCAACGGGCTAAGACAAGGTTGTATCTTAGCACCTTTGCTTTTTAGTTTATTTATCTCTGACCTTCCCAATGTCTTATGATCAGCTAATTCATTTTCCCCAAGGATTGGAAGGGCGCATACCCATTGTCTTATGTATGCAGATGATTTAGTCCAATTTAGTTGAAATGGACTTGACCCCTGTTGGGCTGAAAAGAGAGTTACAAGCCCTAAATTACTATTATGTGGCGAATTCTCTCATAGTTAATGTTGCCAAAACTAATACCATGATTTTCCCCCAAAAAACCAAGATATACTCGTAGGGCCAGATGTATCAAGGCTTTTTGCGTTTGCGAATGCAAAATGCCTTTTGCAATGTATCAAACTCTTGGCATTCGCAATATGGTTAATCACAATTGTTTGTGATTACCTAAATTGTGAATGCAGTTAGGGAATCGCAATTTGCGATTCCCTAAATGTAATGCAGGAAGCAGTTAAAAATTGTGAGCCTGCTTTAAGGAATCGCAAATTACCACCAACTTCAAGTTGGTGGTAATTTGCAAATCCGTAGAAAAATGCACATTTTTGCATTTTTCTAAGTGCCATGTGGCACACAGACATTCCTTTAGGACATGTCTGTACGTCACGTGTGCACACTTACCTTTTTTGGGGGTACATTAGGGTGGCCTTTTGGCCCCCCTATCACCCTTGAAATTGCATTCGCAATTTGCGGGTACCTATTTGGTACTCGCAAATTGCGAATATCTTCCCATTCATTCCTATGGGCCTCTAGGCCCATAGGAATGAATGGGAAGGCATTCCTTAATAGTGAATCGCAATTTGCGATTCGCTATTAAGGAATATGTAGGAATCACAATTTGTTTTGCGAAACCTACATACATTGCATTTTGCGAGTCTATAATAGCTAATCGGTAAAATTCGCTATTATAGACTCACAAAATCCAATGTTGATACATCTGGCCAGTAGTTTCTTAATTCATCACCTTTGGAGCAGTTAAAGGAGTATACATATCTAGGGTTCACCTTTGCCTGGAATTTAAGTTGGGGAAAGCACTTTACTAAGGTGAGAAGTACAACTAATGCCCTCATAAGATTAGATTAGAGCTATGGAGGGCTATCCTTTGATCCGCTCAAAAAGACCATTACAGGAAATTTGGTCCTGCAGGCTATCTATGGGGATGAGTTGTTGTCCCTGGAACAGAGGTCTGACTGGGAATCACTGGAGAGTCTTTGTTTGAAGACACTTTTATTGTTCCCTAAAAATGCAACGATGCAGTCATGATGATGAGATTGGAGCTAAATCTTGAATCATGTACTGTGATTGCTAGAGTGTGGGCTTTGTGATTTGTCCAGGGATTCAAATACGATCCCACGAGGGACAAACTATCAATAATGCTGTTGCAGGATATAAAGGGGTTCAACAACAAATTCCCTTTAAAACTAATGTCCACAGTAAGGGAAATTAGTATGGCATTTGGGGTAACTGATGCTGATGATCAGATCACAGGGAACCAGCTCGAGAGAGTCTTACAAGAAAAAGTCAAAATGTACTCTCTTATTAGGGACCAACTGTATCTTACCTCGAAAACCTCTGTTAGTCAAACCTTAGAATACCTTAGGGTGGCCGTGTCTTTTCCCTACCTGGGCCAATTACCAGACAAACGATTAAGAAATGTTATTTTGCAGTTTTGGACTGGGATAGACCCAGGATGGATGATATGCAGCCTCAAAAGGTTGTTATACACAGTAATACAACTGTTGTTAGATTTGGAGTTATTTTTGGAGGAAAGGAAAAAATTCTGCGCCCTTACTTTCTTAGGAATGGTCCGAGGTCATGTTTTGAAATGTTGGCAACTTTGTTGGGGATGATGAATTTAGATTGTGTCATTGCTATTGCAAAATATATTCTACTAATCCAAAGAAGAGAATTCTAGATTGTGTAGGTACAATTGTATTAGCTTTATTTTATGGATCTCTTAAGAAATGATGAATTCCAATATTTAAATGATGTTTTATAAATGTGTTTAAAGCAAATAACTTATGACTGAAAAATGATCAGTTTGTATTCTATTGAGTATTTTATGTAATAATGGGGTCCATATTTTAAGTATAAAATGGTAATAGAAAGAAGGTTCAATAAGTATAATGAAGATGTTTGAAAGACGTTATGTAATGTACTTTATTAACCAAGTGTTACAATAATTGAAAAATTCTTTTTTAGGCGATGATTTGTATGAATTTTATGATTACTTGCATAGTTATGAATTTTACGAGTATATTTCTATAAGACGTCTTGTCTGGAAATAAATAAATAAAAATAAATAAATAACTTAGGTTGATGTGTAAAGTATTTATGCAGTACCAAAACAGTAATAAAGTTAAAATGTAAAACAATAAAAATCCCAAACCAAATTAGAAATAAAGAGTAAAACTAAATAAACAAAATGACACCAAAGTGACAAATATCCAATAAAGGAAACCGGAGACAGGAAATTTTTAAATTTGAAGTAGAAATTGTGCCGAAAAGCACAAAGCACCAATGACAGTTAATAGTCTACCAGAACTTAGGTGCAATTTGAGAGGAGCGCAATGGTGGGTGGTTCGGATATACCAACCAGCTTCATCCTTGTCATAGATTTTATCTTTTCACTTAGGCCTGAATTATATATTGGTGGATGGCCCATTTCTCTGGCAGGGAGTTGGAGTTAATTACTCCATTGCCCTGATGGAGATGATGCCTGCCAAATTAAGAAATGACCACCAATCTGGTAGTCATCTCAAAAGCATTGGCAGGAACCACTGTCACAGTATTTCCTGTCAATGATTTTCACAGTTTGGTGAAGGGCTCTGTCAACGTGATGGAGTCTTGCACCAAACTGTTTTCTTTTTTATTTTCTGAAAGAAAATGCCAAAGCTGGATTTTCTTTTTGAAAATTAAAAATATAATGCCCCCCTTGCTGGAAGAGTCATATCCCAAGGCGATGGGGGCATTTAATGTTTTTTACTGTCCCTTATCACCAAGGTTTGCCTAGTGGTGATGGACAGTAAACAAACAGCTATATGTCCGCCCATCCTAATTGGGTGGAAGGACATATAGCCAATTCACTGACGACCCTTACTCTGTAGGGCCATCAGAGACGTTTGGCTATGGCAGTGACAGAATAGCCACTGCCGTATTCAAACCTATGGCCGCCCGCATTTAAATCGTGTGAGCGGACCACTGAGTTGGCAGAGAGGGAACACCGTCAACCTTGCAACAGAGTTCACTCTACGCCAACATCTATATCAGCCCCTCAGTTTTTTAAGTCTCAATCCCCGATAGGAGTACTCTTCTAAAGTCCCCCAGACTTACAGGGTGTCAGGCACAGGCCAACAGCAGGGTACAGTCCAGGTCGAGGTCACATAGGTGTTACTTATTAATATCTAAAAAGAAGGTTTTTACTGTCCAAAGGGGCTTACTTTGACAGGTCGCAGTGCATGTTTTGCACTGTTACAGTAAGGCTAGAGTGGTAAGCCTAAGGCCATATTTGCACTGCCACTGTAATGGACTGCACAGTAGGTGCTGCAGTGCCACTAGCGGTATTTAACTTTCAGACCCTTGTACCATATACTGGGGACTTATAGGCAAGCTAACTATACCAATTAGGAAGATGCCAATTTGACCATGTTAAAAGAGATAGCACAGGCACTTTACTATCGGGTAGCAGGGTGTAAGAAATTAGGTCCTTAGTTGAGAAGGGTGGAATCCCCACACAAATAATAAGCACAATCCTTGTCAGGATGAACCACAAAAGTCACTAAATAAACCTGTGCTGAACTGCCTGCTTGCTTGGAACAAAAGCAGTGAGGCTTAATTTGCAGGCAATATGTAAAGTATATATGCAGCACTCATACAGTAATAAAGTGAAAACAAAACGCAAGAAAAATCCCAAACCAATTTTGAAAAATAGATTTAATTTAAATAAATAAAATGGTACCAAAATGACAAAAATCCATCAATAGAACCAGAGTTATTTATTTCAAGGTTTCTAGTGAAAATAGTGCCAAAAAGCACAAAGTGGTCATCTGGTTGTGCTGGACCGGATCAAAGTCACAAGCTCAGTCTAACTGTGATGGATCCCAAGTCAGCTACAGGGACCAAGGTCATCCCAGTGAAGAGTTTTTCGTTCTCTGAGTCTAAGTGCATGCGGGGGGCTGCAGTGGAGCTTCACGTTGGCGGTCGATGCAATGAGATCATTGTCGGCACAAGGAGCAGGTCAGGCATCGTCGATGGCTGCTGTTTGGCACAAAGAGTTGGTCATTGCAGGAGCTCCGCATTGGCAGTTGACATAGACTGCCACCAATGATGCTGGTTCTCGGAGCAGATGCAAAGAGCAGGTCATTGCTGGAGATTCACATTGGGCGATGTCGCAGATAAACACTGGGCGACTTAAGAAGTCTAGTCATGGTTGCAAGAGCCCAGAAACTCAAAAAGAGATCTGGACTCACTCCAGCAGAGGTCAGCAGCAGCGCTCAGGCAGCCCCAGGTGAGGTTGGTCAGCTGGGCAGTTACAGGGAGGCCTGTGTAAGCTTATAGTGTCCCTGTAGATCAAACAGGAGGTCAGCCAACTGACCCTTGGAGTCACTTCTGGGGAGCCTGGGTTCAAGGCAAGCAGGTACAGTCTTACTTCTTCCAACAGCAAAGCAGTCCTTTTGAAACTTCTACAGGTGCTGGAGTGTTCTGATGAGAGGCTCTGAAGCTGCCACATTTATACATGGCACAACCTTTGTGTGGGGGAAATCCCTGGCCTACTCTTAAACTGGTTTTGGTTAGTTCTTCCCTTTTGCATAGTTTGGCTCCAAACTGTGTAGGGGGACAAACGCAAGAGCAGGCATGTCTCAGGTTGCTTTGTGTGTGCTGCAGGCAGTGCCCTTTGAAGTGTAATCAGGGCAGGGCACAACTTTTTCTCAGCCATCCAGTGAGTAAGACGGACTCCCTCCGCACATAGGCCCCTTTGGTCCCCTTGCCTGGAAGCAATACACAACCCACAACCGAAGGGCTGTTCACAGTCATGTGACCCTGGACATTGCAAGACAGGCACATTTGGTTTAGGCTGAAAAATGTCAGCTTTCTAAAAGCGTCATTTTCAGAATGGTAACTTAAAATCCAACTTTACCATTAAAGAGGATTTTAACTTACAATTCAACTGAGTGGAAGCAGCATTTCTCTATCTGTTCCCGGAACCCAAGTTATCATGTATTAAGTTTAATAATGTAACCCAGTACTATCTATGAGAGAGATAGCCTTACAACAGTGAGAACAACTTTAGGAGTTTTTCACTGCCAGGGCATATAAAACTTAAGTACATATGCCCTACTTTTTTTTAATACTATGCATCCTACTAACTTAGGAGTGACTTAAAAGTATTAAAAAGGAAGGTCTAGGTCTATCAAAAGTGTTATTTTGCCAGGTCGAAACGGCAGTTTAAACTGCACTACAGGCTGTAGTGGCAGTTTGAGAGGCTATTCCGCTGGACCACCCACTCCACTTTAGAACAGCTCTTAACCCAAGCCTGAGAGGAACTTGGTCTGGCAGCTTCTCCTGGTGGGAAGGGGAAAATGGGATAGAGAAGAGAGAAAAAAAACCTGTTGATCCTTCTGCTGTCCTTCTTAGTGCTCTGACTCTCACTCTTCTTTGGGAGATGTCTTTAATTATCTGTTAAAGATTAAGCACACATTACTCATTAATTCAAACTTTGCCTCTACACATTGTACAATAAGATTACATGTCTACAAGTACTTTTGGTTACATCCAACATTCTGTTCACACGCCCTTGATGCATTTTTAGGGACTTTCACAAGTCATTCAAGTGCTGATTCTTGGTTAACAAAGTTCACAGAGTAGGGAGGTTCATTCTACAAAAAGGGAAGGGAAGCCAGAAAGAGGAATAGTTGTTGTGGAACTAAGGGGCATATTAGCAAGAACATGCGGAAATATCGCAAACCTTGCTTACCGCGCCTTTTTTTATCGCCGGCTATCGCTGGATATTACCGCGGAAATAACATGCTATTAGCAAGGTTTATCTCCATTGCGATAAAATATCCAGCGATAGCGGCGAAACCCAGCTTTAACGCGAGAAATCCAGCGATAAAATCCTATCAGTAAATCTGGGGACTTAACCTTACAATCCACCTCCCATTGACTTTCATTGCTAAGTCATGTTTTTATCAGTTCTAAAAAACAAGCGCTAATCGGGGTTAGCGCGCGTTTTATCGCTCGCGGGTATTGCTAATAGGCGATAGGTATGTATGCGACTGTTTTCTGTCGCTTTTAGTTGGGAACGCCTACCTTGCATGTCATTAGCGATAATTATCGCTGACATGCAAGGCGATGTAAAACCCGGCCGCTATCGCCTGAAAGCTGTCGCTAACGCCTGTTAGCGACAGCTTGCTAATAGGGCGTTAAAAATATCGCTGCTTTAGCGGCAAAAAGTCCCGCCAAAGCGGCGATAGAGCCTTTGATAATATGCCCCTTAGTCTTATGTGCTTGTCAATGTTCTTGTATCAGTTAGTTAGTAGAAACTTAAAAGTGCAAAAATAGGAGGCAGTGCCGTCTTAGCACAGTGAAACCTATTGGCTACAGCCTTACTTTCTTGTCTTTGTTTGTAGGCTCACATGAAAGTCCTTATGATGTGCTGGATCCAGGAGTTTGTTGAGGATGACTGCGACTCCAATTAGGTTACTGGATTCGTGTTCTCTGGTTTTTGCAGAGAGATACACTGGGCGAGGTTTAATGGGCAAAAGGTGAAGCCAAGCGAGTGGGGTGTGGTATATATGGCCACACCACAAAGATGGCTGCCATGGCATGCAGTACGCTGAGATCTCGTGAGACTAAGCGGGATCCCGGGTGATGTAAGATAAGTAATGTGAACATGACAGTGGCCTTTACACAGCAGCATTTGACTGCACTTAGTTGCGGTCTTTAAGAGTTGAAGGTGGCCTCTAGCCTCGCAGGATTTAACTCCAGAAATGTGGCATGGGAAGCAGGCATTTAACCAAACATGGGGAAGGGGCGTTTTCACAGTCGGACACCTCTAATAATGGATGCTACAGGAACTAGGCTAATAGTGCTAAAAGGGTGGAAGAGGGGTTCAACAAAGGGAAACAACAAGGAGCTCAGGACTCAGGCCGACTGGGGCCCTCAGATTCCAGAGAGAGCAGCCCTAAAGGATGTGGGTGCCGATGTGGCCGTGACATTTCCCCCACCAAAGGCCACCAAATGGTCTTGTCCTTGATAGGAAAGAGAGCATGGAATTGCCGGACTAAACGAGGAGTGTGAACAAAAGATGCTGGCTTCCAGGAATGCTCCACCGGCCCGTACCCTATCCAGTTGACGAGATAGGGGAGGCAACCATGGGCACGTTCAGTATACATGATCCTCAAGACTTCATATTCCTGGTGGCCTTTAACAAGTTGAGGAGGTCGAGGTTTATCTTTACGTGTGCCAGGATGATGCAGTTTCAAAAGAAAAAGTGAAAAAGTGGGTGTATTGCGTAGTCTACAGAGAGTCATAGTTTGGCAGACACAGGAGTTAACATTTTAGGATGGGGAATGGGCTAATGCATCTTGGTCGCAACTTGCGGTGATTCTCCATAGCAAAGTTGCAAGTCGAGAGCCAAACCAAATCACCCTTGTGACCGATGTTTATTTGCTTACACTTTCATTTTGCCTTTAGCCAAAAGGTTTTCTATCACCTGCTTTTGGATTCGTTGTATCTGTTGGGCATGTTCGGTTACAGATGGAACCAACGTGGACGCTGTGATATTATATAAAGGAATAGATTTATTATAACAACCAGTCATACAATAAAATGGGGAGTACCCAGTTGCTGAATGTATGCTGTTGTTATATACAAATTCAACTACCGGGAGTGTGTTGTCACTAGTTACTAGTTACTGATGTTAGCAAGCAGTTTAAAATGTGTTCCCTACATTGATTCACCCACTCTGTATGTCCATCAGTTTGATGGTAATAGGCAGAAGATAAAGCAACCTAAATGGCCTGAGATGTACATAGACTTCGCCAGAATTCTGAGTTAAACTGGGGTCCATGATTGGACACTATTTAGGAAGGGAGCCCATGAAGTCATACTATTGGTTGTCACTTAGATCTAATGAAGTTTGAATTTTTGTAAAAGGAGTGAAATGAGCCATCTTGGAGAATGATTCTACAACAGCCAAGATGATGTTAAACTTGTTGGAGGTCAGTAAATTGGTAACAAGGTCTATGCTCATAGTGTGTCAAGGGCAGGGTGGTATGGGTAATGGTTGTAATAAGCCCACCAGAAAGATGTGGGGGTGCTTTATTGCCACACACACTGAACAGGTCTGCAGGTAGTCTTAAACATCTCTGGACATAGTGTGCCACCAGAATTGTCATTAACAAATATACAAAGTCTTTTGTATTCCTGAATGGCCAGTCAAAACAGTATCATGATTCTAGCTAATGACCTTTTGCACAAGTTCAGGTTTTGGAACAAATAATCGATCTTTGCAGAAAAACAGATCCTCTCGTATTGTACAAGTTGCCTCTTGTATCCACAGCATGGGGCTAAACTTCTCAGTTTCTTTCTTGACTTAGGTTAGGAAAGTCTCAGCTTCACACATAGCAATTATCATTTCTTGTGGGGTTATACGTGAAGACTCACTGAGGGAATGAGGGGATGAGGAGGATCCAAACTGAGATAAAACGCCTGTTTGATTAGTTTAATGCTATGTCGGTTTGTTAAGAGAAACTCAAATTCAATGAAAAAAGCAGCCAACACTTCTATCTTGGGATTAGAGCCTTCCCAGAACTAATAAATTGCAAATTATTGTGTCTGAATATACAGTTACTGTGTGTTTTGCCCCTAGTAGATAGTATTTCCTTTCAGTGAATACTATTTTGATTGCTTATAACTCCCTTTTGGCTACTGTGTAGTTTTGTTCTGTAGGGAGTAATTTTTTTAGAGTAAAAGGATATTGGAAGTCAGTGTCCTGGTTCTGAGTCTCCCTGAGATAAAACCACTCCCACCACTACTTGCGAAGCATCTGCCTCAAGATAAAAGGGCTGGTCAGGGTCTGGATGGCATAAAACCAGAGCCATGGTGAACTTTTGTTACCTAAGACAAGTGAAAGATTTTCTGCTTTTTTTAGGAGTTGTGTCATTAGTGTCACCATCTCAGACAAGTGGGTGATAAATCTCCTGTAAAAATGTTAACGCCTAGCAGACTTTGTACTTCTTTCACAGTTGTTGGGTTTGGCCACTTAAGGATTGCTTCCACCTTTTTGAGCCCATAGTAATCCCTGATGGTGAGAGAATATATCCCAGAAACTCAACAGATCGCACATGGAAAGTGCCTTTTTCCAATTTAGAAAAACAATTATGTTCTCATAGATGCTAGAGGATGGCCCTGACATGTTGAACATGCTCTGCCTCATTCTGCTCGTAGATCAGAATGTTGTCTATATAGACAATTGCACACACATCCAGAAAGTCTTGAAAGACCTCTCTGATGAGATATTGAAAAGCCGCCAGGGCATTACAAAGCCCGAACTTCATGACTGTATACTCAAAGAAGCCAAACTTGGTCCTAATGGCTGTTTTCCATTCATCGCCTTCCTTGATGCATGTGAGGTGATACACCCCTTGCAGATCTAGCTTAGAATAAATGTAGGAATTTCTGACTTGGTCTAGTAGTACTGTGATCAATGGGCGAGGATATCGAGTCTTAATGGTGGCCTAATTAACTGCTCTATAATCAATGCATGATTGCATCTCACCATTTTTTTGTAGAACAAAAAACATTGGGGATGAGACTGGTGAGGTAGAATGTCGAATAAAGCCAATGTCCACTAACGCATCTAGATATTTCTTTAGATAGTGTGTCTCTGGTTAGGTTAAACTTAGATCCTGCTACAGGGTCAGGTGGCTCCAGGAGACATTACTCATCGATTCAAACATTGCCTCTACACATTGTACAATATAATAACATGTCTACAAGCACTTTTGGTTACATCGTAACATACTGTTCACATCCCCTTGATGAATTCTCAGGGGCTTTCACAAGTCACTCAAGTGCTGATTCTTGGTTAACAAAGTCTTTTGATAGTTCACAGAGTAAGCAGGTTCATTCTCCAAAAAGGGAAGGGAATCCAGAAAGAGGATTAGTTGTTGTGGATTGATGTTTTATGCATTTGCCAATGTTCCTGTATCAGTTAGTTACTAGAAACGTAAGAGCGCAAGAAAAGGAGGCGCTGCCGCCTTAGCACAGGTAAACTTATTGGCTACGACCTTAGTTTCCTGTCTTTGTTTGCTGGCTCATGGGATGGTCCTCAAGATGTGCTGGATCCAGGAGTTCATTAAGGATGACTGCGACTCCAATTAGGTAAGTAGATTTGGGTTCTCAGGTTTTTGTGGAGAGAGAGTCTGGGCGAGATCCACTGAACATATGGTGAAGCCAAGCGAGGCCTCGTGAGTAGGGCTTGGTATATATAGACGAGCCTCAAAGATCACCACCATGCCACGTGGTTTGCCGAGATCTTATGAGACTAAGTGAGATCTCAGGCGATGCAAGATAAGCATTGTGAACGTGACGGCAGCCTTTACACAGCAGCATTTGACTGCACATGGTTGCGGTCTTTAAGAGTTGGAGGCTGCCTCTAGAATCGCAGCATTTAACTCCAGAAATGTGGTATGAGAAGCAGGCATTTAACCAAACACGGGGAGGGGGCGAGTTCACAATCTGACACCTCTAATTATGGGAGCTGCAGGAACATGCTAATAGTGGTGCAAGGGTGGAAGGGAGGGTCACAGCAAAGGGAAACAACAAGGTGCTCAGGATTAAGTTTGACTGAGGCCCCCAGATTCCAGAGAGAGAGCACCCCAATGGATGGATGAATTTGGCCATGGATATGGCTGTGACAGGCAGGCCTGAGACAAGTTTTACAGTGCTACTTTAGTGGGTGGCACAATGAGTGCTGCAACCCACTAGTAGCATTTAATTTACATGTCCTTGGTACATGTTGTACCATTTACTAGGATGATTAAGTAAATTAAAAGTACCAATCAGGTGATAGACAGTTTTCCTATGTTTTAGGGAGAAAGCACAATCACTTTGCCACTGATTAGCAGGGGTAACGTGCACAGAGTCCTAATGCAAACATAAACAAATTCAGTTAAAACAGGGGAACAAGGCAAATTTCTGGGGGAATACCAAACCAAGGGAATCAGGTGTAACTCAGGGGTAAAGTACGCAGAGTTCTAAAGATGCCACATATATAGGGTCCAGTAAAAGGTGAAAAATATGGGGCGACCATGCAGGAAAGGTGAATTTCCTACATGGGATTCCCTAGCCAAGAGCTAGATAGACTAATCAGTCTCTTGATGGGCTTCCCTGCTCAGCAATAGAACATGGACAATTTGTCGCATTTGCATTTCTTTGTTCTATGCCCCTCTGCAACTACCTGTACCACTCTGTCAACATCTTCCCTAGCCAATAAGGCTGTCCAGGTGGAACCCTTCTCCTCACCTGCTGATCCCCCCTGTGAGGTGACCTACCCTAACTTGCTTTCAGATGCATCTCAGTAGGCGGACAGTACCACCATGGCAAACACAGTTATGTGGCACTTTCTGCCCTGTAGGTCAGACGTTTCTCCCCTACTCAGGATAGCCCTTTCTTCCAGCCATGCAGCTATCAAGCATTCTCTACTTGCTCCTGAAGTACCCTGGGACTCTCAGGTTTCTAAGAGTGGGGGGCTTACAACTTCAGGTTGCAGACACCGTCCTTCCATTCTTTCTTCCACCATCTCAAAGGAGACACCCTGAGACTGGCTCCTCAAATCAAAGTCTGTACAATAAAACTGAACATGTGTCAGTCATTCCAGGACTTCAAGGGGGTGAACACACTTCCTTATGGTTGAAACACTCTGGCGGTGTCATGTCGATGACTTCCTGGTGCAGTTCTTCTGTCCTCTGTCTCAGTGACAGTGCATCTCCAGGTCCAGGTCAGATGCGGCCTCACCAGGGTCAATCTTGGGGTTCTTGCTTCTCAGAACAGGTATCCCCTGACCCGCTTTATCTTGCACTGTGGATGAAATCTACCTCTAACCCCTTTTGTTTTGTCTGGGCCTCCATACCCTCTATATAGGGACAGTTCCACTAAGAATTAGTGTTCTGTGGCACCCTGGTCAGCCAACCCTCCCAGCTCTTATCTCATTGGTGGAAGCTTAGACAAGCATTAAAATCAGTGGTGTATTTGTGGCAAGGAACTAGTGACCTCTCATATCCCTCATAAAGGTCAACATGTTTCAGCCATAGTATCTATGCTGCCCCAGGGGGTCAATAGGGCTTTCCTCAGGTACCATTATTAAAATAAAATACACCATATTGGTGGGCAACCCAGGAGACAATTTTAATTCACTTCCTCATCTCATTTGCAGTAAAAAAAAAAAACTCCCAAAAAAGCTCCGCTCTAATCAGGCATTGAAGCACACCCGATAAGCGCTCGGTATCTTGGGTAGGACCCCAATGATGAAGCATGCCACCAACTGGGTTGGTGGGCGAGGGGTCTTTTAAAAAGACCTAAAGCCATTTTTTTCACACTCTGTGTGTGGGACACTATTAAGGGACATGGTAGCTTGCTCGCTCCTCTTTGATTTGTGGCACTGTAGTGTAGTTCCTATTTCCCTAATAGGCTCTGCGCATTGGAATAATATACCCTATAGGTTTGACATAGGACTGAGGTCAGTATGTCCCTATTGAGTATATTAAACTTAATTACTTTGTGCCAGCTAACTCAGAGGCCACTAGAAACTCCTTGAAAACAAGATGGGAGTAGTTTCTGGCAACCGCATAAACATGACCACTTTGTTTCCCTTTAGAATCGGAACACTCTCAGAATCGTGGAAACAATAGATAACAGTTTCACTCAGCTAATCATGCATGCTTAGTTGCTTCAGAGTTACAGAGAAAGAATAGATGGGCGTTTCAATAAAAAGGATTTATTGAACAGTCTTGTTTCTCGTGTAAGAGATATGAGCTGTTATGATCATAAGACAGTATACAAGATATATAATGTACAGCGTAAGCAGTAGAAAGAAATAATACTGCGCTAGCATTATCTTTTAGCTATCACACATATATTCATATACATAAATAACATAAGCTAAAAAAGGGAGTACTCATACGATGCGTCTCTAAGCTAGTTCTACCCCAGTGTACCTAACCTAACCTAGGTGTAGGACAAGGTAAGAAGTAGTGAAGTATTCTATAGTATGATATACTAAGAGTTTGATATGCCAAGAGTCCCTCTAGTTTCTAGTCAGCTCCATACCTTGAGAAATGAGAGAGGTGGGAATCTCTTTCCGGATCTTCGAACTCTAACACCCAGCGAAGGGAGTCAGAACACTGGAAGCTGGATTCTCTGCGAGCAGGGATGACAGCGTCTCTTGTCAGTGCATCAGGCCGGGACACAGGCTCCTCTAAAGTCGAGGTCTCCTCCTAACTTGCTTGGGCAAGGGAAGGTATATTTATACCTGGTAGGTGCCTTGGAATGTTAGCATTGACGTGAAGTCGGACAGAGGAAGACGTCAGGAATGAACCCTTAAGGTATAGTGGTTCATGCATAATAGATGAGTTCTTGGAGAAATCAATAATCCTGTGCTAGGGGAACTCCCAAGAGCTTAAGGGTCTGGTTTCTAAGAACTCGTTGTGACGTTAGGGTGGATGGATGTCGGTGACCATGCCTGTATTTGGAGTGCATGGCTAATGCCTAAATAAGGACTGGGATTTTATGCCTATATAAGGGCAATGCGAATTGTGCCTATATAAGGACATAATTCAGGATAACCTATATACGGACACCTAAAGCGGAATACAACACCCACTCCACTTTCGAATGAACGATAATACTAAATGCTAAACATTAAATGCTAAACATTAAATTGAGTACCACATGTTGCTCAAAACATTTCTAAAAGCATATTAAAAGAAGTCTTTAAAAGAAACTGTTGCTAAAACATGTAATGCAATAGGTACTGTACATTTTAAAGCATTTTTTCATTCTAAGCATATATCATAAATAAAACGCAACATGAATGAATAAACAGAGATATATACATTTGACGAAATGGTTGACAAGTTTTCAAAAATCAAAAGCCATTTCATAACATGATGCTAAAATGAAATTATAGTAAAATAAGGTGACAATGTGTCCCTCGAAGTATTAAAAAAAAGTCTGTTTTATATGAATAGTTCTACTGTAAGCAGATTGAGTTGCCATGTAGTTTCAAAAAATAGAGAAAAAGAAAAAAGTTCAATTTTAGGAAGAGTTCCAAGTTTTGTTCTGTTTTGAAAATATGGAGGCGAAATTTCATTGCGTCCCCGGTACACTGAGAGCCGAATCAAAGTCAGTGTATGGGTCTGGTGTAAACATGAAATCATCTATTTCTGTAGACAAAAGATCGTCTACCGATGTCGGTGACAGTTGGAATACCTCATTTAGAAGGTTAACTGCACAGAGATGTGAAGCATCGCCTTCAGCATAGGATGCCACAGCAATGTTCGCATACGTTGTTACCTGTGTGCCTGTTGATCCATCTCGTACCTCAGCAGCAGCCGGAAGCGTCTGTGAGATCTCAATGAATGCTGTCATCAGGATTGGTAGCCTTTGGGGACAACACAGAGCATGGGCTATTATCGGGTCCAGCAGAGTATCGATATCCGTTGGCATGACTGATGGAAGTGTTAGACAGGAGTCTAGCACGCATTCTTCACCGCAAAGCAGGCAGCGTAGAACAGGTAAGATGCAATCTTGCCAGATTGGTCTGAATGACAGAAACCATGTTGTATTAAGTTCCCGTAGACGAGGTATGCCCAAAAGATGCACTATGCGCTCACAGCACTTCCGTTCTAGGAAAGCTTTCTCCACATCGCTCGGAGTGATGCTGGTGAACAGGCTTGCCATAGCGTAGAAGTAGGAATAGAAACAGGATTCCTGCAACAAGTGCTAGAATTAATGGCACACCACCAAACACCGAATGTGCGAAGTTTGGGATGATTCCGAGGACTGCTTGGAAGGGTGCTAACAGTCCTGAACAGATGGTCTTAAATACATGTACAATCCCGCTCATATCAGATATGTTTAAGATACGTCCCATCATTTCTACGAAATGTATAGGGCAGTTTGTACGAATCAAAGCCTGTATCTCAGCCGAAGTCCTTGCAATTTGTAGATCATAGGTTTCTTTGGCCGAGGTCAAAGGCACAGTCTGTTGCAAAAGCATGGCTTTCATTCTGCTTAAAGTATCAAAACGTATAAAAGAAACATTCAATGAAGGCCATAGAGGCGACTCCCTGACTGTCTCTGTTTGGGGGAACAAAACTTGCATACAGCAAGTAACCCTGGAGTCCACCGTTACCAGATATGGGATTCCTGGCAACATCCAACAGCAACTCTGATCATTCAACATGAGGTAACTCCCATTTGAAAGTTGGCCAAACGTCGGATTAATCACAGCAGCTGGTGTAGCTTGCAGGTGACAGGATAAATTTGGCACAGAACCATTACAAGCCCCGTGTAAAGAAATGTCCTGACATATTAGAGAACCGCTTAATGCCCTTTCACAGTTTGTACCGCTTAGAAACACTTCACGATCCCCACTCCAACATCTGTATTCGCAAGGTAAATCCCAGGATGTCTTAATGTATTCTTTACCGAACCTTTCAGATTTGCCTGCTTGCATTTGTTTGAGGCAATACTGAAAATGAAAAGTAGAGACAGGCAGAGTTATTTTGCCATGAATAAGCCATTCTGTAGCTGGTTTTTCTGCCTCTTTGAATGGTAATTTTTCCAGTTTTTCAATGCTCAGCACTGTATACTTTGCTCCCCTTTGTGCCAGTTTGATCTGTTTATCTGTTAGATTGTATTCTGCAAACAGAGACGACGTGTTGATAAAACGCCAAGGCACATAGCCCGCACGCAAAGATTGCAACGCCCAGCCTAATAACATAATAGAACGTAACTGAGACTGGCCTTGTTGTAGCATGGCTAAATCTTGTTCCAGTATGTCAATAGCAGAGGATACAATGTTGTCCAATGAATAAATTCTGGATGACAAAGTTGTTAACCCATTGTCGAACACAGTGAGAGATTTCTCTAAGTTAATACGATCAAGTTCACGTATTCTTTCTGTGGCCTCTGCCTGTGAAACCTTCCATATCTCATTATAAGCAGCATAAACGCCGGTATATAATAAACGTTTTTGACATGGTTTTCTTGGTCCTAGCAAGAATTCCCTAAGGTCTGCGTCTTCTTTAAGTAAAGATAAGTGTTGTTTCACATCCTCAAGTGTAGACTTTTGTAACCAGTCAAGGCACAATTTTCCTACACTGTATGTTGTTACTACTCCCGGATGTTGTCTTTGAACACATCATGGATCTGGCCTATGGATAGTAAAGCCCTGTGTTTTATTCAGGAATCTTTCTTGACAGATGTTTGTGTCTGTGGGCCAGAGCAACCATTTTTTCCAATCAGGATCTGTTCTGTTGTTTTGTAGTATTGTGTCTACTGTGACCGCTCCCTGTGTAGTGTTATTACTTGCAGGTGTTGGTACAGAAGGTGTGTTCATGTCTTTGATCTTGGCTAAACCAAGGCAAGACGTTTGTTGCACAGTGTCATTCAAAAACATTATTTGATGTGGGATGATACATGCTCTAAATAAAGCTTCTATCCCCTGCACTTGCCAATCTTTAGAACCCCAGACAGTTTTTGTGTCTATTGTGTCTTTCCAAAAGTCAAATCCTTGTCTAGACAGTTGGGTAATAAAGGCTGAAGAATAAATCTGTTTTGTATTAGTTAACATAATTTTCTGACCTGTTTTGTTTACATTCTTATAGAAAAATGTTTCCGGATCAGATGTATTGTACCCTGAAAAGTATGGAAACTTATTCGTAAATGTTTTTGAACTACCCTTTGGAGGTGTAGGACAATGTTCCCATTGGTTAAATTTAAAAACATTTCTAGGTGTTGCAGATTTATGCAAGAAATGATGACCATAGTGGTTGTAACAATATAGCTGTTCATAGTCTGATGAACCCTCTAAGCATTCAATGTTAGAGAACGCAGCAGACCTTTCTAGATCAGACATCATATCATTCACAGTCTCAAAGTCCCAATCATCAGAATAGGTACTGGAGGTAATAAAGTCACTTAATGACATTTTAAATAAATGTGGAATGTTCAAAAGTTCCATCAGGCCGAATATGTCGAAATCGGTTTTGTCCTAAACTATACCATCCTGTATAGGAACGGCTGTGATGTTCACTGCTGACAAGTCTCTTCTTTCACGATTGGAAGATTTGTGTGGTTTTAAAAGTAAGTTCACATTTTTACTTTCAGTGTCCAAACGGATGTATCTGCCATTTATAAGCATGCTAAGAGTCATAACCAAAGCTAGCCAAAGCAGAAAGAAAAATATTCCAGAAATAATCCATAGATCAATCCATGGTGAAACCAGATAAGTCTTTCTCAGGAAATGAAAAAGGTCTTATACTTGCTGTTCGAAAGTTTTTTATGCTGGCGTCGTTTCAGGTTCACTCGGATCCTCAGAAAACGTATCAAAGTTAATGAAATAGCCAGAAGCAGTTCGGTCAATTGTTGTAATTGCATCAGGATTTGTTGAAATCGCTGGAACCAGTTGATCACTTGTTACGTTGGTGTACACAGGTGTATTTGGATGAACTGTTACTTGAGTTTCAAGAGGGATGAGTTCCATAGCATTGTTGCTTAGTCCTTCATCTGTTACTGCTGAATTCTCGATTGTTATGAGTCTTTCAGTCTGAACCTCTTGGAGAGTAGCGAGAGGAGTGCGTCTGCTACTAGGTCAGAGTCCACGAGGCCTACTATTTAGTATTGGCCACATACTGTGGTTTGATGAGGTCGATTGACACAAATCTTTTCTCCTTTTTTCCAGCAAGGGGCGGCAGAAGTACTGTTCTTGTTCCGTGAATGGCTAGGACAGGTACTGGTTGTCTGTAAGAAGGTCCAAATTCCTTCTTGTCCGCAATCTTCTCTCTGACTAGATCCCCAACTTTTGGGATCCAGACAGGCCTTGCTGGGACTGCCGGTTTTTCCCCAGTGGTGGTTGGCTTCAGGAACACGTTGCTTTGTTTCGATCTTAGTTTATTTAGATCCTGTAAAACAGCCAAACGATCTTTGATATCAAAGGGTTTATTTTCCACCACTGTGCCTTTACATTCGAGATCAGGAACCCACATTCTTGTCCCAAATAGGACCTCATATGGAGTGACCCCCCCTAGAGAACTTCTTGGCAAATTATTTAATGAGCGTTGGACCCCATAAAGATGTTTGACACACCCATCACCCGAACCTAATACTCTAGCTGTTATAGACTGCTTTATGTCCCGGTTTTTCCTTTCCACAACAGAATTTCCCTCAGGATGAAATGGAGAGGAGTACCGCAATGTAACGCCCAAACTGGCCATGGCTTCTTTGTAAGCCCGAGAGCTAAATGCAGGGCCCTGGTCAGAACGTAGTGTGCCTATTCCGTATGTGCCGATAAAGACTCGCAAATCTTTTATAACAGTTCGAGCGTCAGCCGAGCGCTGAGGCCATATCCATAGGAACCTTGACTTAGTATTTGTGGGATTGCATTTGTCCAAAAGGACGCCTGCGCGTAGATAGTCTAATGCTGTCTAACAATGGTGTCTGTACTGGGCAGGCTACTTCGTAGTCTGGTGTCTGATGGCGTTCTGCATCACGCTGTATATTACAGTCTATGCAGTCATCAATGAAGATGTGAATCTGTGTATTCATTCCAGGCCACCAGTACATCTCTTTTAATGTTAATATTGTTTTAGAGATCCCTTGATGTGACAGACCCTCCCCCAGATGTGCTTCATAAATCAAAGCTGCTCTACGTTCCATGTTTGGAATTACCCTATCCCCCACTCCAGGGATTCGAGCAAAAGGAACGTTGTTTGCATCAATTACATAAGAGTACTTGAGTGGAAATTTCTTTGGTAACGCTGCACCATTGCCTTTGCTTGAAGCATTGACAGCCAACAATATCTCACTGTCTATTCTCGTTTTTGAACGAGTGATCGCAGCTACGGAAGCCGTCTGAACAGCCCCCTTTGCGGCTTCATCAGCCAATGAATTCCCTGCAACGTGAACGCCATCACGTTGATGACTCAGCGTGTGTATCACGTGAGCTTTTGGTAGTTCGTTTTTTAACTGAACTACTTGTTCCCAAAGCGTTTTATGCTTTATTGTGCCACCTTTTGCATCTTTGAACCCATTTTCAAGCCAATTTTGTATATATTCATTATACGACTGAACACAGTAAAAAGAATCGCACACTATGAGTGTGGGGAATTCGCGATCTGTATTCTCAAGTGCCATTTTGAATGCTTGTAGTTCAGCTCGCTGAGCTGTACAATCTCCTAGAGATTGAGTTTTAGTGACCATTGGTCTGAAGTTACCATCTTGCATGCGACCTTTAACGATTGCGCATGCTGCACTGTAAGCTTGCTTACTCCCTGTAGCGGGTTGTGCTGATCCGTCAGTGTAAATTATAAATTCATACTGATCGAGAGGCAGAATTTCAGTGGGCAGAGGACATTCATGTTCATATTGCAGGAACGCTTGTGTTTTTAAATCAGGATCAAAAACATATTCAACATCTGTTGCAGCAAGAGAATTAACCCATTGTATCCATCTAGGATGCAAAGCTTTTGCATTTGGAATGCTTGCTTTTAGGACTGCCTCTAAGGCCGGTACTGGGGTTACGACCATAATGCGTTTCCCTTGGGCTAGAGCTCTTTCTTTTGCTACTGCAGTTTGAACTGCTGTCAGTATTTTTTCAGTTTAAGTGAAGCGCATTTCTGCTTGTGTATACAAATGTGATTTGTATGCTATTGGTACTTTTTCACCCTCATTAAATGTTAAATAGGTGAATCCGCATTGTCCTGAAATTATTCGGATCACTAAATTGCGTGTATTTACGCGTGTTTGTAAGTGATTTGTTGCTAACATGTTAGCTTGGAGTGAACGCAGGATTTCTGTGTGTTCCTGTGTCCAATGTTTCATTGAAAAATCAGGTTTGATTAATTCGTAGAGAGGTTTAACCCTTTCTGCGTAATTTAGATTGTAAGTTCTTCCAAAATTTAGGAAACCCAAGATGGATTGTAAGTTTTTCAGCGTTTTTGGAGGTTGAAGCAGGGAACACTTTTCTAGAAAGTTAGCTGCCAAGCTCTTGCCTTCACTTGAAAGCTCATATCCTAGGAAAAGGACATTGAGATGGGCAATTCTGGATTTTTTAAAGTTGAATTTATAGCCCTCTGAGGCGAAGCCCAATATAATGGTACTCACCCTGTTCAAGTGCCTATCCAGGTCATCGTCTGTCAGATAGATGTCATCGACATATGACAATGCCTCATTATCATAAATTTGTAATAACTCTGTTACCCTCGCTGAGAATAACCCCGGGCTGTTTTTGAACCCTTGTGGGAGTGTACAAAATTGACGCTGGGTCCCCATTATTGAGAAAGCTGTTAAGTACCTGCTTTCAGGTGCTATGTTTTGACAAAAGAAACCATTTGAAATGTCTAATGTGGTTTTATATTTTTGCGCACAATGTTATTCATTAATGCTGTACTATGTGCATTTTGCACTGCAAATGTTTTAGAACAAGTGTTTAAGTGTTTGTAATCCAAAACTAGACGATATGTATTGTCTGGTTTGGATACAGGAAACAAAGGATTGTTCATTGAGGAGGTACATGTTTCAATCACCTCTTGGTATTCAAGTTGATCTAAGATCTCCCTGACCTGTTTTTTAGCTTCTTGCTTTATTGGATACTGCCTTTGTGCAGTAGGTTCATTTTTTAGATGTATTTTGTGGTGAGGTGAGTCCTCATCCCATCCTACATGATTTTTGTATAATGCTGGGGCCTGGGCAACTGCCCATTTCCTGGCATAAGTATATTTAAGGTGAATTGGAATATGGTTGGAGAAGGCTGGCATAATAATGTCCTCGCCATGTGGGCACTCCCTGACAAATTGTGGTGGCCAGTCTTTTTCTGCTAGAAGTATATCATAACCCCTTGAAAGTTTTTCCCAAAAGAGTACTTTCACTTGTCTTGGTATGTCTCCCTCCATTCGGAGTGTTATTTCATATAACTTTTGTGGAGTACTAACCTAGGTGTCTACAGTCTCTACTGTGATGTACTCATTCAAGTCCACTATCTCCAGAAGTTCCTTCAGGTTCTGGTGAGCTATTGTGACTTCTGCTGCACTGTCCAGCATTGTCTGAGCCCATTCTCCATTCTTGAGCTGTGTTCTCAGTATTCTCGGCATGTCTGATCTTCAGACCTGCTACCTTCTTTTTTGAGAATTGAGGTTTTGATTTATTTTTCTGAACGTGTTTGTCGTCTTTGGATTTCACGCGTTCTTCTCTATGTTCTGACCGTCCTCTTCTTTCCAATGTCTGTGACGATATCTGAAAGGTACGAGAGGAACGTGTATCAGTATCTTGATACCAGTCAGGTTTTCTTAAATTATCCCTATTCCTGAGGTTATACCTCCTTTCAGAGGGCTCCTTTTGAGGAGACCTACCTCGGGATTGAGAACGTTTCTCGTTTGGATTTTGTTTATTAGTTTCCCACTTCTTTTTAGAAGATGTAGGATTTTGTTTAATAGAGTCCTTCTCAGGACTTTCAGATAGTTTTGGCTTCAAAGGTTTTCCACCCAAACTATCTCTGCCTAATTCTGTATAAGATTGTTCTATTATTCTGGGTAGCTCAGTTTGTTGTTCTGTTACATCAAATTCCCTTAATCGTTGGCGGATCGCCACTGATGCTGCCTCTCCTTTAATATTAGATAATATTATTGTTGAGACCTGGTCGAAGTTTTTTTAGTAATTTCATACCTAAATTCAGAGCAGGCTCTGCCCCGTATTCGTTTTGAATTTGTTTCAGGACATCTGGTATTACTGCAATTGATGGAACACCATGAGTTTTAGTATAGATGGCAGCAAAGACTGCGCCCCAAGTGGTGCAATCTTCCAGTTGTGGTGTGATCCCCATTGGTAAACAGATTGTTAGGATTCTGTGTTTCTCATAAGGGCTAGTATTAGGAAATACTGCTTCGATTTGAGTAATTTTTTGAGCTATCCAGAATGGAATTTGCTCACGTTTTGTGGGCATTTTACCCATGACTGCGTGTAAAGTCTGTGGAGTAATTTTTAGTGTAATCCCCTGTTGAGGGGTTTGATTTGGAATGGTCAATGGTGGTTGTACTGTGAAAGTCCACATGACATATTGGACTAATTGTCTGTAAATTTTTATTAACTCTGTAAGTTGAGTAAGTAATTCCTCGTCTGACATTATATCGAGGTCAGGATGAGGAGTGTAGCCGGCTAGAATCGGCCATGTTGCTCCTGGTCTACCTAGTGGACCGAGCCTGGTAATGTTTCTGTGATGTTTTAGGGTGCCTTTAAACCAGAGATGGTGCTCCTGGTATGTGAGTGGAATTTTAATATCCTCGAAAGGAATATATTTCTCTGGTGGTTCATCTTCTTTGTAGAAGTGAAACAGTCTTGTTACTGAATTTGATTCAGGAAATACTATCCATGAATAGAATACCTCTGTCTGAAAGGATTCGTGTGCCTCTATCACGAAAACTGCTCTACCTCCTCTTGGTGGTAGGCCGTGTTTTATAAGTTGTAGAGTGATGTCTCTTCTTAAGTTTGGAGCGATGTCTATAACACCCTCCTCGGTTTCATTTAAACCTGTTACGACTGGTTGAGCCGCAGCTACACCGTTCCCGGTGTCATTGTCCCCGTGTATGGACATTTGTTTTTTGAAAAATGTAGAACAAGTTTCAAGGAAACAAAAGATAAGGTGCACAATATTTTGGAACACTGTATCCTTCAAAGTTGAACAAACCAAACAGCTAATATATAGGGTTTTGTCCTATTTAGCTTTGGCGGATATTTAACCCTACCCACTCCAGACGTCTTATGGAGTATGTGAGTAGGGGTCTCTGAGAGAAAAGCACGACTGAGTTACTCAGTATCTAGCGTTAAATTACTGCCTTACCAAACGGTTGGGCACCATGTAGTGTAGTTCCTATTTCCCTAATAGGCTCTGCGCATTGGAATAATATACCCTATAGGTTTGACATAGGACTGAGGTCAGTATGTCCCTATCTAGTATATTAAACTTAATTACTTTGTGCCAGCTAGCTCAGAGGCCACTAGAAACTCCTTGAAAACAAGAAGGGAGTAGTTTCTAGCAACCGCATAAACATGACCACTTTGTTTCCCTTTAGATTCGGAACACTCTCAGAATCGTGGAAACAATAGATAACAGTTTCACTCAGCTAATCGTGTATGCTTAGTTGCTTCAGAGTTACACAGAAAGAATAGACTGGCGTTTCAATAAAAAGGATTTATTGAACAGTCTTGTTTCTCATGTAAGAGATATGCGCTGTTATGATCATAAGACAGTATGCAAGATATATAATGTACAGCGTAAGCAGTAGAAAGAAATAATACTGCGCAAGCATTATCTTTTAGCTATCACACATATATTCATATACATAAATAACATAAGCTAAAAATGCGAGTACTCATACGATGCGTCTCTAAGCTAGTTCTACCCCAGTGTACCTAACCTAACCTAGGTGTAGGACAAGGTAAGACGTAGGTGAAGTATTCTATAGTATGATATACTAAGAGTCTGATATGCCAAGAGTCCCTCTAGGTTCTAGTCAGCTCCATACCTTGAGAAATGAGAGAGGTGGGAATCTCTTTCCAGATCTTCGAACTCTAACACCCCGCGAAGGGAGTCAGAACACTGGAAGCTGGATTCTCTGCGAGCAGGGATGACAGCGTCTCTTGTCAGTGTGTCAGGCCGGGACACGGGCTCCTCTAAAGTCAAGGTCTCCTCCTAACTTGCTTGGGCAAGGGAAGGTATATTTATACCTGGTAGGTGCCTTGGAATGTTAGCATTGACGTGAAGTCGGACAGAGGAAGACGTCAGGAATGAACCCTTAAGGTATAGTGATTCATGCATAATAGATGAGTTCTTGGAGATATCAATAATCCTGTGCTAGGGGAACTCCCAAGAGCTTAAGGGTCTGGTTTCTAAGAACTTGTTGTGACGTTAGGGTGGACGGATGTCGGTGACCATGCCTGTATTTGGAGTGCATGGCTAATGCCTAAATAAGGACTGGGATTTTATGCCTATATAAGGGCAATGCGAATTGTGCCTATATAAGGACGTTTCAGGAAAGCTTATATACGGACACCTAAAGCGGAATACAACAGCACAGGTATCCTTCAGAGCACTGACAGGACTCACATTCACTGTAACTTCCTGGGAGTGATGTCTATCACCATCAGTTATCACCAGTTAACCTTCTGGGTTCACCTACCAACTTAGGGATACTAGGGCATGCTCTACTCACTCCTCCCAGGAATTACTTCACCCTAGGGCTCTATCAGCCACCCCTGAGCTGCACACATGTTGGGTGGAATGGCTTCCTGCGACATACAGAGTTCCCATTCTTGTGCCCTGACTGGAGATAGTAATAACACCGGGCCAGGTGAAAGGGCACTCTGGGCTTCCGTCCATCCAAAACCCTCCCTTGAAGTAATCTAAAGAGGTCTGGGGATCCTTCCCCTCAATACTCTTTTGGGACCTTTTTTGGAACTTCTCTGTATTATCCTGGTCTTCCCCTTTCCTCTGTGAAGGGAACCTGAACCACCCTTACTGTGGTTACTCCCAGACACCTTCTTTGACACAATGGTACCCATTCAGAGGTCAGCTTCCTTCCCAAGCTCTCCGGGCACAGTCAGCTAGGTTTCTATTGGGTGCTGTAAAACAATTCTTAAAATGTGATCCTTCACAACCAAATTGTACAGCCTATCATTACCTTTTACTTTGCTGTCCTTCGCACAACCATCCAGTGCCTTGCTAGAAGAGTTCACAAAATCCACCCAGGAGTGGTGTGACTGCTTCTGACTGTCCCTGAACCTCAGGTGATATTTCTCAGGGGTCAAAACAAACTTACTGACAAGGGTTTCCTTCATGGGGGCATATTTCATCAGGCCAGCTCCCTGTAGTGCCAATAGGGTATTCCCCAAGGCAATAGACATATGCTTATGCAGATTGCCCCACCAGCCCTCCTCTGGGGCTCTGTGCATATGTAGGGCTACTTTATACGCTGCAAACTACTTATCTGTGTCATACCCCACCACATAACCAGGTACCAGGTCTTTGGGGATGTGGACTCAGTAAACCTCTCCTAGGAACTTCATTGTCACTTCCACCATCATCATTGGGCTCATGGTCCCTATGTCAAGTCCATCTTGCGCTGGTTCATCTTATTGGCCAGCTGGGCCTTCTTCCCTTCTAAGGCCAGGGTCAACTTTTTCTCTTCCAGTGCGAGGGTTGCAACTGTAGCTATCTTTCTCCTTAAGGGCAAGGGTAGCCAGGTCCTGCTTCAAAGCCCTGTCTGCTGGTCCGTCCTCCAGCTTCGATGCTGACAAGTTGAACACACCGCTCCCTGCCCTAGACACCACAGGTAATGCTGTTCCTCGGGGAGAATGTTCCCTTGGCACCAATGTAAGAAATAGGATTATTATTTGGGGTGGGGGGCTACCCACCTCAAGCAAAAATGAAATATCTTGTCAGTGTGAACCCTTAAAGTCACTAGATTAACCTGAGCGCATCCAGCTAGTATGTATGGTACAGAGCAGAGCTTAACTTAGCCTCTCTCTTTTCAAATGTGCCCAAGGGTTATATGCAAAGACAGCAGACCTGTCAAGCAGGTTTTGACACTCAAGCAGGATTTGACACAGACTGTTGTGTCAACATGATGCATACAGGCCCACCCTGCATATTCAGAGAAGTCATCTCTGCCTATTCAGGTCAGGTCCTGGGAGGCAATTTTCACCTATTTGAAGCTAATCTCTGGATGAGAGCTGGCAGAGGCTTATGTTAATTAGCCTTTGGCAGTTCTGGCAGGTTTTCTTTCATATTTATTTAACACCCAACTGCACTATTCAATCAGATGTTTAATAACTATTAAAAATAGTGATTTTATTATTTTTCTAGCTGGACCTTTTCCTGACAAACAGTATTTAGGGCCGAATTCACAGAGGTAACTTACACTTTTGAGTAATTTACACTTTTGAGTACGTTTACCACTAAAATTTACTGTTCCCACTCCAGTCAGTGCAAGAGTAGAGAAAGTGTTGGATTGAAAAGGGGTACAATTTACTACTCCCACTGCATTAGAAACAGACTAATTCACTTCAAGAAAATGAAATAATTGAGAAACTGCACTAAAAAACAAATATTATAAATATTCAAGTATAAAATATCTATATATAATTTAAAAACAAATAAACAAATTACATATTTATTACAATGTTTAATACATATCATAAATTAATACAAATCTTATTTTAATTAAAATACCAAACTATGGGGTCTATTATAATGGCGATCCGCCCGCCATTATTCACCGCCTGCTTCCCATTTCCCCCGCCATATTAGTATGGCGGGGGGACACCGGCGGACGGAAAGACCGTCCGCCGGTTTTCCGCCGGTCAAACAGGTGACCGGGCGGAAAAGGGGCTTGATATGGTGGCGGTGTCTGCAAGACACCACCATCCATATTAAGATGCAGGCGGTGATGTGCCTTTCCATGGCGGCGTTGCCGCCATGGAAAGGCATGCGGTGGCTGCATGTGGGGGCCCGTTGCGGGCCCCCAGAGTGTTCGGGGGGTGGGGGGTGCACGTGGGGGGTACCTATGGTACCCCCCTGCATTTGCATGCACAATGTGTCAGGCACCGCGCGATGCCTACCACGTTGTGCATGCAAATGCACAACATGCATTTTTTCCATTGTGGCGGGTGCTGCTGAAAGCACCGCCCGCCGCAATGTTAAAAATGCGGGATGCGCCCGCCAGTGTGGCGGGCGCATCCTAATCTTCCCCACGGGACCGCCGCACATATGGCGGGCGGTCCCTTTTTCCGTTAGGATGGCGGGCGGACTTTGTCCACCCGCCATCATAATGATGCCCTATATTCTCAAAATAATAACAACCAATAAATACAATATTATTTACAATTAAAAAGCACAACACAATTAACGCATACAATAATAAATAGTATAATATAAAAAATCATTAACTATTTTTAAATTTATTACTTAAATAACTTTCTACCCTATACCTCTAGAAAGTAGACAACACACATCTAGAATGTATTCTTCAAAATGATATAATTTACACATTTTGCATAATCAAATATCTATAAAAATATTACTAATAATCAACTAATAATAAAATATATATTTTAAATTACCTTCCTAACCTTTAGCTGTACAAAACAAACAACACTCACCTAATATATAAATTAAAAAAATCTTAATAGCATAATTTACATAATTATCAATTAAACAGTTAGGTCCTTATTACAATGGCAATCGGTCTGGCCGCTGACCGCCATTGCACTGAGCAGGTGACCATCCGACAATGAATCGGCGGTCCCTCCTGCCCTATAATAATCAGTACGCCAGAACCGCAGTCGGAAAGTGCTTTTTTCTACTGCAGCTTGTGCTGCGGCCTAGGAAAAGGGCCGCAGCACAAGCCGCAAGCCGCAGTAGAAAAAGGCACTTTGTGTGCACCCATTCACCATGTGCCACACTGATGGATTAAACCCAGATCAGTTGACTGGGGGTGAGTGTTTGATTGGCTCAAACGTTCCGTCCATCATCCCCTTTTGTATCGCTTTGGTCGCCCTAAGTTGGCGGGGGTATGCCCAGACGTGGGTCCCTTGCTCGCTTTGCCACTGAATTCAAGCAAGCCTGGCTGATGACGGCTGAAATGCCAGAAACCGGTCCTAGGATGCTTGTTTCCGGTCCAGGGAAGACATGGCTTGGCAGTTCGGGCTGGACTGTTCCCATGAGGCACAGGGTCAGACTGATTTGCATATGGCCATGTCTGAACTGGGGTGGTGGAGTGAGCTAAAGAATGATGATGGATTAAACCCAGATCAGTTGACTGGGGGTGAGTGTTTGATTGGCTCAAACGTTCCGTCCATCATCCCCTTTGTATCGCTTTGGTCGCCCTAAGTTGGCGGGGGTATGCCCAGACGTGGGTCCCTTGCTCGCTTTGCCACTGGATTCAAGCAAGCCTGGCTGATGACGGCTGAAATGCCAGAAACCGGTCCTAGGATGCTTGTTTCCGGTCCAGGGAAGACATGGCTTGGCAGTTCGGGCTGGACTGTTCCCATGAAGCACAGGGTCAGACTGATTTGCATATGGCCATGTCTGAACTGGGGTGGTGGAGTGAGCTAAAGAATGATGATGGATTAAACCCAGATCAGTTGACTGGGGGTGAGTGTTTGATTGGCTCAAACGTTCCGTCCATCATCCCCTTTTGTATCGCTTTGGTCGCCCTAAGTTGGCGGGCTTATGCCCAGACGTGGGTCCCTTGCTCGCTTTGCCACTGGATTCAAGCAAGCCTGGCTGATGACGGCTGAAATGCCAGAAACCGGTCCTAGGATGCTTGTTTCCGGTCCAGGGAAGACATGGCTTGGCAGTTCGGGCTGGACTGTTCCCATGAGGCACAGGGTCAGACTGATTTGCATATGGCCATGTCTGAACTGGGGTGGTGGAATGAGCTAAAGAATGATGATGGATTAAACCCAGATCAGTTGACTGGGGGTGAGTGTTTGATTGGCTCAAACGTTCCGTCCATCATCCCCTTTGTATCGCTTTGGTCGCCCTAAGTTGGCGGGGTATGCCCAGACGTGGGTCCCTTGCTCGCTTTGCCACTGGATTCAAGCAAGCCTGGCTGATGACGGCTGAAATGCCAGAAACCGGTCCTAGGATGCTTGTTTCCGGTCCAGGGAAGACATGGCTTGGCAGTTCGGGCTGGACTGTTCCCATGAGGCACAGGGTCAGACTGATTTGCATATGGCCATGTCTGAACTGGGGTGGTGGAGTGAGCTAAAGAATGATGATGGATTAAACCCAGATCAGTTGACTGGGGGTGAGTGTTTGATTGGCTCAAACGTTCCGTCCATCATCCCCTTTTGTATCACTTTTATGATGCAGTAACTAAGGCCCTCATTTGGATGCCAGTCGGACCGCCACCAGGTTGGTGGCAGTCTGACTGGCTGATAGCCCTTCAGTCCCACCACCGGCTTATGATACCGGCAGTCGGACCATTTGCTGTCAGGGGGAAGACTGGTGCCTCCGACAGGATCTAGGATCCCTTCAGGGTGGCGGTTGGACTCCTATCCTTACAGTGCAAATGGTGCCTGCATAGGCACCACCATAGGGATCAGGATGTACGTTTCTGACTGCATTTTCATAGTGGTCTGACCACCATAAAAAGGCAGCGGGAAAGGGAATTTGGGGGCCCCAAGCAGGGCCCCCGTGGGCCACTGCTAATGGCAGTCAGATGCTCGTCCGACCACCATCGTAATTAGGGCCTACGTTTTCTCACGTCTATTTCTCACGTCTCTTTAACATGTAGCTTGTGGACTTTTATTCATGTGTCACTCAAATTGTCTCAAAATCAGTTTATGTGTCAAGTAAAGATTCTTACAGGTTTTCAGCAGCATCAACACCTTTGCACCTTATCTGTGTGATTTCTAGCATAGGTTTTGCACTAAAAAGCTAGTCTTCAGTACAAAATAATATGTCTAGACACACTTTAAAACTAGCAGTACAAGGCAGTGTACATGCAAAGTCAGAAACGTTTGCACAAAGAAAAACATTTCTCTGCTTAAATGTCTGCCTCAACAGGTGTTATTTTTTAGTTCAAAGGCATTTCTACCATTGTTAGTAGATACAGCTTTGTGTCAAAAACCATGCCTGGTAGTGTGGGAATTCCATGCACCTCCCATGGGAGCACCCTTTGATGCAAAGCTATGCAAAGCACCGCTATTGTTACGTTGTGTAACATTACAGCTTTTGTGATGCAAACCCTGCACAAAGTGTTAGTAAATCTCTCCTCAAACTTGTTCACTATGCACATGCAGTGCCTGATTCACAAAGGTAAACATACCTAGGCCTGTCCTATCTTTTTATGTGTCGAGTTCTCTGCCCCGACTGTGGAGTCCCCGCAGTTCTAAAATTACTATTATTAAAATTAAACTTGAAGTTTGTGAATACCAAAAAAATCAAGGCTGGTTTTGGTTTGCAGTCTAGTTTTGCACTAAGAATGCCCTTTGTTAACCAAGGACAGAGCACAATCGCCCTTCAACCTGTCCCTGCTTCTTGCTTATCACGTTCTGGATCTCATATCTCATTGTGCCTAACAAAATATTTCCCCAATTAAAAACCATACCGTAACTCTTCATTATTTTCGTCTTCTTACTCTTGAAACCATCATATGTAATGACTTCCCAGGACAGCTCTGAGCCACCCATTCCATTCCTGTGTTCAAATTTGCTATAAAACCCGCCTTCATTGGAACACCACCTGCCTTACCTCTGTCATGGACTTAGATACCAAAGCACAGTCTGACCCAAGATGCATGTAAATATTCTCTCTTTAGTTTGCACCATCCCAAGTCATACACCTGTATGAGAATAATATATCTCTGCAACAACGCTCCTAACAATTGTTCTTTTGTACCCATTCTAATGCTATGTAAATCACCCATTTCCGGTAAAAAAAATTGCCAATTTTTAACAAATACAAGCACAAAGTCAAATTTGTTAATGTCGTCCTTAAAAATCAATTTGATTGATCACTGAATAAATGAATTTGCATGAGTGTTTTTTTTCTTCGCTTGATTGTGTTTCTAACATTTAACTGATAACTACAGCTCACAGAGATGCGTGTTTGTTCATTTTAAGAGAGCTGTGACACAGTGCAGTTAACATCACCCTCTTGCCCTGCAGTATTCGTGCCTTTTGTTTCAGCCAGGATACTAACCAAATGATGGCTTCCATCAAAGATGACAATACTGCTAATTGATTAGAGTTTGCAGACTGAAAAGGAAATTGGATCATTGCGGTTAGCTAAAATCTTGGCGCTTCGAAGACTTTGCCAACAGCAGGATTTGTCAGCAGGCAAGTGCATTCGGAGGGATGTTTTTTTGCTCGCAAAACGGATATCTTTTTCACAAGAAATAGAGAAAATATGGAAAGTGTTCGGTTCTAGGAAAGAGGCTCTTCCATGTAAAAATCCTAACTGTCAGGCTGTATTAGTTTTAATGCTTTTTGATCGTCAGATCCCTATTTACAGCAGGAACACAAGAGTAAGGGCCTCACGTAGCTTTCTCGAGTGAGTGTCTGCTGTCCAGTTAATCACAAGGCAAAGGTACATTGAGTTAGCGCTCCCAAAACGCTTTCAAGTTATCAGTATGGCACAGCTTCAGAATTCTCCCAGCAAAAATCTAAGCAAGGTATGAAATTGCATACATTATGATTAAAATTGCCAATGCAACACTATTCCAGAGTACTCAAGAGAAAAAACCTACAAGGTATGCATTTGCCTACAAAATGCTTGTGATTTGCTTGGGTCAAAAAACACCAGCAGGAGAAAATTCCCTGAGTGTTTAGGGGCGGTACAAATGGGAAACTCCTACAGCTGTGCTAGGCCAATAATGGGAAACTCCGCTACACTATGCTCTTGTAACAAAACAAAAACTGTGCACACACTCTAGTGAGTAGCTCCTTGCATTCTGTGGTGTTGCTCTTTAATACGAAGAGGAAATATTTAGTTTTGCAGTAAAGTTCAATATCAATTGATGAAGAACATAGCTTTTCATAGCTATGAATGCATTCAGCGACTGATAACCTATCTGATCCATCACTTTTGTTCCCCAAGACTCGTGAGCAACAGACAGTGATTAACAAGGACTTCTGCACTCAGACGCACCATCCTTGACACGAGAAAGACCAGATGCAGGCAGGTTCCTAATGTGCACCTCCTTCCCCCTGTACAGAGCTCTTCACAAAGAGGGCTGTCCCTCATCACACTTAAGCCCCTACTGTGCACAGGCTTTGCCATGCTCTTCAGGGAGAGGCCAGTCCCTCGATGTTTGGACAAAATATCGAATAAAAAATATAATGAAACAAACTATCGTGCCAAGAATATCGGGATGTCAAAAATATCATGGAAAGTAATATCAAAGGTAAGAGTATTATTTTAAGTGTTGTTTTTCATATCATTGTAAAAAATATCGTATATTTCGTTGCATAGAATATTGGTTTTATGTGTGTTTTATAGGAATTTCTGGAACATTTTGGGGAAGGCAAACAAGCTTACCATGATTTGATAATTCTAGGGGATTTTAATATTCACCAATGTTGTCTTGATTGCATTTCCACGATGGAGCAGGGGGATTCCTTACCATCAACAAACCACTTTGAGCACACACCGTCAGGCATTTTTTAGAAGGTCTCCTCTCAGCCCACAATCTACATTGCTTACAGCAAACAGATATGTCCGCCTTGGTTCCTACCTACGCAGGAAGTGGCAGCCCTAGTACTATTGACTACATCATGCTCTCTGCACCATTAGTTTCGGTTGTGGAGAACCTGAGTGTCTCTTGGAACTGCCATAGTGATCATAACTCTATCACACTTGAGCTGTCTTATTCTGTCTCTCTAAAAGGGGTGGCGGCTAGTTGTATCTCCAACACAAATATTAGTACCAAAGATCAAGCACGCAGGCTGAAGTGGGAAAGCATCACCCCGGAAAGCTCCTTAGACAATCTGTACGCCGTTTGTGCCACTGAGATCCAAGCATGTATGGACCCTACCACGCATGACAGAGCTATCTTAGAGGCTTTTGACAAAATAACTAAGCAGATAGCATGTAACTTAACTACCGAGAGAAGGGCAAGATGCCCGAAGGTCAAGAGGTAGTTTGACGGCACCTGTTCTGTGGCCCACAGGGAGCTTTTGCAGGCCCTTAAGCATAACCCAAGGGATGAAGCAGTAGTTAGGAGTCATAAGAAGGCTTATAAGTCCGCAGTTCTGGAGAGGAAGAAGCTGATAAGAGGGCAGGCTTGGGAGGCCCTCGGTCACGCAAGTGTCTTGGCTGACAGCTCCAAATTCTGGTCCGTGGTTAACAGCCCTTTCTTCTCCGACGTGTCAAACTCTAACACAGACTGTACAATATCCGCCGAGCACTGGGTACAACATTTTGGTAATATCTATAGCGGTACCAATTTAGGAGAGCCTGAGGGACAAATGGTTATTGGCCTGGCTAGCACTCCCCTTCACTTTAACGTAGATGAGGTCCATAAAGCCATCATCTCGACATCCGGGGTAAGGCTCCCGGCCCAGATGGGGTACCCGCAGACCTTTATAAGGCCGCCCCAACGTCTGGGCAAAGATATTAGCTCACGTTTTCAATGCAGCCTGTTCTTGTGGCTTCCCCCCCTCATGGGCAATGGCTGTTATCATCCCCATTTTTAAAAAGGGTGCACAGGATGACCCCGCATGTTACAGACAGATCTCGCTCTTAGATTCTGCTGCCAAAATCATGGGGAAAGTGATATTGGATCGTCCAATAGTGTGGCTTGATCTTTTTAATGTTATTTCTGATTTACAGTATGGTTTTAGGCAGGGCAAAGGGACGCTGGATCAATGCCTTAACTTGCATTTAGTGATTGGGAAGTACACTATTGCCAAGGAGGGAATTTTGCATTTGGCTTTTATGGATTTAACATCAGCTTTTGATTGTGTAAATAGGTCTAAATTATGGTTGATTTTACGTGACATGGGCTTAGACATAGAGTTGGTGGCTTTTTTATACACTGCCCACGAAAACACCATGGTGGCGGTTAGATATAATGGAGATGGTGGTCTGACGGATACCTGGGCAGTTAAGAGAGGGGTCCGACAGGGGTGCATCTTGGCCCCCTTGCTGTTTACGCTCTATATTAACAAGCCAGGGGACTTTTTAATATCAAGTTGCAAAGATATCCCTAGGGCTGGTACCAAGATAATCCCTGCACTCCTGTATGCAGATGACGCAGTCCTACTTGCTAGAACCGCTGTGGGCCTCCAACTTTTAAATGGTTTTATAGCTTTTATTGACTCACTATATTTGACCACAAATTTCACTAAATCACACACTATGGGGTCGATTCCGATCTCGGCCGGAAGCGCACCTAACAGTATTCGTCCGGAAAAAAACCAAGCCGAACGCGTGTTTCCCGACCGATTCGAACAGTCGTCCGAACGAGCAAGTACGATGCGCATAACAGCACAGATTCCGAGCGAGCCGTACTTACCCATTCCAGCTCCTGTTCCCCGCCCGAGCCGGATCCGTAAATGCCGAATCGAGTCGCACGGAAGCAAATACACAGCACCTTCCGGCCGGACTAGTACGATGCGCCTTCCGTACGCGCCGAACCCGTCGCTACGTCCGGCACATCAGAGCCTCCGGGAGAGCTGTACATAAGCTCCGATTCACGCCACAAGACGATCCACGGCGACGAGACGAACAAGCCAGCGACGAGTACGAGTCGAAGCCACGAGAAACCCGAATGAGACGACCCAACCATGACTCCCATCGCGCAGGTCCTACCAATACTCTACATCTATTACTGGGACCGGTACGGACGCGTACGGCGCAGACGGTAAGTCAAACACCCACAACACAAACAAACGACACGTACCCAAAATATGTCACACACACATAGGGATGCAGAAATGACGTACACTAGCAACAGCAGAACCATAGGGGCGGGATGGCTATCACCAATGCCATACACACCCATAGGGGGATGGATGCCTACCACCTCTACTCAGGGGGGGCCTGGATGCCTGTCACTACTACCATCCCCACTCATAGGGGGATGGATGCCTACCACTACCACCACCCCTACTCATGGGGGCCTGGATGCCTGTCACTACTACCATCCCCACTCATAGGGGGATGGATGCCTACCACTAACACCACCCCTACTCATGGGGGCCTGGTTGCCTACCACTACCACCACCCCTACTCAGGGGGGCCTGGATGCCTGTCACTACTACCATCCCCACTCATAGGGGGATGGATGCCTACCACTACCACCACCCCTACTCAGGGGGGCCTGGATGCCTACCACTACCACCACCCCTACTCATGGGGGCCTGGATGCCTGCCAGTACTACCATCCCCACTCATAGGGGGATGGATGCCTACCACTAACAACATCCCTACTGATGGGGGCCTGGATGCCAACCACTACCACCACCCCTACTCAGGGGGGCCTGGATGCCTGTCACTACTACCATCCCCACTCATAGGGGGATGGATGCCTACCACTATCACCACCCCTACTCAGGGGGGCCTGAATGCCTGTCACTACTACCATCCCCACTCATAGGGGGATGGATGCCTACCACTAACACCACCCCTACTCATGGGGGCCTGGATGCCTGTCACTACTACCATCCCCACTCATAGGGGGATGGATGCCTACCACTACCACCACCCCTACTCATGGGGGGATGGATGCCTGTCACTACTACCATCCCCACTCATAGGGGGATGGATGCCTACCACTACCACCACCCCTACTCATAGGGGCCTGGATGCCTGTCACTACTACCATCCCCACTCATAGGGGGATGGATGCCTACCACTAACACCACCCCTACTCATGGGGGCCTGGATGCCTGTCACTACTACTATCCCCATTCATAGGGGGATGGATGCCTACCACTAACACCACCCCTACTCATGGGGTCCTGGATGCCTACCACCACTACCATCCCCACTCATAGGACGGGTAATGCATGACACAACCAGCATACTCCAACATAAGGAATGTCAGAAAAAGACATCACCCCAACATCATGACAAGCGTGTGTAGTCTGTGTCAAATGCCTACAACACTGAACATGACAATGAACATACAATGTGACCCCCTATCACATGTGTCACACATAAATGTGTGTGGCCTCCACAATGCAAGCAGACCATGACCACTGTGGCAATGGGGTCAAAACCCCCATAATCTCAGTGACCAAAATGTAAGTGTGGGGTCCATAGCTGAGAACTTGTGGCTCTGGTTATACTGTTGGCTAACGGGTCTCTTCATTACTAACATAATACCCGTATACTAGTTTACATCAATGTAAATGTTATTTTTCATCTACAGATTTCGCCCCTGAAGAAGGGACCCAGGAGTCCCGAAATGCATTGGGCTTTTGCATCAATAACAGTGTCAAATGTAAAATGACATGCTTTGTAAATTCTTCAGAATATATTTTGTTTGTGTTATTAGAATATGAACACATGGAAATTTACTAATTTGATATCTACACTATTGTAATATGTATTGTAAATACACTTATATGTAATGTGCGACATGGATTAATGATGAATAATAATCCATCAATAAGAAAAATTTGATTATTGTGTTTTGTTTGGAGGAAATACAAGTAAAAAGTGTTTGAATAAGTATAATATACAGAACAGATGGTTCCATAATAGGTACAGTGCGCACTGCATTCAGGATTTCATCCTGTTAGGTTACCAGTCCATAGCTGAAGCACATTTTGAACATTGGGGCAATGGGGTCTAAACCCCCATCATCACAGTGTCCAAAATGTAAGTGTGGGGTCCATAGCTGAAGCACATTTTGAACATTGTGGTAATGGGGTCTAAACCCCAATCATCACAGTGTCCAAAATGTAAGTGTGGGGTCCATAGCTGAAGCACATTTTGAACATTGTGGCAATGGGGTCTAAACCCCCTTCATCACAGTGTCCAAAATGTAAGTGTGGGGTCCATAGCTGAAGCACATTTTGAACATTGTGGCAATGGGGTCTAAAGCCCCATCATCACAGTGACCAAAAGGTAAGTGTTGTCATGGAAAAAGCTGCAACTGCCAAACAGCATGGATGATTCCTGGTCACACAACAACAAACACATCAGTGGCAAAGTAGTGCTTGTGTCCCATAGCAACATAGATTGGGTGAGGCAAACAGTGCAGTGCAAATAAGACATACCTTTGGCCATGTGCAGACAAACATCACCCATGGGGGCTGACATTGTCAACATTTATCAATTACACAATGACAGAAGTGACCATCATAATGCAGACCCACAAATCTGCAACAATGGACACACAAATGTAGATATCCTGTGGAGACTGTAGATGTGAGGTGAACAAATACCATACCATGGCAGCAATGGGACATACAAACCATGATTATTGTGCTGACTGATGACCTAGGAGCCCCAGGGACAGCAGGGGAAATCCACCAAACAACATACAGCCAATGCAACACTAAAGATATTCCAATGCAGTGGTGGAGATGCACAAACACAAACAAGCAGCCTCACACTGCATATCAAACACAACAGGTGATGGGGGTGTGCCAGTGTCCCCAGGCAACCCCACAACACATGAGGAGGCCTGAATCCCAATTACACAGATGTGTATACAGTACCACACAAAAGTAACTCATGGATCGGATTTCCCTATGTGGGCAATCAGGCATTGTTAGATGAGAGGGAGCCCAAATTACACATGTCACACAAGCTTGTAGGAACAGCAACTAACACAGCAAAAGACAGACCCACCACAGCACTACTCCCAGGGACACCGCATTGTGGTGACACTAGCCTGCATGATAATCCCACTGTGATGACAAAGGTAGATGTCGTTCACACAGTGAACCACAGCCATGTGTCCTGAGCAACTAACTACCATCACACCTACACAAGCACAAATCAATCAGCACGGCCTGTCAGCCAAGGCCAATATGGAGGTAGGGGTCTAGCCTTGCAACAACTCACATTTGCACACACTCAACACCACACACCTTGATCTCCACCAATGTGCAGCTGTGAAGCTCACATGGACTGGTGACATTGCACATGCACCCATGACAATCCCAGGGGGGGTTGTGGGAACTAAGGTGTGAAACCCATCACACATGGCCAGTCAACAAGACTCGTGAATGTCTGACACACTGCACAGTACGCCGTACATGGGCATGACGTGAAATCCACCCCAATCAATGGGATCCCGGCCACAGTCACACACCAATGAAGAAGCCAAGGTGACACACAAAGAACACACATAGACAACTTCCAACATTGCAGCTCTGACCCTGAGGAGTGGCAGCAGTCACACACACAACATGTCACAATCACTGAAAGCTACCACAAACTGTAAATTACATGACTTGTGTAACCCACAAGTGCCAAGGGGAATACTGACTGTGTCCCATCTGCGTTTGCCCACATCCCCAGCCCTGATAACAAAGACAACTAGGGATGACAACCTCATGAACATTAGTTTGCCATGCACCCACATCCCGGAGAAACCAGGTCCAAGATGCTGGATGAACACAGGACAACTCAGCAAGCATCACAAACAGGAACATCCCTAGGGACACAGCCTGTGTAGGAAAAGGGAAGGGAACACACACAGACATGCTCACACAACACACAACACGGGCCCAGCCAATGTCACGGGATTACACACTGCCATGAGGGCACTCCACTCCTGTGGAAGGTCCGCTGTGCCAAACCTTGTCTGTGCACGACTCAAACATGTCAGCAGAACACTCAGTCAGTGAGTCAACAACTACAACACACTGAAGGCTCTGCTCACAACAGCCTGGGTACGGGAGTGTCACGTCAGTCATCTGCATACACCCTAAACACGTGTCAAGCAAGTTGCACTGTATACACAAATGAGTCCTTCAACATTGATGTGCTAAACTGCATGTCCAGTGGAGATGGGCACACAGTCAGGGAAATAGAAACATTGAACAGTGGTAAGCACACCAGATGTGCATCAGTGTAAGCCAAAGATGTTAATTTACAAATGCAAAACGTACATCCGTGTGTCAAATGCTGAACATTACACCCTCAGACTGCAGCAAAGGATGCTATAGATCCAGACTACATTAGGACACATATCCCATGGACCACATGGAGTCCATCACAGCAACACTTCATTTTCCTGATCTGAACACTGTTACAACTGCAAATGCATGATGATACTCATCTACATCATGTACATCCAAAGAAAAACCACAATTAAACAAAAAGAGGCTTTATTCAGCAAATGTTAAATTAAAATTTGAAGTCCAAAAGAAACTAAGGCCAATGGCCAGTCCAAATACACAGTCCCAACAGGGTGATCCATGACAACTTGTCACCCAATGCTTGCCTGCACTGCTACGGACAGGGGACATCCCCTCGGAGGGGCATACAAGGGGCAGGCCAGGCACCACAGGGACAGGATCAGGGGATGCCAGAAGGAGGCAGTGAAGGGGTGGTGGGTGCAGGAGTGTCACCGGCAACTGCAGTGGAGGTGTCTGACTCAGTGGGGGCCGGCACCACTGTAGGGCACAACTCAGATGTTGTGGGTGCTGCAACCACTGCAGTGGGCCGGTCAGATGGAGTGGACTGGGTCCCCACTGCAGTGCCTGAGTCAGACGGGGTGGTTGTGGACTCCACTGCAGTGCATAACTCCAAGGGAGTGGAAGGGGGGCAGATGAGGTGGGCAGGACAGAGGGGGGACCCGGTCTCCACACCAGTGGCACAAATAGGCAGAGCGTCTGGTTTGGGGGTGGAAGAGCAAGTGGTGGGGGAGGGCCTAAGCAGTTTGGGGATGCGGTATCGGTGTGTGGGGGAACCTGGGGCAGGGTGTGGCGGTGGAACCTGTGCAGTGGTGGCCTGGGGGATGGAGGAGAGAGACTGTGTGGTGGAGCTGCATGGTGGTGGTGGTGGGGTCTTGCCCTTCCTGGTCCGGGGGGACTTTCGAATGGGGTCCTGTGTCTGCCTGTGCCTGGGGGAGGGTGTCCGGGTGTGAGGGGCACTCCCCTCTGTGTGTGGTGGTCGCCTCTTCCGCCTGGACTTAGTGTCAGGTGTATCTGTGGGGAAGAGGCCAAGCTCACAGAGGAAGAGCTTCTGGGAGGGGGGGTTGCAGGTGATGCAAGGGAAGGGCTTTTGGAGGGAGAGGCATCTGAGGACTGCGCAGTGCTCGTGGATGCATGTGTGTGTGTCTGGGCCCAAGCCCCTGTGAGTGAGGTATCAGTCCCTTGACTGTGCGTGCGTGTGCGTCTGGATTTTGGTGTATGTGTCTGTGTGCTGCTTGTGTCTGTGCTGGTGCATGCTGGGGCCGGTGTGTGTGTGCTTGGGACAGGTAGGGTGCTGGGTATTGTTGATGGGGCAGAGGTAGGAGGGGCGAGGGACTGTTGCAGGAGGGACACTGCTGCCGTCAGTGAGGAGGCCATGGACTGATTGGTCCGATGTAGGGCAGACATGCCAGATGACATGCCCTCCATGAATGACACCAGTTGTGTCAAAAGACCCGTGTGTGCATGGAGGACACTCAGATTTGATGTCTGCCCTACATGGATCTGTTTCAGCAAGTCCACAGACTCCACACTCAGGGCAGCAGGGGGGACAGAGGCAGGGGGTGCGGTGCCTGGTATGAAGGAGACACGCTCCCCTACACGGGAGCCTCCACGGACATGTGGGATGGGAGCAGATGGGAGGGTGGAGATGGTGGTGGTGGTGGGGACAGACTTGCTTGACGTTGCCTCTGGTCTGCTGACACCCGCCTCCACAAGGGAGTCCTCACTGGAGATGCTGTTTTCCCCAGCCGAGTTGGTCGTAGCTGAGGTATCCTCAGTGTGGCTCCCCTCACCCTTCGTGCCCCTGGATCCCTCGGTCTCCCATGCAGTGGACCCAGTCTGGCTCTGCCGCTCCTCTTGGTCCGTGGAGCTGTCTCCTCCTGTGGCCGTGGATGTATCTGCAAACAATCAGGATAAACAGAGCAACATTAGTCACCTGTACTGACCACACACCCCACAGTAAGTACAGCACATCACAGAGCAAGCCCTGCCATCATTTGCTAGACATTGCAATTAGTGCTGACACTGATTTCAAGAAGCCCATTGTCTGCCTGACAGTCGGTCATGCCACACATATCCTACCTGTCCATGCACCCATCTGTCTGCTGCCTGTTGTATGCGACTAATCATATGTGCACACATGCACCACATACACAGTTGTTGGACATCCAAGAGTACATATGGAAATGTGTCACTCCAAACACATGCCATCTCCTGCCACTGACTCAGTACATGTGTCAGGAAAAGTGATGGGCAAAGTCTCTGTTGATATGCGGGTTTTGCTTCCATCACCAGACACAATGATGTCCTCATGTCCTGATAGACAATGCAACAATGGTGTGCATGCAGGACATATCACACCACTGCTGGATCACCCTTTGCGATTGGAATGTCATGGCACAGGCCTGTCTGGCAAGTCAGTCATAACTGTCTCCTGTCACAGGGGAAGTGCATATACACAACACCAGTCTGCACTGTGTCACAATCAGGGGAGTTTTAGAAATGTAAGCCCTGTAGCTGACAGGTGCACATGTGCACCCCTGGCCACCCACATCATGAGGACTGAGATGATCCCACATCAATCAAATGAGACATTTGAGTGACTGTAAACACAAATCCTTACACATGAGCACTTCACCGTCTGATGAGAATGAACCAAAGCTGCCGGCACCTCAATGTTTCATACAACATTGTGCACAGTCAAGGGATCAGAGACCTATGCATTGACCTATGTGCAGATCCCATAGTCATAACTCAGATGGCTGGCCACCCCAAATTGTTAAACACTCCAGGAGTCCAAATAGCAAGGCCACACCACGGTGACACAGAGGCACACACCTGAGTGCACTCTTCACAATGCCCAATATGTATGCTGACACACAGGAGTGGGAGAACAGAGTGCCTTCGATGTACGGAGTAGGCATTACAGTCCTGGTCCATGTGCAACATGGTATTACCCTGAACACTAGGCAGGTGGCTATGCATGTGTCACACACATGATGTACACACTTCTGAGGCCCCTACCTTGGTCTCTGCAGCAGCATGGGTGTGTGGCACATACCCCAGACATGTGGTGAGTCAGAGCAGCAATTGGAACACATATTAAAGCCATACCCAGAGTACATGTCAGATCACAGGCAATGTGAGCAATTGTACCACCCATGCAGCCCACCACAAAGTTCCTGTAACTGATGCTGTCCCCAACTTGAACCACAGGTAACTGCAAGTACACAGTACCCAAGTGACCTAAGTCACAGACTGTAAGGGCCACACCTGTGTATCAGATGAGGAGGAGGCATGACACAAGTGAGGGACATGAGTCCAGGACGACATGACAGTTGTACTGTGGAAGTGGAACCAGGCTAAAGGAGTGCATAGAGCATGTCAGTCATAGTACACAGTTGAGGCTAGCACTTACCCCTCCTTGCTGCTGTCTGGCCTTCAGCTGCCCATCCAGGTCAGGGAAGACCACCGCCAGGATCCGGAGCATGTGGGGGTCAGAGTCCGGTGTTCTCCCCTCCTGCGAGGAGGCGACAGCTTCAGCTGGACCCTTGCGATCCTCCGGGTCCAGCCCCGAAGGTCCTGCCACCTCTTCTGGCAGTTGCGGATCCTGCGCCTGTAGACCCCCACAGATCGTACTGCCTGGACGATGGTCAGCCAGATCTCCTGCTTCTGGTGGGCATCAACCTGTGAGGATGACAAAGTGAAAAGGCCATTACTACACATGCAACATTTCCGTGCATCACAGTTGGATATACATGTCTCAATCACAGGGGCATATGATGTACACAGGTAGTGCAACTATGGCTATGAACAGTTTGCCAGCAGTTACTAAATGGTATCATTGCCTGGGAAGTAAAACCTTGTTGGAATGCACTGTTACTGCACTATACCTGTTCAGTGCATGTGACTACACACTTTGGGGGGTGACAACTACTCAGTGAGCATGCTAGCCACTGGTGTACACACTGTAAGCCTTGCTAGTCAGACAACATGCACAATTAGTAAGGCAGTGGACAGCACACTCACCTGCTCCCCTGGTTTCCAATACAGCTTTCTGTACTTTGGAAGGAGGCTGTCCAGCAGGGCCTGGTTCCCCTCAGTGCTGAAGGTTGGGGCTCTATCCACAGTACGTGCCATTGCAGTAGCCAGAGGATGCAGAGACAGCAGCAGTGGTAGTGGCAGATGTCGTCCTGGAGCATGTAGTGCAGGCAAGTGAGCTCTCAGGGGAACAGCCAGCATTATATGTGTGCTGCAGAGGCAGATACTGTCCCATGTGTCCAAAGTGATAGGTCCAAGTCGTTTGCATCTTCTGAATCTGGCCAATCCATGGAATTGCACCACTTATACACGCCCACAGCATCCTTCAAAAGTTCAACTTCATGACACCCATTAATTTGCAACATTGTTGTGGGTCGCCAACTGAATTCACTGCATCCGACTCATTAAAGCTTCGAAAACGCGTCCGTTACCATGTCAGGCCATAGCCAATGCATGCGCACCGATCGGTCCATTGCTGTACAACGCGTATTTCGAAAAACAACACGGATCCGTTCACATCATATGCAATGTCCAATGCGTGCACACCGATCGGTCCATTGCTGTACAACGCGTATCCACTCACATCATATGCAATGTCCAATGCGTGCGCACCAATCGGTCCATTGCTGTACAACGTGTATCCGCTCACATCCTATGCAATGTCCAATGCGTGCGCACCGATCGGTCCATTGCTGTACAACGCGTATTTAAAAAAACAACACGTATCCGTTCACATCATATGCAATGTCCAATGCGTGCACACCGATAGGTCCATTGCTGTACAACGCGTATCCGCTCACATCATATGCAATGTCCAATGCGTGCGCACCGATCGGTCCATTGCTGTACAACGCGTATCCGCTCACATCATATGCAATGTCCAATGCGTGCGCACCGATCGGTCCATTGCTGTACAACGCGTATCCGCTCACATCATATGCAATGTCCAATGCGTGCGCACCGATCGGTCCATTGCTGTACAACGCGTATCCGCTCACATCATATGCAATGTCCAATGCGTGCGCACCGATCGGTCCATTGCTGTACAACGCGTATCCGCTGACATCATATGCAATGTCCAATGCGTGCGCACCGATCGGTCCATTGCTGTACAACGCGTATCCGCTGACATCATATGCAATGTCCAATGCGTGCGCACCGATCGGTCCATTGCTGTACAACGCGTATCCGCTCACATCATATGCAATGTCCAATGCGTGCGCACCAATCGGTCCATTGCTGTACAATGCGTATTTCGAAAAACAACACGTATCCGTTCACATCATATGCAATGTCCAATGCGTGCGCACCGATTGGTCCATTGCTGTACAACGCGTATCCGCTGACATCATATGCAATGTCCAATGCGTGCGCACCGATCGGTCCATTGCTGTACAATGCGTATACGCTCACATCATATGCAATGGCCAATATGTGCACACGGATCGGTCCATTGCTGTACGACGCATCCCTGTACAAGTCACTTGCATATGTCACCATGCTTGTCACTGGTGAACGTATGCCAGCCACATTTACTTGCCAGGGACTCAGGGGCACACCTACAACACCACAGCCTGTCCACACTGTATCCTAAGGCATGTAAGGCTGCATTACCTTTTCTGTGTATGGGGGTCAACATGTGGTTTTTTGGGTGGCACTTGGGGGCAGCCACTCCCAGGCTGTGCACGTGTTCATGGGGACAGAATCCTTTCTGTGTTGTGCACATGACCACTGTGATGTGCAACTGTTCATTTCAGAGCATGTGGCATGGTCACATTTCCAGGTTGTGTATGTGTATGTCATGTCACATACCCCCTGAGTCCCATGTGGGAAGGTATGTACGTCACAGGGTGACCCATTGCCACAATAGTGATGGCCCTTCACAGTCTGTGTGCATGTTGTGTTTCCGATGTCTCTGATTCCATGTGCACAATGGGAGACAGTCTCCACATCCACGTTGTTTGTGCATGGACTTTGATGTTGTGCGTGTGTGTGTCACAGACGTCCATGTCTGTCCTGCAGAGGCAACATGGGCCACTACCTGTGGGAGTCATGGTTGTTTTGCTGACGTGTACATGATACGCCATGTCATACCAGTGTCCATGTGGCAATACAGGGTCCCTGGGAATCTACCTGTCAATGAGCTGTGATGCCTGTGGCACATCTGTCCTGACATGTCACTGTGGTGTGTGTTTGGAACGTGACAGCAGTAAATGGGTACTGTGACACAGCCTAATGATTTCCCATAGCACAACCTGGAACTTGTTGTCAACACATGTTGAACTGTGATGTTAGATGTTGGCCATGTAGGTGCCATATATGTCCACACAGAACGGCACACACATCAGGTACTTGTGTCTCGTAATGATGTATCATGTGATATTGAGTATGGTCAATGGTACATATGTGGGATGACTGACAATCTTTCTTTCTTCACCTATGCACTGCAGGGCACCAGCTGTCCATAGACCATTCCCTGACCGTGCAACGATGGTGGAACATGACTGCATCCGACGGTACCGCTTCAACAGGGCGCTGATTAAGGAATTGGCGGTGTGGTTGGCCCCACATTTGCAACCTGGCCGGCCATACCCTACAGCGCTGACCCCCAAGGTGAAGGTGATGGCAGCCCTACACGTCTTTGCCACCGGTACCTTTCAACACACTGTGGCGTCTGCTGGTGGGATGTCACAGACCATGTTCAGCCGTGTGCTACGCGATGTTTTGGAGGCAATGTTGAGATACCTGAACCAGTACATCTATTTCCCTAAAAGTCAACAACTCACTGACGTCAAGAGTGACTTCTATGCCCTGGGGAGGATGCCACATGTCATTGGCTCCATTGATGGGACACATGTGACTTTTTTACCACCACAGGCACATGAGCAGGCATACAGGAACAGGAAACATTACCATTCGATCAATGCTCTGGTGGTATGTCTTGCAGATATGAGCATCTCACATGTGTGTGCCCGTTTCCCCGGTTCGGCAGACAATGCCTACGTGATGAGGAGTAGTGGCATCCCGAGGATGATGTCACAGATGCAGAACCAGCGTGCCTGGCTTGTCGGTGTGTACTGACTTTGTACCATTGTGTGTGTTCTGCTATGTTGTATTCCGCCCTCTTTTCCAACTCAGCTAATGTGCAATTGTCTGTATGTAGGTGACTCCGGATACCCCAACATGCCATGGTTGCTGACACCCCTCAGGAACCCTGTGACACCAGCCCAGATGCGCTACAATGAGGCACATGGTCGGACCAGGAGAGTGATCGAGCGGACATTTGGTCTCCTGAAGAGCCGCTTACGCTGCCTAGACAAGACAGGAGGGGCCCTCCCATATGCCCCAGCAAAGGTGTGCAAGATTGTCATCGTCTGCTGCATGCTACACAACCTGGCAGTGCGGAAGGAGTTGCCTCTCATCCTGGATGACGATGACCAACATCCGCCACCTGTGGAGGATCCTGGCCTGGGCCACGATGCCAGTGATGATGATGATGATGAGGGTGATGTCCGCACACAGCTCATCACCAACTTCTTCAGCTGAATGTGAGTATCCAGAGATGTCATGTCAATGATGTGAGTTTGCATGATATGTGTGGGTGGTGCTCTGGTGCTGTTTGAGTGTGGCCATGTGCTACTTGACTGAATGCGTGCAGCGATGTGTCCTTACAGGTAGTCTGTACTCCCCAACAGTGTTGACATGCTAACTTGGTTTTGTGTAGGACTCTTGTGACATGTATTGGGCATGAGTATTGCAGTTCTGTCCTGTTCTTCAGTGCTTTTGACTGTGTGTCATGTCTGTCCTTCACAGGGTGCTTTCAGAGTTGTTTGGTCAACTCGGATCCCCCGACATCATGATTCAGCTTTCAGGGTGGCAGCAGTCGTTTCCCTACAGGTGATGTGCCACACACCCCTGGACTTTATTTCTTCTACACTTGTTGACTGTGTGGCCACTGCCACGTGGGATTACCTTGCATTTGTAGTGGAAACAACATGTTACAAATGTGTAATAAACCTGTGCTTCACTTTGGGATGTGCGTTGTCTGTGGTTACACATCTGACTGACATTTGCTTTCTGCACCTGTGGGCTAGTTAACACAGACTCTGAATAGGTGTGGTGTCTGTGCATTCCACTGTATTTCCTGGCAACATCAGTGTAGGCGATGAGTCAGATGGCCCTGGTGTCTATGTGTTGTGTAGCCCTAGTGGTGTGTCTCCCTCATATGTGTCACGTCGCCATGACTCACATGACGGTGTTGAACTTGCTGTGGCAGTTAGCATGCACAGTGTCATTTAGCAGATCATCATCTCCATGACAAAAACAACGTTGGAATCACAACAGAGGCAAGTATGGTGTATTAGTGAGTTTATTTACATACATGTGTGAGGATAGTGCACAGGATGGTGGGTGCTGTACATTGGTATTGGAATCCAAAGTTCCCAGATGAGTTGGAAGTGTTGGTAGCAGAAATGTCCTGAGTAAAGTCCACAGTCATCTGATACATTAGTCCAACTTAAACTCCCCATGTCATGTGGGAGAGTTGGGTTGCATTCGACAGGGTGAACAGTTTGCACACAAAGGAGAATTTCCAGAACAGGTCTTGGGTTCCTGGGGGATGTACATGGCCATCGGCCTCTCAGTTGTCCTTCCTCGGACGACCCCTCTTCTTTCTGGGGGGACCCTCACGTGCAGGCCGCTGCGGTGCAGAGGACTCTCCACCAGAGTCATTCTCCCTCCCTGTGGCAGTTGCAGTTGTTGCGGCACCAGATGTTGTGGGCACACGGAGGTGTGGACATATTGGTGCTAATCTGGCGGAGGCATGTCAATATGTCCCTCTGCACCGCTGTCAGGTCTTCCAATGTGTCCCACTTGGACTCCATGCCAGACATGTGTGTTTCCACACGGGACATGTGTGTTTCCACACGGGACATGTGTGTTTCCACATGGGACATGTCGGAGTCCAAGCTGGCATGATGGGCAGCCTGCTGCTGTTGAATGTCCTTGAGGATCCCCACTACCTGGCTGACCTCTCCGGTGCTATTCTGGTATGCATCAGCAATGCGTGCCAGTTGTGGGTCATCATGCAGTCCAGACCCCTCTGCAAACAGCGACCTCTGCCTACCACCCCTCCCACCACCCCTGGCCACACGTGCGGGAGCTGCCGTGGCACGCACAGGTGACCCTCGGCCCCCTTGGGGGTTGGTACTGGGGTTGTTGTCCATTGCTTCACGGAGGGCTGTGGTCCCTGTGCTGTTGTCATTCAGTGTCCTTGGTCTGTCCATGTCAGCGGGGGTGGTCTGTGTGTTGGCAGATGTTGGAGGAATGGGTGCAGGGGGTGCAGATGGTGGTCTTGCTGGTGCTGCATGATGACTCACACCGGAGGTGCCAGGTTGGTCTTCGCCATCCGATGAGGGCAGAGGCAGTTCCACACCAGAGAGCTCAGGGTCCCCCGGAGCCTGGGACAGGGACTCCTCCTCATCTGCTGATGTTTCCCCATCATCACCTGTTTTTGGAAGAGACACACAATGTATGTTATGTTTCTGCAGGCATCAATGGTTCAAACACATGACAGTTGTGACTGTACCTCTGGATGCGGCCCTGTACATTGCATTGTCCTAAGTTGTCACAGTCAGAGGTTGATATTGGTGTGGCTCATTGTCCTGCCAACCTGATGCATTTCAATGTGGATGTTGAGGTGTGTGCATGATCAGCATTGGTGGTATTTGGTTGACATCCGGACCTCCTTCTCCCCCAGCCCAGTTATCCCACCATGAAGCATGCCACCCTTGCAGTGGGTGCAGGTTGACTCTCAGGATGTCAATCAGTGGTGTCCTGCTGTTGGTTGGTGCCCAGTTCCCAGCAGGGCCTGGTACTCCCCACAACAGAGCACCATTGTCAGACATCTTTGAAGTGGCTTTTCACTCCCTGTGAGGTGTGCATGCTTCAGTGTGAGCTTGCTGGGCCATGTGGGTGGGGGATGTTGAGCTGTGACTACCACTCCCATCATGCTATTGCCTACACCCCCTTCCCAGCATGCACATACTTCCTTCCTTTTGACTCTGCTTCCCTGTGGGGTGGTGTGCCTGTGCTGACAGGATGGCTGACAGTGTTGTCCTGGCGTTTGTTTGGCTACAAGTCCCAAAAGTGTCCCTGTGCTTCACACAGCATAACCCAGTGTGGTTGTTCTTTGTGGGATATGTAATTAGAGTGTGAGGCATTGCATTCTCCCAGGTGAGTTGTGTGGAGTTTGTGTTAAGGGGGTGTGTGAGTAAAGCTGCTGGTAACTATGGTCAGAGCTGTCAGTCCTCCTTCCCACCCAGCCAGATATCCCACCATGGAACGTGCTTCCATTGCAGGGAGTGCAAGTTGGCTTTCAGGATGTCAGTCAGTGGTGTCCTGCTGTTGGTTGGTGCACAGTTCCCAGCAGGGCCTTGTGCTCCCCACAGCAGTACCCAGTGTCAGCCATCTTGTCAGTTCTTTTCCACTCCCTGTGATGTGAGCATGGTTCAGAGTGGTGTTGATGGGCCAATTGTGAGGGTGACCAATATCTGTGACTACCACTCCCATCATGCTATTGCCTACACCCCCTTCCCAGCATGCCCATACTTCCTTCCTTTTGAGTGGACTTCACTGTGTGTGAGTGTGACAGCAATGGCAAGATGGCTGACAGTGTGGTCCTGTTGTTTGTTGGTGCACAGTTCCCAGCAGGGCCTTGTGCTCCCCACAGCTGAGGGCAGTGTCAGACATCTTTGAAGTGGCATTTCACTCCCTATGAGGTGTGCATGCTTCAGTGTGAGCTTACTGGGCCATGTGGGTGGGGGATATTGAGCTGTGACTACCACTCCCATCATGCTATTGCCTACACCCCCCTTCCCAGCATGCCCATACTTCCTTCCTTTTGACTCTGCTTCCCTGTGGGGTAGTGTGCCTGTGCTGACAGGATGGCTGACAGTGTTGTCCTGGCGTTTGTTTGGCTACAAGTCCCAAAAGTGTCCCTTTGCTTCACACAGCATAACCCAGTGTGGTAGTTCTTTGTGGGATATTTAATTAGAGTGTGAGGCAATGCATTCTCCCAGGTGAGTTGTGTGGAGTTTGTGTTAAGGGGGTGTGTGAGAAAAGCTGCTGGTAACTAAGGTCAGAGCTGTCAGTCCTCCTTCCCACCCAGCCAGATATCCCACCATGGAACGTGCTTCCATTGCAGGGAGTGCAAGTTGGCTTTCAGGATGTCAGTCAGTGGTGTCCTGCTGTTGGTTGGTGCACAGTTCCCAGCAGGGCCTTGTGCTCCCCACAGCAGTACCCAGTGCCAGCCATCTTGTCAGTTCTTTTCCACTCCCTGTGATGTGAGCATGGTTCAGAGTGGTGTTGATGGGCAAATTGTGAGGGTGACCAATATCTGTGACTACAACTCCCATCATGCTATTGCCTACACTCACTTCACCAGCATACACAGAATTCCTTCCTTTCAGTGAGCTTCCCTGTGAGGTGGTGTTCTAGTGGTGGCAAAATATCTGACTGTGTTTGTTGGTTATATTTGTGCCACTGCCTCGCTCTATTTGTTGTTAGGTTTGTACATGTCATGACACAGTTACATGTCACTATGAGATGGCATGTATTGTGTTTATCTGACTAACATACACATCTTGGGATGATTATCTTTTGGTTGCTGTGGATTTGATAAGGGTGCATGGTTTGACTGTCCCCTTGACAGTGATGTGTGTGTATTGTCACACAATATTGTGTATATTGGTTGTGTACTCACCAGGCTCTGGGATGTTTGATAGTCCATATACGCTCACTGGTGGTAGGATGGCCCGCACCTTCTCCTCCCAGGGCCTGAGGTATAGTGTTTGACAGGAGGGCCACTGCCGGTGCGCTGACTCACGGCGTAATCCTTCTTGAGTAGGTCCTTGACCCTCCTGCGCACATCATACCACCTGTTCTGGATGTCTTCCTTTGTGCGCAAACATGGTGATTGTGCGTTCACCCTGTCGACGATCCTCTCCCACATCTTGGTTTTCTGCGACATGGGGGTCTGTTGGACCAATGTACCAAACAACTGTGGCTCTACCCTGAGGATCTCATCTACCAGGACTTCCAATTCACTGTCTAGGAACTTTGGATTCTTCTTTGGGGGCATGGTGATGGGTGGTGGTGGGGATTGATGTGTGTGTGAGTGTGCAAGTGAGGGTGGGTGAGTGTAGGTTTTGCTGGGTGTATGTGAGGGTGCTATTTGTGAGGTGCTAATGGTGTGTGGCTTGTGTGATGGATGAGTTGTGAGTGTGTCTGTGGTTGCTGTCTGATGGTGTTCTGTGCTGGCAGGTCAGTTGAATTTGCAAAGGATCATGGTAGGGATTTGTGGCCTTTATATGGGTGGAGTTGTGGGTGTGTCCTTGTTCCATGTTTTTTCCCCCCTGTATTTATTGACTTTGTCATTGCTTGTTTGGCCCTTTTTTTTGGATTTTTTCCTTTGAGTTTTTTAGGCAAGTAGGAGACGTTCTACTGACCGAGTAGGACGCTGCAGTTGGCTCGTGCGGGCTTCTCCGAGTCTTTCAAGCTGGGTTCCTGCTGGGTTTCATGTGCGGCGTACGCATCGGTCGCGGAGTATTGGGTTGCTTCGGCTGGGTTTTTTATGCGTGTCGGTCGTACGGCTTGGGCTCCATGCGACTCGGTCTGGTTTTCCACGCATTGCATCGTACTGCGCGGGTCGGAGTTCGTGGGTACGTTTCGGTCGGGTTCATTCCTGGTGCATGTCGGTCGGTTCGATTCGCGTAGTTTCCCGGTCGGATAGCTTATTTCCGTGCGGTTCGGTCATTCGGCTTGTGTTCCGTACGAGTCGGTCGTGATTCACATGCATTTCATCGTACTACGCGGGTCGGGCAGCGCCGGTACGTGTCGGTCGGACAACATTCCCGTACCGAGTCGGTCGGTATGTTTTCCGGCCAGAATCGGAATCGGCCCCTATGTCTATAGGCTCCCGAAAGGCTGCCAAGGCTACATTTTACTGCAAGGGGGCTGAGCACCCACTTTTCCCTATCTAGGGGTACTATTCGATGAACGAGGGTCTTGGTGTGTGCAAAGAACACATAAAAAGAATATTTTAGCCAGAGCAGTGGGGGCCACATTGGACTTTGCAAAAAGATTGGGGTCAAAACCTCTCCCTGCCCTGCTGAAGATCTACAAAGAAAAATGTATTCCCATGGCCACATATGGGTGTGATGTCTGGGGTTACAAGGATGTGAAGGATATTCAGGGGGCTGAGAACAAATTTATGCGTAAGCTCCTTTCAGTCTCGCCCGTTACCCCGGCATATATTTTACACGAGGAATTGGGGATGGGGTATATCTTGGATCTGATAGCGGTAGCCCCTCTGCTGCTTTGGCTGAGAATCTGGGCCTGTCCCACCCCTAATTTAAATCAACTTATAATTACGGACTGCACAGCGCTGGAGGGAGTTTTACATATTCCCTGGCTAAAATATATAATGGAACAGACAAAATGGCTCGGTTGCCCCGACCTGTACCTGAGCCCCAGGCCGCTGAGCAAAGTAGCTGTTAGAAACATCAAACAGCAGTTCCTGGACAAACGGCAGGGGTTCAGGGAAGAGAAGGAGCTAGCCAAGCCCACCGTTAGAAGGTTTGTCAGACTGACTCTGAGCCAACAGGTTCAACCGTATCTACTCCTTGTGAGTAAAGCGTATCATCGCTTTATGCTGACTAGATTCCGTCTGAATTTGGTCCCCTGGCTATTGGCGTTTCCCCAAGGGTATGCGAAACCTGGCACTTTAAAACCCTGCCCATGTTACAACTTCTCAGAGCAAGATAACCTACACCTCATCTTTTTTTGTGATTATTAGAACCCTTTGCGTAGAAAGTTTATACTCCTGTTGCTCAGAGATTGCTAATTTACCCAAGTCAGGCCTGCATTATTATATCTTCAAATGCTATCTTCTCCCATGATCTGCTTTGGGGTTGCATGATTCTTAACAGGGGTTATTAGACACAGGAAAAAGTTGTCCTTGCAGTAGCTAGCTTGTTTCTTCCGTTTTGTACTCAGGCCTTACAATGTATCAGTATGTGCACTTTATGTTATACTGCTCACACCAATTGGTGTTATGTTTAGCACTGTTGCACTTTATATAATGTTCCGCTTGCAGTTTAAAACTTGAACCTTGGCCGCTTTTATCGACTTACAAAGCTGTTCATATTTTACCCTTTTATGTGATCCAGGTTTTATTAATTGAATGTACCCTGACGAAATGTATTCTTTTTAAAATGTCTGCTTTTATGGCTTTCAGTTGCCGAATAAAGTACCTTTGGACTTTGACTTTGTGTTTTTTATATGTATTTTATTGTATTTTGTTTTATTTTTATTTTAGCTTAGTTCATTTTTTTGATTAATGTGTTTAACAAAAGCATGTATTTATGTAAATTGTGACTTATTTATTTTAAGTTTTAATAATGTGTATAATTCATTTTTATGTTATAATGTTATAATAGCGAGATGTTGGGTATTTTAGAAGTTAAAGGTGGGGAGATTTTTAAAATATGTATATTATTGTTTGATTTTATGAGTAATTTGTATCTATACAGGAATTAATTATTTATTATTTTGAATATGATTGTTTTTATGTTTAAGGAAAAAAGAATTTGGGAATTTAATGTAAATATAATAATAATTTTTAATAAAATAAAAAATCTAAAATGAAAATATTTACATTTTGAATTGTATAATGTAAATATTTATGTAAAATGTATTTGATTATTTATTTTACAACATAAAGTTGATAATTATATTTTTGTAAGATTAAGCATATTATATTTGTTTTGCTTTTTGTTTTGAAATCTGAAATATTTTATTTTTGTTTTTGATAAGTTTTCTGTCAACAAATATTTTATTTTAAATGTAATTAATTTAATACATTGATAAATAATGTTTATTATGTACACTTTATGTAAACAACTATACTAAATATGTATTTATAAAAAATTATGGGGCCTATTAGCAATAACCGGCGATAATTATCGCTAAGCGCAGTTAGCGCTAGGATAATTATCGCCGGCTATCGCAGGTTTCTATCGCGGAGATAGCGTGCTATCAGCAACGCTTATCTCCAAAGCGATAGAAACCCTGGAGAACAGTGTGAATATCGCTTGAAAACAAGCGATATTCACACTGTGACCAGTGTTAGCTTGGCGATAGGGCGAGGGGATTTAGCCATGTAATCCACCTCCCATTGGATTACATGGCTAAGTCAGGTTTAGACCAGGCGTTAACAAACCAGCGCTAAACGTGTTTAGCGCTGGTTCGTTAATCACCTCCCTGCCTCGCTAATAGGCGATAGCGACCTTAGCGACTGTTTCCAGTCGCTTTTAGGTTGGGAACGCCTACTTTACATGCCATTAGCGATAAATATCGCTGGCAAGCAAAGCGGCACCCAACCCGGTCGGTATCGCCTAGAAGCTGTCGCTAACAGCAGTTAGCGACAGCTTGCTAATAGGGCGTTAGAATTATCGCCGCTTTAGCGGGAAAAAGTCCCGCTAAAGCGGCGATAGAGCCCTTGATAATATGCCCCTATATTTATATCATTTTTTACATTTATTATATTTAACAAATGAAAATCAACTTTTATTGGTAATGAGAAATTTCATATTTCTATTTACGTATAAAATAAGTCATTGGGAGAATGTATTAGATTTTTTCTGATGTTTATGTAATATAAATATATTTTAGGAATTTTAAATGTCTTTTTTTTTTTAAATCCTCATTTACTTTGAAATCAAACTCTGAGGCCTCCCTGATCCAGCACCTTCCAGAGCTGTTTCATTACACAAAGGATCTTAGGGGCTCATTAGGATGGTGGGCGGACCTGAGTCCGGCCGCCATCCCCGCAGTTTTTGGGACCGGCCGCCAGACATGCGGCGGTCCCGCACCGCAAATTAGGATGCGACCGCCACCATGGCGGTCGCATTCCGCAATTTAACATTGCGGCAGGTGCTGCTGACAGAAGCACCTGCCGCGATGGGTAAATTGCATGCCAGGCATTTCACTGCACCACATGGCAGGCACCACACGGTGCCTGCCACTTGGTGCATTGAAATGTAGGGGGGTACCATAGGTACCCCCCAAGTGCACCCCACCTCCCCCAGACACAAGGGGGGCCCGCTATGGGCCCCCAGACACAATCCCCGCCAGCCTTTCCATGGCGGCGTTGCCGCCATGGAAAGGCTTCCCAAACCTGACATCCTAATATGGCTGACAGTGCCTGCTAGGCACCGCCACCATATTAGAGCCCCTGCTCTGCCCGGCAGGCAATCGTGACGATTGCCACTGGCGGAAAAGCGGCAGACGGACTTTCTGTCCGCCGCGATACCCACCGCCATCATGATATGGCTGGGGGCAAAGCTCATGACGATGGCGTAACGATTGCCACCTCCGGGCCGGCGGTGGCGATCGTTACGCCATCGTAATGAGCCCCTTGGTGTCTTCTATAGTTCTCCCATATTTTCTCTGCCCTGGCCAGAAATTAGCCGACATGCAGATCCTCCAGGAGAATTTGAAGACCATAAAAAGAAGGCGTAATCATTGGACCAAACCCTTCCCTTAACTTCTCGTTTCATTCTACTCTAGCCATTTTAAAGCAGGAGTCCAAAATCTATTCCTCTTCTTTACCACAATTCTATCCAGACTTATGATACTCTTGTCCATTCTATTTCAGTTGGTGACACATTGCTTATCCATTTCTTACACATCTCTCTTTGCGCCAAGAGAATCAAATAAAAGACCAATTTTTTCCCTCATTGGCAAAATCAGCATGTACAGATGACACCCCAAAAAGACAAGTAAAAAGCTTACCTGGAGTTCTGTGTCCAGTATAGCTGAAATTTCTCTACTTACATCTTCCCAAAATTTGTGGATCACAGGGCACTCCAGGAACATATGGATATCATCTGCTTTCTCGTGGGTACATTTTATGCATCTTGACGTTCTTCCCTTCCCCAACTTCGATAATCTGTATGGCGTCAAATACACTCTAAGAAGACAGACGATGTGGTTCCTTCTTAAATTGGCGGGATATACTGTGGAATATAAAGAGTTAAAAGATACTTGCCATAGGTCTTCCTGCTGTATCTCCGGCAAGCTCTTCCCCCACAGGTCAGTCGTAAGTTTGAAGGCACCCTCTGATAGTTCCACCAGTAGCCAATACCACTTCGCCAATTCCTTCTTCTTCGGTGCTTCGCTCATTAGTTCACCTTCCAAGTCATTAGACGAACCTATCTCCTCCTCTGTTGACTGAAACCAGCCCCTCATTTGAAAGTATTTAAATTTGGAGACTTTATTCATGGACGCCACAACCAACTTATCCCAGGATACCAAATCTCCAGCTTCTGCCACATCACCCCATCTTAGCATCCCTGCCTTCCTGAGCAGACTAGCCAGCGAACCCCTTGTCCATTCAGGTGATCCTGGGGTGTTCCATATTGGTGCCCACTTACTGAAATACATGTGTTTTACCTCATTTATAATCTTAGATCAGAGTTCCGCCATTCCCTGTAAAGTTTTAAGGCACACTCTCTTAAAGTATTTGGGGTCACCGAATTTATACATAAAACCTTGCATCCCTCCTTCAATATCTGACAGCATGCAGCTAAACATTTTACCAAAATCTGAGTTGTCTGATTGGGTTAATAACATCTTTCCATTCCTTAAGAGAAAGGCCCAAGCATAGTAAGTCAGATCTGGCAGATATAAGCACCTTTTTCCTTCTTCCTGCGCAGTTTTTTCCAAGCAATCCACGGGCCCTTTGAGTTCCAAATAAAACTGGTAATTTTACCCTGCAGTTTCTTCAGCCACTCTGCCTTAAAAAAAATAGGATCATTTGGAAAAGGAATGTAAACTTCGGAAGGATTATCATCTTCACCAGATTGATTCTTCGTATGATCGTCAGAGGAAGATGAGACCAGCTTAGCATCAGCTTTCTGACTTCTTTCATTACGTTAAGAATTTTTTTTTTCCGGAAGGTCTCCAATATTCTGAGTGATCTTTATGCCTAAGTATCTCATCTCCTTTTTGCTGATGTTTAGAGTTGACTCCAAGTTCCAAGCCATAACCTGTGTTTTTGCCCTATTCACTGAATACCCCGCTATCCGGCCAAATTGTGAAGTTAAGTCATTTAGTAAAGGGATCGTGGTCTCCGGATCTGATGTATATACCAATAAATCGTCAGCATATTAAGCTACCTTATTTTCCCACTCTTTATATCTAAAAGAGACTATGCAATTCTCCTTCCTAATCTTAGTTGCCAATGGTTCAATATACAGATTAAAAAGGAGAGGGGATAATGGGCATCCCTGTCTTGTCCCTCTTGTAATGTTAAAAGGCATGGAGAGGTTACCATTTATCAGAACTCTGGCCCGCGGTTTCCTATATTTCATAGCCATAGTTCTACAAAAATTTCCACCCAGATAGTAGAGCTTTAACATCACTTGCAGGTATGCCCAGTTTACCCGATCAAAAGCTTTAGTAGCGTCCAGAGTAATAACCGCTAGGGGAGTTTGTAGGTGGAAGCTATATCGGCTGCCCCTATTAGGCTGAAGGTCAGTTCCTGAATCCTTCTGCCCCTAACAAACCCTTTCTGGTCTAAATGAAGGAGGCCTCCTACAACCCCATTAACTCTCTCTGCCAGGATCTTTGCAAAGATCTTATAATCGCAATTTATAAAAGAGATAAGCCTATAAGAATCACATATATTTAAGGCTTTCCCTGGCTTCGGGATTAGTAAGACAGTGGCCTCATCCCAAGAGGCTGGCAGGTCTGCTCCCTTTTCGAAAAATTCAGCAAACAACTTTGTAAAGTGTGGCAGTAGGACCCCTTCTAAAATTTTATATAATTCCAATAGCAACCCATCCGGTCCTACGAGATTTCCCTGCCCTTATTGCATTTTTTATCTCTGTTGCCACTATCCTGCTGTTTATCACTGAACTGCTTGTTTCAGAGATACCCTGGGGGGCATCGTGACCCAGCCATGCCTTAACATCTTCCTCAGTGACTACCAGGTCCTCTCTGTATAACTTCTAGAAATAATTTTGGAAAGTTTCCTCAATTTCTTTACTTTCAGTGAGAGTCCTGCCGGTTGTTTTGCACCTAACTTCTTTGATAAAGGATCTTGCTTGATCTACCTTTGCCTTTCACGCTAACAGCTTCCCACACCCCTCTCCATATTCAAAGTGAGTGATTTTACTCGCCTTCCATATCTTCCTTAGTCTTTCTTCCACTAAGCTGGACAAAGCCTCTTTTTCCATTTGTAAGAAATTTTTCAAGGCCACTTTCTCATGTTCCCCTGTCACCTCTAAAAGCTCCTGCTCCTGCTGTTGAATACGGCTTTCTAGCAGACTAACTTTTGCAATAAATTCCTTCCTTCTCCTTATCTAGAGACAAGTTACTCTTCCCCTCAAAAAAGCTTTGTACGTATCCCATACTACCCCTGCTGGTGCACTATCCATATTCAAAGCAAAAATTCCTCCAATTCCACTTTGAGTGTTTCTATCACTGCCTTGTCTAACAACATGGTACGATCCATGGTCCACCTTCTTAGGATTCGCCCAGCAGACACTGATAAGACCAAAGACACTGCTGAGTGGTCTGAGAAATGGGACTCCACATGTGTAACTTTTTCTACACATTCCCTTAGCCCTTGGTCAACTAAGAAAAAATCAATTCTTGACTGATGTCTGTATTTTTTGTTATTGTATGTGAAGCCCTTCCTGACTCCCATCCTCTCTCTCCAAATGTCACACAGTCTCATTTGTACCATATTGGTTTTAATTAAGGATTGCATCTTATTATTTATAGCTGACCGGCTATTGATGGAACGATCAAGCAAGTCATCTAGAAACATATTAAAGTCACCTGCCAGAATGACGGGGTCAGAGAAATTCAATACTTCCGTCAACAATCCCCCCAGTGGCCTCGTATCATCAATATTGTGTCCATAGTATCCTACCACTGTGTACCTTTGATTATAGATTTTAATTAGGCCTGGGCGATGGACTCCGCTCTGTTCGCGGAGTTTGTGGAGTTTTCTGCACTCCGCGGAGCTCGCGGAGTGCAGAAAACTCGGCTTCGCGTAGTGCAGCGGAGGTTTTTCCCCTCCTGTTCACAAGCGCGAACTGCCGCTCGGGTAGAATTTCTACCCGAGTGGCAGGAAGACCAGCGCGAACGGCAGTTCGCAATACACTGCCATTTGCGGAACTTCGCAGAGTTTTTTCGACAATTCGCGGAGTTCCGCATAGCAAAACTCCACAAACTACGCCCAGGTCTGATTTTAATCCTTACAATGACCCATCTGCCTGCTCTATTTACTATGCTGTGCTCTACCAAAATATGTGGACTGTTCTTTATCAAAATTGCTACTCCCCTTATCGTCAACTGCTGGGTAGTACACACCACTTCTGTACCCAACCCCTAGCTTTGAAGATCTTTTTTGTTTCCTCCTCTGTTCGGTGTGTTTCTTGTAAAATAATAATCTGGGCCGAAACATCCTTCAAATACTGCAACATTTTCTCTCTCCTTCCTTTCACTCTTAAGCCATTAACATTCCATGACAATAACTCCACTCTGACTCCCTGATCTCCGACCATTTCTCTTATTCAAACACTACCCCAAAATGGAGGCTCCCTAACACTTTCTCTATTAAATGAGAACAAGATTTTTTTGTGCTTTTTCCCTTGTATGCTCCCCACCCGGTGACCCTACCCCTAAAACTACCCATACCCCCTCCCCTTACCCTGGAGAACCCTCCTTTCTTCTTCATGGCCTCTGCCTGTGGGGCCACTACGTTGTGTCTACCTGTAGTAAAGGCTGGGGGACATATAACTTGGTCCTACTGCCTATCCCCTAAAGGTGAAACAATGTGCCAATATAAACAAAAATTAACCTACACACTTAAGGAAAAGAAAAGACTTTCTACGGAATGTTATGGGGGGGTACCCGGTATCATAAGGGCATACCTAGTACACTCCCCTAACCCATTTTATGTAGCATCTGCTCCAGAAATAGATTTCATAAATTCTTCCACTTCCTCAACTCTCCTAAAATTCTGCATTTTGTTTTTATACATTACTCGCAAGGAGGCTGGGAACTTTAGTAGTGCCAAGCTGTCTCAGAGGTTCCAACATTTTCCCTAATTCCCATTGCCTGTTTGCGGTAATCTGGAAGACGTCCGACCTTATCTCAAAGTTTACTCCTTCGACCTTAAGGGACTTCAATTTTAATGCCTTAGCATGGATTTCTTCTTTTAATTTATATGTCAGGAAGTTCATCAAAATCTTTCTGGGCTTCGCACGATTAGGGTTCATCCTAAAAGGATCTCTGTGTATCCTCTGGATATCATCCATAATATCCTTCTCAGAGCAGTCCACTTGTGACCCGACTTTAATCAATCTTGCTACAAAAGTTTTCAAATTATCTCCTTCCGCCCCTTCTGGAATTTTCAAAAGTCGCAAATTGTTCCTTCCTTGGTTGTTTTCGAGTCATTCCAACTTCTCTTCCATGCCTGCCCCACTTTCTTTAAGCAATCTAATGCTCTCCTTATTTACTCCAGCTTGCAAGGTTAAGTCCTTAACTGTGGTTTCCAGCATTTGAGTCCTAACAGTGAGGTCATCAAACTTTTTCCCAAGATTGTCACATGCCAAGACATTTTAAATCTGCTTCTTATCTCCACATTTAATAGCTGGATCAATTCTGAGACTGAGGGCCCGATTCTGATGCGGGTTGGAAAAGCTTCCCGACCGAGGGCCTGATTCTGATGTGGTTAGGAAGGCCTCCTAACTGCATTTGCTCCTTCCAAATCGGATCGGGAACGTGTCTTCCCGACCGAGGGCCCAATTCTGATGCGGTTAGGAACAAATGTTCCCATTGAAGTCAATGGGAGTTCAACCAAATCGTATCTGCAAGCATCCGGATGCATCCTACTCCGCCGGTCGGACTTTCCCGATCCGAGTGGGTCGGACACCATTTCCCAACCGATTCGGTCGGGAAGCTTTTCCAACCCGCATCAGAATCGGGCCCTGAATGTTGTGATGTGTACCTCTGAGGGGATTCTATTGGTTCTGTATCTCTCTCGCTGCCACCTTGTGCAGCTGACCCTCCACCGGCTCACCCTCCACCCTGTACCACAGGATTTAGCGCAATGTTTAGCACCCCAGACTCCGAATTATTTTCACCTGCCCAATTTTGCACACCCTCCTCTACGGTGTTACATTCTTCAACTGTCAGAACTTGGAAACTGTTTGTGCTAACCAGATAAGAGACTTCCACATTCATCTTATCACTACCCGATTTTTGGCTACAGTCATCTTCCACCTCCTTGTTAAAATGATCCTTAAACTCCCCCTGTTTCTGCTCTTCTCCTATTTTTAAAACCAAAGTTTTAGGCATTACCTTAAATAACGTTCTGTCAGAGCCCCGCTATCTTACCGTTTTCTGGCGGGGCGATCTCGCAGAGATGACATGAGCATCCACCACCGATTCCACCTACCACTTAGTAGAAGCTGACACTAGCAAGGATGTAGATGGACCGGGGGAAGATGCCAGGGAAACAATGATGGATGTGGAAATAAACGGATGGTAACCTCTTGTTCCTACGACCCCAAGGGAGATGCCACCTGAAAGGAAGAGCAGGAAGAATTAACACTACCGAAACAAGCACTCCCCCACTTCCTTCCCAATCCAATCTACAGATACATCCACATAGTCACCTTGTGAAAGCACCTGGAAACATCATAACAAGGTCAACTGGTCACCAATGGATACTGCAAGCACACCAGCGCTCCTGCGTGTAGTGAATCCCCCAAAGTAATGTAGCGCTCCTGCGCACTGAAACCCTAAAACAATAGCAAGCGCTCCTGCGCTATGAATTTCCCCAAAAGTACTGTAGCGCTCCTGCGTACGGAAACCTTTAACAAACAAGCAAGCGCTCCTGCGCTATGAATTCCCTAAAATAATGTAGCGCTCCTGCGCACGGAAACCCTTAAACAAACAACAAGCAAGCGCTCCTGCGCTATGAATTCCCAAAGTACTGTAGCGCTCCTGCGCACGGAAACCTTTAAACAAATAAGCAAGCGCTCCTGCGCTATGAACCAGGATCGCTGGTTCCACTCCTAGCGTGTAGAAAGACGTGGCCACAACAACAGCGTACCTGAATTGCCGAGAAGTGTTCAGCGCGAAGATTTCTGCCAGCACGTAGATCCGGAGGCGGTAATTCAAAGACGTCCTGTCATGGCGAAGGCGTTAATCCAAAGCACGGACGCAACGGGAACCGCGTTAGTTATGCGGATTTCCCGGAAGCGCCGTGATCGAGGTGCCGTCAGCTTCCGGCCAATGGAAGCTGGAACGCTGACCTTGCTCCGTTTACCCAGCGCGGATTCAGCCTCCCGCATGCATTCAGAGAGTCAGGGAGTCGGAATCGTGACAGTACCCCCCCACAAAACAGACCCCCCCTCCAACCTGCAGATCAGACAGGGCCCACGGGCCGAGGACACAAGGGATGACTAGCATGGAAGGCCCGAATCAACCGGGAGGCGTGACGGACATGGGACAGGGGTTCCCAGGACCTTTCCTCCGGACCGTATCCCTTCCAGTCCACCAGATAAAAGAGTCTACCCCGTGTCCTACGGGAATCAAGTATAGACCTAACCTCGTACTCCTCGTGGCCACCCACGAGAACAGGAGGAGGCGGGGAGGCAACCCCACTCTCAGGGTGAGCAGGCCGCAGAAGGGATACATGAAAAACCGGGTGAACCCTCATCTGGGAAGGCAAGGAGAGTTTCATGGAAACACGGTTTATCACTTTAACGATACCATAAGGACCAATAAAGCGAGGCAACAGTTTCTTGGGACCGTGGACATTAAGGTTGCTGATGGACACCCAAACCTTATCCCCCACCTTATAGTGTGGTTCGGCCTGTCTGCGGCTATCCGCCTTTTGTTTATAGGACTCCTTCGCTTTAGCTAACTCGAATCTAGCCTGCTGCCAAAGAGTGCAAAGAAGGGCGTGATAGGCCTGTACTGAAGGGAAAGGGCTCTCCTGCGGCCGCTCCCAGGGAACTGTACGAGGATGGCGCCCCATGAGACAAAAAAAAGGTGACATGCCTATGGCGGAATGTTTGCTGTTGTTATAGGCGTATTCCACCATCCATAGCACCTCCGACCATTCTTTCTCCACGGACAACAATAAACAACGAAGGTATTGTTCCATGGTCTGGTTCGTTCTTTCCGCCTGTCCGTCGGTCTGTGGGTGGTAAGCCGACGATAAGCGCACTTCCATGTTCATAGTGCCACAGACTTCGTTCCAGAACCGAGACACGAACTGGGAGCCTCTGTCCGTGATTACCACAGAAGGTATGCCGTGCAACCTGACTACGTTATGCATGAAGATCACAGCCAACTCGGCCGCTGAGGGCAGTTTCTTCAGAGGAACGAAATGCGCCATCTTGGTAAGGTGATCCACAATGGTGAGGATAGTGGTGTATCCTTCATGGGTTTTCGGTAACTCAACAACAAAGTCCATGGAAACCGTGTGCCAGGGGTAAGGTGGCACCGGGATAGGGTGTAGTAATCCTACCGAAGGCTGAGATGTGATCTTCCCTTGGGCGCAAACGGTACAACGGTTAATATAGGCGTACACGTCAGTACCCATTGAGGGCCACCAGAAATGTCGCTGTAGCAGATCTACGGTTTTAGCATGTCCAGGATGATCGGACAGCAAGTGGTCATGACACATGTATAGGGCTTGTTGTTGGTGTTCTATTGTCGGTAGGTAGAAGCGGTCTCCTTTATACAGGTATCCATCCTGTACGGTGATATCCTTGAGTTTCCCAATCCAGGACGCGGTGTCTTTCTGCGCCAAGTCATCGTGGAGGTGAGAGAGAAAAGCCGAGGTAAGGATCACCCCTTGAAAACAGTGTTCAGGAATAATGGGCACGGACTCAGCTACCGGTGTGGTCTCATCGGTTTCCTCTAGTCGGGACAACGCATCGGCTTTAGCGTTTTCTCTGCCAGATCGGTAAGTGATGAGAAAGGAGTATTCGTTGAAGAACAGAGTCCAACGTAACTGCCTGGAGGTGAGGGCTCGAGCTGAACGAAGGAACTGTAGGTTCCGGTGATCTGTGTAGATAGTCACTGGGTGTTTAGCATCCTTCAGATAATGACGCCATTCCTCGAACGCGGCCTTGATGGCTAACAGTTCGCGATCTGAAATAGTGTAATTGCGTTCGGCTGGTAGCAATTTCCTAGAGTAGAAGGCCACAGGGTGCAACAGGCCCGTTTCGGTGTTTCTCTGGGAGAGCACACCCCCAGGGCTTCTTGTGAGGCATCGGCCTCCACTATGTAAGGCTGTTCGGCGTTCGGATGGATCAAAATGGGAGCCGTGGTGAACCTCGTTTTCAGGTTTTGGAAGGCTTGTTCGGCCTTGGAATCCCATTGGAATCGGGCTCCTTTTCGTAACAACCGGGTGATGGGAGCGACCAATGCGGAGAAACCCAAAATGAAGCGGCGATAGTAATTCGCAAATCCCAGGAATCTCTGGACGTGTTTCACGGAGCTGGGGGACGGCCATTGCAGTATAGCTTCCACCTTTTTATTATCCATGTGAATACCCGCAGGGGTTATAATATGTCCCAAGAATTCAACGGAAGCGGTGTGGAAAACGCTCTTCTCCAGTTTCACGTACAAGCCAAACTGCAGTAGCCGTTGCAAGACGGAACGAACATGTTGAACGTGCTCATGCATGCTATCGGAGAAAATCAAGATGTCGTCTATGTATACGACGCAAAACCGATCAAGGTATTCCCTCAACACTTCGTCGATGAAGTACTGGAAGGCAGCGGGGGCGTTGCAGAGTCCGAAAGGCATGACTTGGTACTCGAAGAGACCGTATTTGGTTCTGAAGGCTGTCTTCCATTCGTCACCCTTCCGAACTCTTGACGAGGTGGTAAGCTCCGCGCAGGTCAAGCTTGGTATATATATTGGCGTTCTTCACCTGGTCCAGCAGATTGGATATCAAGGGCAAGGGGTATCGGTTTTTCACCGTGATAGCATTCATGGCCCTAAAGTCGATACACGTGCGGAGATCCCCCTCCTTCTTGGCCACGAAGAAGAGAGGAGAGGAGACAGGTGATCTGGAATGGCGTATAAACCCGTTAAGTAGGTATTCGTCTAGGTAGTTACGTAGGTGCTCGTTCTCCTTTTCCGTAAGAGAATATATACGGCTACAGGGAAGCGTGGAGCCTGGAAGAAGATCGATCCTGCAGTCAAAGCTACGATGCGGAGGAAGCGTGTTTGCTCCTTTCTTATCAAACACGGTAGCAAGATCCGAGTAGTTTTCAGGCACTTCTCCTTGGGTGACCATACCCATCCCAGTCAGGGGCAATACATGGGCCTGTATCTCCATGGTGCTCGGGGGTTTGTCTGTGGGTAACAGGATGCAGAACAGTGAGCCGAATCCAGTGACATAACCCTGGACGCCCAATCAATACGGGGTTGTGGTACACTAACCAAGGAAGGCCCAATATCAACCGAAACTGGGGTGCATCAATCACGTCGAATGTAATGCTTTCCGTGTGGTCGTTACCAAATGTCATCCTCATGTCCTCGGTCTGAAAGCGGATGAGACCAGATGTAAGGTCCGTGCCATCGACTGCTTTTACTGTTTCGGGCTTTTCCTTGTGTACTGTGGCCATCCCTAGATCCGTCATGTATTGAGTGTCGATGAAGTTTCCGGTGGCTCCTGAGTCGATAAGGGCTCTCACCCGCCACCTCTGGCCTGAAAGAGTCTGTAGAGTGACACTCACCCCCAAATGTTGGTTGTTGACACACAAGGAAGGGGTCAGGGTTGTTGAACGCGAAGAACCCAGTAGGCGAACCCCACTGTCTACCGGGTTTCCTCGTTTCCCGGTCTGTCTCCTTTGGTGATTGGAAGCACAAACGGTTTCTTCCCTCTTGGTTTGTTTGGCTTCACGGGGCATTCCCGAACGAAGTGCCCGCTTTTGCCACAATACAAACACTGGTTCAGTGACCTCCTCTTGTCACGTTCATCTCTGGAAAGGGGCCCCCGAATACCGCCGATCTGCATCGGTTCAGGTGTCTCAGGAGGCGAAACCGCTTCCTCGGTGTTCCTTTCTTTGTGTGCTAGGAATCGGGCATCGCTCCCCTTGGTCTTTTCGGTCCTACGCTCCTGCACCCGGAAATTAAGTTTGACCACCAGATCAATAAAGGGACCTATTTCTTCCGGGGGTTCTGGTATCTGGGAAAGCAAGTCCTTGAGTTCATCGCGTAGACCTCTGTAGAACACGGATACCTTTTTGTTTTCAGGCCAACGTGCTTCGATGACCAACCTACTGAACATGGTAATGTAGTGTAGTAGATCTGAGCTGCCCTGTCTCAAACCAAGGAGTTCGTTGTCTGCTGCTTGCATGAAGGTATGACGGGCAAACATCCTTCGCATGGTCTCTTTGAACACCGGCAGGCTATACAACATAGGGTCATCGTTCTCCACCAAGGCTATGGACCACTGGGAAGCATCACCACCCAAGTAGGACAATATAAAGGCGACCTTGGATGCATCGTCTGGAAAGGCTGAGGCTCTAGCCATGAAATGTAGTTGACACTGATGTAGGAAGACACTATATTTGGTGCTATCCCCATAAAAGCGCTCTGGTGGTGCTAACTGAACTGTGTGAGGTGCTATCACCTGTATAGATGTATCATGGGAGACAGAACCCTCCGGTTTAAACAAAGGAGGTCTCAATAGTCCTTCCTGCTTAACCCTGGTGGAAGGGGACGGACCCCAAGGCCCTATGAGGCCACCTGCCACCTGGCCCTGTAACACTGTTAGGTCCTGTCTTAGGCTACGGTTTTCTGCCTGCATGCTAGTAAGCATGACTGCTATATCCTGGAGGGTGATCACAGGATCACTCATGTCACCTGGGCGAGATATATTACGTGGGCTTTGGATTCTGTCAGAGCCCCGCTATCTTACCGTTTTCTGGCGGGGCGATCTCGCAGAGATGACATGAGCATCCACCACCGATTCCACCTACCACTTAGTAGAAGCTGACACTAGCAAGGATGTAGATGGACCGGGGGAAGATGCCAGGGAAACAATGATGGATGTGGAAATAAACGGATGGTAACCTCTTGTTCCTACGACCCCAAGGGAGATGCCACCTGAAAGGAAGAGCAGGAAGAATTAACACTACCGAAACAAGCACTCCCCCACTTCCTTCCCAATCCAATCTACAGATACATCCACATAGTCACCTTGTGAAAGCACCTGGAAACATCATAACAAGGTCAACTGGTCACCAATGGATACTGCAAGCACACCAGCGCTCCTGCGTGTAGTGAATCCCCCAAAGTAATGTAGCGCTCCTGCGCACTGAAACCCTAAAACAATAGCAAGCGCTCCTGCGCTATGAATTTCCCCAAAAGTACTGTAGCGCTCCTGCGTACGGAAACCTTTAACAAACAAGCAAGCGCTCCTGCGCTATGAATTCCCCTAAAATACTGTAGCGCTCCTGCGCACGGAAACCCTTAAACAAACAACAAGCAAGCGCTCCTGCGCTATGAATTCCCAAAGTACTGTAGCGCTCCTGCGCACGGAAACCTTTAAACAAATAAGCAAGCGCTCCTGCGCTATGAACCAGGATCGCTGGTTCCACTCCTAGCGTGTAGAAAGACGTGGCCACAACAACAGCGTACCTGAATTGCCGAGAAGTGTTCAGCGCGAAGATTTCTGCCAGCACGTAGATCCGGAGGCGGTAATTCAAAGACGTCCTGTCATGGCGAAGGCGTTAATCCAAAGCACGGACGCAACGGGAACCGCGTTAGTTATGCGGATTTCCCGGAAGCGCCGTGATCGAGGTGCCGTCAGCTTCCGGCCAATGGAAGCTGGAACGCTGACCTTGCTCCGTTTACCCAGCGCGGATTCAGCCTCCCGCATGCATTCAGAGAGTCAGGGAGTCGGAATCGTGACACGTTCTAAGCGAGGGAGTGATCTTCAACTTCTGCCCTTGAATCACCGCCTCTTTCCTTGCCCTCTTACCTCTTCCACCTCCTCTTTCCCCCTTTGATACTTGTTCTACTAGTGCGACTTTTGTAGGCTTCACTGTATTAATTTTTGCCGATTTTGGGGTCAAAAAAGCCTTAACCTGCCCCTCAGCTGTCGCACTTCTCAGTGCATATCTGTTAAGTATTTCAGGTCTTCCTAGTTTCTTTTCCACAAAACGTTCTGGCTCCACCCTTATCTCCCCCTCCTCCGGGCTAGTGGCTTTTCTGCGAGGAGCCCCCCTTCCCTGGACCTTACCCGTATAGGACGTGTGCTGCCTCCTCTCCGTTTGGGCTTTTTCCTCCATAGTACCCCGCACCAGCCCTCCGCTCCTCACCTTCCTCGCTGCCTTCGCTGGGCTCCTCCTGGCTGCACACACTGGGCGAGCAGTCCCTGCCCCTTCCTCCCCGGAAGGGAATCCGTGCCGCCGCTCCATGACCTCTACGGAGAACATGCGCGGCTTCAACCCAGGGCGACCTGGCTCCTGAAGAGTCCACACGCCATCCTGCGGTTCTCCCTATGGGGCTCTGCCGTACCCCCCGCCGTAGCCTTACTTGAGTGTGCTGTCAGGTAGGCTAAATCGCAGTTTTAAAATTGCGACTAACTAATCCCCTTGCGCATAGTAACTACCCCCAGACATAGTGGCTCCTGCGACCCGCCACTATCCGGCCACCATGTACTCCCTCTCAATCCGAAATTTTTTAAATTTTGCTGATGAATATATTTATGGGTATTTTTTAATTACAATTTTGTTTCATTACTAAATATAATGTACATTTTAATATTTTGTTTACATTAATAAATTATTTGATATGGTAATGGTTCCTTTTAAATATATAGATTTGTTAGTAATAGTGTGTCATAAACAATGTTTTTATATATTTAATTGATAAATATTTATTGTCTTACTATGGAATATTTATTTTGTATGTAACTCATTTAAGGGGTCATTACGATGTCATAACGTTCGCCACCGCTGAGCCGGTGGTGGCGACCGTTATGCCATCGTAACGAGTAATACCCCCGCCATATTATAATGGCGGGGGTATCGCGGCAGACGCAAAGTGCGTCCGCCGCTTTTCCACCGGTCGGCAATCGTTCAGATTGCTGGCCGGGCGGTCTTGGCCCCTAATAGGGTGGCGGTGCCTAGCAAGCACCGCCATCCATATTAGTATGCGTGCGGTCAAAGGCCTTTCAATGGCGGCGATGCTGCCATGGAAAGGCTGGCGGGGAATTGCTTTGGGGGCCCGTTGTGGGCCCCCGGGGGGGTGCACTTGGGGGGTACCCATGGTACCCCCCTCCATTTCCATGCACAAGGTGGCAGGCACCGCGCGGTGCCTGCCACGTTGTGCATGGAAATGCACAACATGTCGATTTGACATTGCGGCAATGTTAAACTGCGGAATGCGACCGCCAGGGTGGCGGTCGCATCCTAATCAGGGGTGCGGGACCGCCGCATGGCAGGCAGCCGGTCCCGTTACCACTGGGATAGCGGGCGGACTAAAGTCCGCCCGCCATCCTAATAGGCCCCCAAGTGTCCACTACCTTCTCCTGTTTAGTTTTGATTAGAGTTGGAATAGTAAATGTAAACTCTTTAGTGTCCAACACCTTCCACAAAATGCTTTATGTTGGAATAGGAATAGTTCATTTAACCCTTTAGTGAACAACAGTTTCCCCAAAATGATTTAGATTGAAGTGGGAATAGTGAATGTGACTCCTTAGTTGTCCAACACCTTCCCCAAAATGGTTTTGATTAGAGTGGGAATAGTAAATGTAACCCTTTTGTGTTCAATACTTTTGTTAAAATGTCTTTGTATGCAGTAAGACTAATTAATGTTATTAATTTATTTTTGTAACTCTTTTTATTAGTATTCTTGTGAAAACACAGGACCGTCAGTAAACATACATTACTTTACACGCCACAGAAGCAAGAAGAAGGATAGATCAAGCAAAGAACATAGGGGGTCATTATGATGGCGGGCGGATCGCCCCCGCCGGGCCGGCGGTAGTCACCACCGGCCCGGCTTCCACACAGCAAAGACCCCCCGCCATATTTGGATGGCTGGGGGGTCCGCGGCGGACGGAAAGACCGTCCGCCGCTCGACTCGTCGACTGGCGGAAAACAAGGTTAATATGGTGGCAGTGTCTGCCAGACACCGCCATCCATATTACAATGCCTGCTGAGATCAGCCTTTCCATGGCGGCGTTGCTGCCATGGAAAGGCATGCGGTCTTCGCTGTTGGGGGCCCGTAGCGGGCCCCCACAATGTTGGGGGGGTGGGGGGTGCACATGGGGGTACCTGTGGTACCCCCCTGCATTTGTATGCACAAGGTGGCAGGCACCGTGCGGTGCCTGTCACGTTGTGCATGCAAATGCACGACGTGCATTCACAGCATTGTGGCGGGTGGTGCGGTGAGCACCGCCTGCCACAATGCTGGGTATAGGGTGTCCCACCGCCACGGTGGCGGTGGCATCCTAATGTCAGGTGCGGGACCGCCGCACCCCTTGCGGACGGTCCCGCATTCCGTTACGGTGGCGGGCGGACAAAGTCCGCCCGTCATCGTAATGACCTCCATAATTTCTTATCAGCTTGCACATGGCTTTCCCCTCAGTGTCCGATCATGGTTTATCTCATTCTCTACAAAGGTGTGACCCAAACCACAGTTTTGTACATTTTTGTCCAAGAAGACAATATATCAGATGTCCCGCTATGGGCTTCCGGAGTACACGTGCCGCTATATGTCATTAATGTGTACAAGTATGGGCTAATATGCAGGAAACATGGAGACAGCACCCTCCGGCTGGCCACCCTGCCTACCTTCTATCAATTTTTCGCGCCCATTCCGCCGTCAAGGCAGAGAAGTCAACATGTACGTTTTCATGGGATCCCATATGTCTTTGAGTCTGGACGAGGGAGGCAATAGCTCAGCATATATAAGGGACTGTTCCTGCCAAAATATAAGTTCCTGAATCCATTCTTTGAACTTGGGCGCTCTTCCCCTACTCCATCTGCAGGCAACTCTACGTTTGGCTACTAGCATCCCCAAAGCAGTATACTTCCTCCATATGACCTCCACCTCCCCAGGATATCCCAGCAGTGCCTCAAGGGGAGACATGGGCAGGGGGAAACCTATCATGCGTGCCATTGCATCAAATACCAGGCACCAATATCTATTAATTTTAAGGCATTCCCATGTCAGGTGCTGGAAATCTGCAGCAGCCTTCCTGCATCGCTCGCAGCTATCGCTATCTCTAAGTTTGAATTTATGCATCTTGACCGGAGTGTAATATAAGCGGTGCAAAAATGTATAGTGTATCATACGGAGTCTACTATTGGCTGTTATGTTTCCTGTCTGCGCGCAACAGTATTTCTATTGCTTGTCTGTTATGGTAATTTCTAGTTCTGCCTCCCAGGATAAGCGTGATCTCATCCGTTGCAGCTTACGTGATGCATGCGTTTTGCTATAGATAAGAGAGGTTATGTGTTGTGGCGGTTCTGATTGTAGTATCGCATGCAGTGGGGTCATAACTTTAATTTATAAAAGTTTAAAAACAACATTTTACTAACAAATAACTATTTGTAAAATAAATTAATTATAATAAAAAAATTATTTATTAATAATTTTTAAATAAATTAATTCACACCATATTCCCCTATAAACATACAAAAACTCCTACATATTTGACACAATTAACATATTTAAAAATTAATGAATTATAATTTACAAAGAATTGATAATTAATTATTAATAAATAAATTAGCACAAACAACACTATAAAATAGAAATAAAAAAAAATACCAATAAATAAAAAATATTTATTATTTTATTATAATTAAATTACTTCCCACCCTATTCCCCTATAAACCCACAACCCGCTCCTAAACAAAATAACGCAATTAATATAATTATCAATTAATTAATTAAAACAATTTAATAACCAATTAATAATTGATAAAAAATTAATTTTATATACTAATAAATAAAAATTATGAATTACTTTATTATAATTAAATTGCTTCCCACCCTATTCCCTATAAACCCACAACCCGCTCCTAAAATAAATAACGCAATTAATATAATTATCAATTAATTACTTAATAAAAAGTAATAACCGATTAATAATTAATTAATAATAAATTAATTACAAATACTAATAAATAAAAATTATTAATTACTTTATTATAATTAAATTACTTCCCACCCTATTCCCTATAAACCCACAACCCGCTCCTAAAAAAACAAAACAATTAATATAATTATCAATTAATTAATGTAAAAAATTAATAACCAATTAATAATTGATAACAATTTTTTTTAAAAACCAATAAATAAAAATTATTAATTACTTTATTATAATTAAATTACTTCCCACCCTAATCCCCTATAAACCCACAACCTGCTCCTAAAAAAAATAACGCAATTAATATAATTATCAATTAATTAATAAAAAAAAAATAATAACCAATTAATAATTGATAAAAAATTTATTTTAAATACTGATAAATAAAATTATTAATTACTTTATTATAATTAAATTACTTCCCACCCTATTCCCCTATAAACCCAAGACCCGCTTCTAAAAAAAATTACGCAATTAATATAATTATCAATTACTTAATTAATAAAAATTAATAACCAATTATTAATTAATTGATAATAAATTAATTATAAATACTAATTAATAGAAATTATTAATTTCTTTATTATAATTAAATTACTTCCCACCCTATTCCCCTATAAACCCACAACCCGCTCCTAAACAAAATAACGCAATTAATATAATTATCAATTAATTAATTAAAACAATTTAATAACCAATTAATAATTGATAAAAAATTAATTTTATATACTAATAAATAAAAATTATGAATTACTTTATTATAATTAAATTGCTTCCCACCCTATTCCCTATAAACCCACAACCCGCTCCTAAAATAAATAACGCAATTAATATAATTATCAATTAATTACTTAATAAAAAGTAATAACCGATTAATAATTAATTAATAATAAATTAATTACAAATACTAATAAATAAAAATTATTAATTACTTTATTATAATTAAATTACTTCCCACCCTATTCCCCTATAAACCCACAACCCGCTCCTAAAAAAAACAAAACAATTAATATAATTATCAATTAATTAATGTAAAAAATTAATAACCAATTAATAATTGATAACAATTTTTTTAAAAACCAATAAATAAAAATTATTAATTACTTTATTATAATTAAATTACTTCCCACCCTAATCCCCTATAAACCCACAACCTGCTCCTAAAAAAATAACGCAATTAATATAATTATCAATTAATTAATTAAAAAAATTAATAACCAATTAATAATTGATAAAAAATTTATTTTAAATACTGATAAATAAAATTATTAATTACTTTATTATAATTAAATTACTTCCCACCCTATTCCCCTATAAACCCAAGACCCGCTTCTAAAAAAATTACGCAATTAATATAATTATCAATTACTTAATTAATAAAAATTAATAACCAATTATTAATTAATTGATAATAAATTAATTATAAATACTAATTAATAGAAATTATTAATTTCTTTATTATAATTAAATTACTTCCCACCCTATTCCCCTATAATCCCACAACCCGCTACAGAACTAAAATATGCAAAATTATTTTACATAAAATAAATAACTTCTAAAAATTTCACACATACATTAAAAAACAGATATACTTATACAAAAAACATTCAATAACATACTATTAACATACACACTAAGGGGCACATTACGATGGCGGGCGGAAGCACCACCGCCGTGCTGGCGGATGCAAAAAGCACCAGTTACCGCCGGCACGCAGCAGTCCACACGCCCGTCCAATTACGATGCGAAAAGTAGGCCAAACACCGCCGGCAAGCCAGCAACACCGTCCGCCATCAAAGTGCGCCCGTACACGTAGCGGCGCAGCCCAACTGACACACACCGTCCGACGAAACACGTCCCGCCCGGCGCATAAATTACGATGCCGCAAACAAACGGCTCCCATGGCCAAGAGATACCGTACGACAAACCGAAGCGGTAACACGGATGCCGAGCACGGACAACGAAGAAGCGGCTCCCCGAGCATGAATCCAGCACTGCAGGCCCTCCCCATGCTTCTGCTGATGCACCACCAAGGACGCAACGTACCGCGGAGACGCAGGTAGGCACACACACAACAAGTGCACGCAAACAGCGCACACAGTGCAAGGGCGGAAAAGCGGACAACCCCCCAGCGCGTGTACACTACACATCCACCATTGCATCCACATATGACACACAGGCCAAATCGTAACATCGCGGAACACATGTGTACACACCACCTGGGACTAGGAACCAACCACCCCGTCACGGCCCCAAAGCGCCGATGACGCCGCCACACATGCGCACAACGCAGAGGCCAACCGCAGCGCCATGCATGCGTCGCACACAGACACAGGGACACAACCAAGCAGCACACACATCAGCCCCACCCCGAACGCACATGACACGTGACAGGCCTGCCACAGACATGTCCCCAACGCCCAATTCACGGACAACACCCAACGCCACACAACCGACGCACACATGTCAGTGAAGACACGCAACAGCAGGACACACCCCAGTGTAACAAACATGGCGTAGCACACAGCGGCGGCAACACCAACTAGGAGAAGCAGGGCCCCTTCGGGAAGAGGAACGCCAGTACCACACAGAAACACCCATACCACCCTGCACATATGAACAAGACATATAAAACGGAACACCAAAGAGCCCGGGGACCGACAACAGGTGGCCCAAGAATAACATTCACACACAAGGCCCAACGCAGAGCGGAAAGGCAGCCTGCCGCCCACACAAGGGAGAGCAGACAGCACTGAATGACCTTCCATTCCAACTCCGAAACCACAGCCCTACGACAGAAGCCGGTGAATACAGCCATTGTCCAAGAATAGACCAACACAGGCATGCCGAGGAGACCGACCACAGGCCAGATAGCGCATATCACAGAAGCACACAACGGACGGGGAAGAAAGAAGAAAACACTCCCCATGTCGGCCACATGCAAGTTAATTGGAAGGAGTCACACATCACTGACCTTGAACTGTCTGAGAAGCATGTGGGAAGAGGGCCCGTGTCCTCCAAACAAGCCAACAGAACACAAGTCCTGTCTCCCTACGACTACACAGAGCTCACAGCAACCTCGGAGCGTGCACATTGCAGACTGCACACACAGCCGGAGCACGCCACCTCAACGAACCGCTGCGAAATGGCAACCGCAACACACCTACCCAACTACGCCGAACAGCTCAAGCTGTACAAAACCAACCTGTTCCATACATTGGGATGCGATCTCCTGTCCCTGCTGAACGTAAGTTACCGACTGACTTACCGCATCACATTGTTCAGCTGCGTCATGCCCGTCTTCTACTGTCGGAGGTGTCCCTACCAGCATCCCGTCGAGATATGCCTCTCCAACCCGGCATGTCTGAAGGCGGACCTGCTACCACTACTCCTCCCTCTGGACGCACACGACAGGGCCTGCTCTGCCTATGGGGGCATGGCGTATGTGGCCAACATCGCACCCGCACTGAAATGGGACCACTGTGCCTCCACACGACGGATCATCGAGAACAGCTACATTGAATGTCACCCAGCATGCCCCATCATGGTCCTCCAAGGGACAACTTACGAACAACACCTTGACAGCCACCATCCGCTACATTGGCTGGCAAACATGTACACCACCAATGACATGGAAGCCCTGCTGGATGGCATCGCATACCTGACAACCTGTCAATTCGTCGGACCACAACGCAGGTTCCCCGAGTGACCTATGATGTCCAACCCCACACCCATGCTTAGCTTCCGCACGGACTGGCCAGTCACCACCACAACAGCCATACCAAACGACCGGCAACTGTAACCACACCATCAACGACATCGCCATGACATCGGATATGACCGGGACATGCACACTGTTCCCCATCACATCCAGGAACACCGCATGCATCGTGGGAGGCAGTGGCATGGGCTCTGTGTATCGCACCCACATGGACGGAACTGCACGAACAACCAGGACACGACATGGATCCAGCGCCCATGGACACACACACCGCTCAGTGGACATGAATAGGTCGCCTGGAGTCTGTGGGTGCTGCACCCCTCCCACCCCCGCCCGGGAATCCCATACCAGGACCTTTGCATGGACGACAAGTGCATACAACAACAACACGACCCCAGTGACTGTGACATGTCCAGTAACCACCACAGTGCAACAACAAGTGGCACGCCGCTGCATGCACGCAAGCACATGCCCTGATGTCATCTCACATGCACGCGTGCATGAGGAACAACCGCAGCAAACCTGTCACATGGAACTGAGATGGACTGTGCCCATGATGCCAAGCGGTCTGGTAGGCTACATGTATACCGTCTGTGTCAAAGTCCGCAGCTCCGCAGCTATACGTAAATGTACATTAGCACAGCCTTGGCCAAGCAGATGTCACTCTGAAGCCCACATCCCACATGCAACAGCCAATCACATGTAACCCCACACCCTATCCCATTTGCAATCATGCTCAGTATATCCTCAACATGTATTCCGCTGCCAGTAGTGTCCACTATACTGCATCACAGAGGACAGAAGACTCAATATAATGTTTGAAACCAAAACTGTCTCCGCTGACTCATTTCACAAGTACGAATGAGAGAGGATGAGAGTATGTGAAGTACACGGCAGTCGTGACATGACCATGTAGTCCACTGGTATTGGATGTCAACGCAAATGAGTAGCACTACTGTGGAAGACACACATGTGTCGTGTGAAGTCGTATGGACGCAGTGCTCAGGTGGGTGGGTGCGACGGGTAGATGTGCACATGCCAAGTTGGAGCACGCCGTGTTGGGAGGGGTCATGAACAGTACACCACCGCTTCCCTGGGCATTGTGAGAGGACACCTGTCGGGGGGAGTGAACACGTGTGTGCACAGCAGCCGGGCACACGTACAAAGCGGTACCAGGCGCACCTCAGCCCACCCTCTGTGGACAAGCTGGATCCTGTTGTGCGCCCGCCATGCCCCTTGACAAGGCACACACAGCCCCAGTCGACCAGGTGTAACCCCAACATACTCAATCCGCACAGGCGATACAGGGCACGGGATGGCAGTGGAGCATGGGGTGTGAGAGGTCTCCTCGCGCTCCTCCTGGTCATATCACGCAGGCAATAGAACCTCAACGTCTAGCATGGCACAAGTCAAATGGAAGTGTAGGGGACGCACCACAGCACGAGCAGCACTGACGTCACGGGAGGTGGCTCGCACCATCCCATCCATTGCCCATCATACCAACCACGCCACATGCCATTGCGACTAAGTGCAAGCGCGTGCGCCACCACCCCGAGCCCTCCCCAGAGAGGCCAAAGAGTGAATGTGTGGGCCATCAGCCGCAGACGGACGCGGCCTGGCCGCAAGGGCAGCCACAGCCACTGGGTGTCGCAGGTGGCGGATCCGGAAGGCGAAGACTGTGATGCATAGTCCATGCAGGCCGGGTCTCCATTTGGGGCACCACGCAGGTGGACGGCGTCCCGCCACACATCATACCCTGAGACAGCCCACTCGTGCAACTGGACCCACACATACACTCCTTGCCCTCTCTGGTGCGAGCTTGGGGCTGCCTGTGCAGGCGCTAGCCTCGCAGGTGAGCATGCATATTGGGGGAGCGAGGGGAGGACATGAGGGCTGGGGCGAAGATGACTGTATCACTGTCAGTAAGTACAAGGGATGACCCAGATGTGGAAAGGAAGAGACGTGTCCCGTGTGTACTGCAACTAGTCGCCAATCCAACTACCCCCCATGTCCGGAATGTAAGCCCGCACCTAGGCCCGCCCATCCTCCACATCGAACATACCACCAGCACGACAACCTTCCCATTCGAAACACTGACTGGGGGTGGCGACCAGTGTACAATCATGTGTAGCCTACCCACGCGTACATGTGGGCCCTCCATGATCCATGTCACCTGCGGCAAAGTCATGACATGCGCAATGAGGGAAGTGAGGAGAGCTGTCCGCCCCACGCGCAGAAGGTGCATCAGCTCCACAGACCCAGCAGCGAGTCCAGCAGGGGTCACATGTGCAGGGGCAGCTGTGCCTGGTGTGAAGGCACATGCATATAGACAGCACATCGACCAATGTGTAGTCTGCCCACATCTACAGTCCATCATCATGCGGACATAGGAATTGAACACAGGGCAACACATCTTCAGTTGGTGCACCCACCGTGACCAACAATGCGCAATCATCGACGTACCCGCCTTGTGCATGGCCCCCACCCAACGGAGGCACATCCAGTGCCACCATCCCACACACACAAGCCTTCCACGGAACATGCTGTGTCCAATGGTCAGTACAGAGTCAGCGCCCATCTGGTGGATCCTGAACAGGAGACACATGCACACACATGCCAGCTCCCACTATGTACGTCTGCCACCTGGCACGTGCAATGTAACCTCTCACCTGTGACGTGTGACTGCAAGCACACAGCCGTCTTGGCATGGGGCTGTCAATGTGGACACCTGTCAATGTTTCGGGAGGTGTGATCCGTACAGTGCTGTACATAGGGTGCAGTGCTGACACCTACTACTGTCTCATATCCCCTCGTGCCACAGGTCCCACTTGTTTTGGCCGCTCAGCCTGTGCCCACATCGTCGTCGTCGTGTGCCATACTCATCCAGCCGCGGAAGCAGTTCCATGCTCAGCAGACATTCATGTTGCCGTGGCGTTGCCGCTTGACGGATATGCAGTCAGTCCCCATCAGCACGCCCCGCAAGTCATTGGGGCCTAGATCCCCATGTGCATGCACATGGCAGTGGTTTGTATCACTAGCCATTGCCATTGTTGGGAGACCTGTGTAAGTGTATTGTGGCCGTGCCGTCCCAGCTTGACAGCTGGGCTGTGGCTCATGTGCTTGCTCAGTCATGTCAGTGATGTGTATGCGAAATTGCTATGTGTCGTGTTGCTTTGACATGTGTCCTCTGCCATTGTCCCTAGGCGGAGACCGAACATTGACCGCCCATACCAATTGCTGGCGGACATGGACGATACAGAGGTTATTAGGAAGTTTCGGCTGGACAGGCCAACCCTGCATCGACTGTGTGCCATGTTAGAACCCCATCTCCGTCCCCGCAGGGTGTATCCGACTGCTGTCACCCCCACGGCTAAGGTGATGGCCGCCATGCATTTCTTCGCCACTGGGTCATTCCAGCACACAGTGGGCATTGGAGGAGGGATGTCCCAGCCCATGTTCAGCAAGGTGCTGAGGGATGTACTGGCAGCCATGATGCTGTACCGAAACAGGTACATCCGCTACCCCAGGGCTCGTGAATTGGCGGCAGTGAAGGGTGCATTCTATGCCCTTGGCAGAATCCCACACGTCGTTGGAGCCATTGACTGCACACATGTCGGCCTTGTTCCACCACAGGCCACTGAGCACCTGTACCGCAACAGGAAGCACACGCACTCCCTGAATGTGCAAGTGGTGTGCCTTGCGGACATGGTGATCACCCACGTGTGTGCAAAGTTCCCAGGCTCGGCCCATGACGCACACATAATGCGCAACAGCATCTTGCCACGACTGATGTCCAATATGCAACAGGATCGTGCCTGTATTGTCGGTGAGTATGTGGAGTGGTGTAGCGTGCTGGCTGTGCGATGCTGTCCCCTGTCCAGTTGGATTAGCAACGGTTCTCTGTGTCCCTCACACCCAGGTGACTCTGCGTACCCGAATGGGGCATGGCTGCTCAGTCCATTGAGGAATCCTCGCACCCCAGCAGACGATCGCTACAATGAGGCACATGGGAGGACCAGACGTGTGGTCGAGCGTACCTTTGGCCTCCTCAAGTCCAGGTTCAGGTGCCTGGACCGCACCGGGGGTGCGCTGGCGTACTCCCCACAGAAGGTGTGCCAGATAGTGGTGGCGTGCTGCATGCTGCACAATCTGGCCATTCGGAAGCAGATCCCCCTCATCGTGGATGACGGAGATCAACCAGGGCCCCAGCCCGCAGACCAGGACAGCTCGAGTGAGGAGGACAGCGGAGAGGAGGAAGCTGGTAATGTGCGGCAGCAGCTCATCGCCCGCTACTTCACTTGACGGTGAGTGTCCATGTACGACGGCTGATGTGGCTGTATCTGTGCAGGTGTGTGTGTGCTGTGTCAGGGTGGCCGTTTGTTCACTGCGTGCTGTGTGTCAACGCTCCATGGCCAGGGTAGTATGCCACTGTTGGTGGCTGTGGCATTGTGCCCTATTGCTCTGTGCGATGTGTGTACATTGCTTGTAGTTGTTGACATGTACTGTGTGATGGGTGTGTGGCACACTCATTGAATGTGCTCCTGTTCTGTCTCCCACCCCTAGGCCCTCCGGATTCAATTGCCATGCCACGCATCAGGTGCCTTTCCGCCCAAGGTGGCCGTTGTATTCCGTACAAATAAAACACAGGGCACAAACAGCAGTTAGTGAAAAAGGTGCATTTATTACAAACTGTGACGTGATTGTGTGTAAGGTGATGACAAAAGTGGTGCGTGCAGTGACAATGAGCTGTCGGTCATGGCTGCGTGATGATCAGGGTGTACCCACTGGTTCTATGTCCATAGTCCAACACACACATGCCATCCAGATGGCTGTGTGGAGTGGGATCGTAGTCCAAGTCAATGCAGTGGCTGGTCAAGGAAGGCTGGCGGAAGGCTGGCTGGCTGCCTCACTTGCGTTTGGAGCGTGCGAAGTCCTCCCGGGAGATCTGTTTCCACTTCGGACGGCCCCTTCCACGTTTGCGAGGGGGGGGTGCCTGCTTGCGACATGCTGGTGGTTGAGGTGTGCTCACTGGCTGTGGACGCAGGGGAACTGGACACTGCTGCTCCACCCTGCGCCCCGGCAGGTGGTGGCGGAGGGGGAGCTGCTGTACCTGGCTGTGACCTCACCGCCACCACCAGCTGTCCCATGAGGTCCACGATTTGGCCCATACGGGCGTCCATGGACCTCAGCACCCCCAGCACCTCACGCGTGTCTGAAGCAGACCGGACCCATTGTCCTTGGGCCTCTTCATAGGCCCCAAGGACTCTGGCCATTTGAGGCAGGGCATGGCTCCCAGGGGAGGCTGGCGTTTCCCTGACCCTGCTCCTCCTACCAGTCCTGCTGCCACCGGCCTGCCCACTAGCCACATTGCTCACCACGGTCCTCGCTGTGGCTCCCAGGGTGGATCCAGTCGGCCGGGCCACCACCTGCGCTGGGGCTGGTGCCAGCGAAGACGTGGCGGTGGTGGCGGCGGTGATGGTCGGTGCGGCGATGGTGGCGGTTGCGGCAGTGGTAGTGGCCACAATGACCGTGGGTGTGGCTGCAACGACAGTGGCAGCAGGGGGCTGGGAATGTTCAGCAGCCCTGGATGATGGGTTGGTGGGTAGGAGGGGTCCTGGGGAGCGGCTGGGCCCTGCCACACCAGATGGGCCTGCTTGGTGGTCCGTGTCCGAAGAGGAGGACAGATCCTCCAGATCCGTGTGTCCTCGTTGGGGGCTTGTAGGCTGGCTGTGCTGGCTGCTGTCTCCATCCCCAGCATCCAGCAGTTCGTCACCTGTGGAGAGAATGAGATTTGTTATTGTGTTGCACCTGGCGAAGTATGTATTTGTCGTCTGACATTGACAGTTCGTGCAATCTCGTACATGGGTTTCCCGGAGGCGTGTGTGTGGCTGTAGCATCTGTAGTTGTGTGTGCTTGGCAATGGGACTGTGTGCTGTGCACATGTGGCATGGGACGGATTGGCCATGCCGATGGGTGTGTTGCTGTGCCCCTACTTATTGTGACTCTGGTGTATGCGGGCTCCTGGCCCATCCTGGGTCTGGTTTGTACTTTGCTTTTGGTGTTCAGATGGGACGCTTAGGAACGCATATGGCAACATGGGGGCCATGCCCCAGATTCGCATTTGGGAGGGGATATGCTTTTGGGGTTCAAATGGAACGCTTAGGAACGCATATAGCAACATGGGGGCCATGCCCCAGATTCGCATTTGGGAGGGGATATGCTTTTGGGGTTCAAATGGAACGCTTAGGAACGCATATGGCAACATGGGGGCCATGCCCCAGATTCGCATTTGGGAGGGAATATGCTTTTGGGGTTCAAATGGAACGCTTAGGAACGCATATGGCAACATGGGGGCCATGCCCCAGATTCGCATTTGGGAGGGAATATGCTTTTGGGGTTCAAATGGAACGCTTAGGAACGCATATGGCAACATGGGGGCCATGCCCCAGATTCGCATTTGGGAGGGAATATGCTTTTGGAGTACTTGCTGTGAGCCATGGGTGCCGAACGTGACATGTGTTGTGGCAGCATGACAGTGCATGGTTTGAGGTGTGTGCATGCTTGACATGGCCTGCATATTTGCTGTCTGTTGTGATTACTGGACATGGCATTGGACGCATCGTTATGAGTGAGTGATAGTTGTGTGCCAGCCAACGTATTGCAGTTGTCCCATCTCCTTGGTGTGCGTGCTGCCCTGTGCCATGTGCATCACTGCAGTGCTCGGGGGGTGTGGCCCATGTTGTGTGTTGTTGCTCACAGTGTGTTGTGCGCTTAATTGACTTCTGGCACATGGTTGGTCATGGGCATGTATCTTAGCGTGACTGCTGTATGTGTGGCAGCTGTGCGGATGACATGCCTTTCATGAGACTGGGGCTGACGGATGGGATGGATGGTATGTTGTATGTGCATGGTGTGTCTGTGAGTTTGATGGGTTCAGTGGTGTTCGTGTGCATTTATGTTGTTCCGCTCTGTTGCGTCTAGTGTTGTTTGTCTTACATAGGCGTAGTTGTGGGGTGTGTGGTTGACAGGCAGTAGGGGCTACATGGACAGGACTTCAATGGTGTTTCGGTTGTGTGTGATGAGTTGCACAGTGGCTGCCGTGTGGGACTATATTCAGTGTGGCTTGTGCATGCAGACGTGGCTCCTTGGGTGTTGCTATGTCTGTGATGGGTCATGTGGGGTGTGAGTCTGTTGTTCATGTCCGTGTGCACATTGTTCACTTGTTCGTGACGGTGGGCGGTGCTGCGTGTTCGTCTGCTACGTGACATGTCCCATGTGTTGGTCGTGTTATGGTCCTCATGCCTCCAGTAATCCAGCCCTGTCCAGTTTCCCACCTGCAAGTTGTTCGTGCGTGCACTGTACTGGATGCCACATGGCTCTAAGCGGGGGTGCTCCATGTTGCAGGTCTGTGGGGGTGGGGGGATGTTGTGGGTCGTGGGGGTGGCTGGACACCCACTGACACCGATTGCTGTGGACCGTGATGTCTGCCTTTCGGCTGTCGTTGTGCACTGCGGTGGCTGACACGTGGCTGTGGGGTGTGGGGGATGCTCCTCCTTGCTGTGCTGTGGGACTGGGGCCTGGTGTGTGTTGTACTTGGGCTGTCCACCCTCCCACCCACTGCACTTTGTGTTCCCGCCACTTACCTGTTACTTGTCGGTTAGTGCAGCTGTGGCGGACACATGGTTGTGGTGGGTACCTTAAACTTAAACTGAACTCAGACAAGACGGAAGTCCTCATCCTGGGCTCATCACCCTCCGCCTGGGACGACTCCTGGTGGCCCCCGGCCCTGGGCACCGCGCCCAAGCCAACGGACCACGCACGCAACCTGGGCTTCATCCAGGACTCCTCCCTGTCGATGACCAGACAAGTCAACGCCGTCTCATCTTCATGCTTCAACACCCTGCGCATGCTCCGCAAGATCTTCAGATGGATCCCCACTGAAACCAGGAAGACCGTCACCCAGGCACTCGTCACCAGCCGACTGGACTATGGGAACACCCTCTACGCCGGAACCACAGCCAAACTTCAAAAGAGACTCCAGCGCATCCAGAACGCCGCCGCACGACTCATCCTGGACATCCCCCGACACAGCCACATCACCGTGCACCTGAAAGACCTGCACTGGCTCCCCGTCAGCAAGAGAATCACGTTCAGACTCCTCACCCACGCACACAAGGCCCTCCACGACCTGGGCCCAAAGTACCTCAACGACCGCATGACCTTCTACACGCCCACACGCCAGCTACGATCAACCAGCCACGCCCTCGCCACCGTACCACGCATCCGCAGAACCACCGCCGGAGGAAGATCCTTCTCCTACCTGGCAGCCAAGACCTGGAACTCCCTCCCCACTCACCTTCGGCGAACCCAGGACCATCTCTCCTTCAGGAAGCAGCTCAAGACCTGGCTGTTCGAGCAGTAACTTACCCCCTCCCCCAGCGCCTTGAGACCCTCCCGGGTGAGTAGCGCGCTCTATAAATGCCGTGATTGATTGATTGATTGATTGGGTGCTCGTTGTGGCGCTTCTGGCATATTTGGGGACCTGTTGGTGGTTACGTGGCTGGCTGAGTGTACACATGTCCCCACGCATCTTACAGTTGTTCGGTTTGGGCTGTGTGTGGTGGTGTCTGTTGCATGTGTGTGTGATGTGTTGTGTATTGTGTGCTGGACATGGGGGTGTTTGTCCCTGGGAGCTGTGGCATGGTAGTTGCGCATGTGAGTACATAGCGGCGTGCTGGTATACATTAGTTTGTACTTACCAGCCTCCACTCCCCTGCTAATCCGGCGAGGATCTCCGGATGTATTACGACTCGCACCTTCTCCTCCCACGCTTTGAAGGTCTTAAAGAGCGCGGGATTCCCTCCGCCAGTGACGGCAGCCAGCTCTCTGTTTTTGCCCTCCTTCTTCTTGACCAGGCTCTTTACGTCATTCCAACGTTTGTTAATTTCTACTCTGTTCCTGGGCAGGGTCCCGACTGCATTGACCTGGTCTACGATCCGGTTCCACATTCTGTTTCTGGTGGCTAGTGGTGTGTGCTGGACCATGTTCCCATAGATTTGTGGGTACACCTTGATGATCTCGTCGACCATGACCGTCAGCTCCATGGGCGTGAACTTGGGCATTCTTTGTGGTGCCATGGTGTTTGTGGTGCTGGTGCGGTGTGTGTTGTGTAATGTGCAGGGGGTTTGTGGTGCCGGTGTTTGGTGGTGGTGGTGGTGGTGGTGGTGTTTGGTGGTGGTGGTGGTGGTGGTGGTGGTTGTGATGTGTGCGTTTCTGTGGTGTGCTGCTGTCCTTGCTGTGTCACTGTGTCCTCTCCTCTCCTCTCTGGTTTGCAATGTAGCAAGGGGTTGTGGTCTGTGGGAGTGCTGCTTTTGTACTCACCTATGTGGGTGTGTCCTCATGGTCTGTTGTTTTCAGGTGTGTTGTGTCTGGGGTTCTGGCCTTTGTATTTTTTGTTTGTCCGGGGGTGTTTTCGGGATGTGTACTGTGCTTGTGTATTTGTGCGTGCCTTGCTGTGTGGACTTGTTGGCCATGTTGTGTGCTATTGGTTTTGTGTGCGGATGGTTTCTGTGCAGGTACGTTGGCGCCATGGCTTCTGCCGTGTCGATTCTCATCGGCGTTGTTTGCGCTGGCGGGCGGTATATTTGTGGTTTTTCCGCGCTCATGTCGGTGCGATCGTAATTTCACGTGCGGTGTGTCGGCCGTGAGGGCGGGCGGTTTTGTGTTGTCGTGCGTGTTTCCGTCCGTGGCGGGCGGTTTGACTCCGACTCGGACGTTGGCGGGCGGTATTTTGTGTGCTTTTTCCGCCGATGGCGGTTTTCGGTTTGTGTAATCGTAATGGTGTGGTCGGTGTTCAGGCGGTGTGTGCGGGCGGATTTTTGCCGCTTCCATGCCTGGCGGATTTATTTACGCCGGGTATCGTAATGGGCCCCTAAAATACACAACACTAATATAAATAGCGATATTATTAACAACAATATTTTAGCAAACGATATTACTGACTTCGATATTAAAAAAACCGATATTTCTTACCTTCATGTTGATATTCTGGTCACCGATATTCTTGATGTCGATATTCTGTACCTCCAATATTAACAACTCAGGGGCAGATTTACTAGGCCCTTGCGCCACTTTTGGCGCCGCCGTTGCATCACTTCCGTGACGCAGCGGCGGCGTAAACCATGCGCCACGTTGCAACTTATTTACAACGTGACGCATATAGGGAGATGCGTCACGTTGTAAAGCCCTGCGCCACATGAAACCTGCGTCAGGTCTCATGTGGGCGTTCCGTGGCAGGGTGGGCGTTCCGTCGCAGGAAAGCCTTGTAAAAGTGACGCAGTGAAATCTACAAGATTTCACTGAGTCAGTTTCACGAAGCCGCTGCGACAAATCCTTACGCCTGCTTGAAGCAGGCGTAAGGAGTGGCGCACCACGTTAGGTATGGGCGGCCCCTGAGCATTGCTGGAGATGCATCGCGCATGCGACACGACTCCAGCAATGCGCCGCACTTACGCCATCAGCTGCGAAACGCATCTGCCTGTCCCTGCGCCACGGTGCGCCGCATTGTAAATGCGACGCATCCGTGGTGGCGCAAGGGTAGACTTGCGTGTCGCATCTCTTCTGGCGCATCCCTGCTGATTTGCGGGGTTGCGCCAGTCGTTGTAAATCTGCCCCTCGATATTTTTGTAGGTCGAAAATAAAAACTCGATATTATGGGGCCGATTCCGATTCGGGCCGGAAAACGTACCGACCGACTCGGTATGGGAATTTAGTCCGACCGACACGTACCGGCGCTGCCCGATACGCGTAGTACAATGCAATGCATGTGAAATACGACCGACTCGTACGGAACACAATCCGAACGACCGAACCGCACGGAAACCAGCTATCCGGCCGGGAAACCACGCGAATCGAACCGACCGACACGCACCAGGAAAGAACCCGACAGAAACGTACCCGCGAACTCCGACCCGCACAGTACGATGCAATGCGTGCAAAACCAGACCGAGTCGCACGGAGCTCAAGCCGTACGACCGACACGCATACAAAACCGAGCCGAAGCAACCCAATACTTTGCGACCGACGCGTACGCCGCACATGAAATCCATCAGAAACACAGCGTGAAAGACTCGGAGAAGCTCGCACGAGCCAACTGCAGCGTCCGACTCCGTCAGAAGAACGTCTCCTACATACCCAGAAACAAATGAAAAATTACTAAAAAAAGGGCCAAACAAGCAATGACAAAGCCAATAAATAATGGGGGGGAAAAACATGGAACAAAGACACCCCCCCAACTCCACCCATATAAAGGCCACAAATCCCTACCATGATCCTTTGCAAATTCAACTGACCTGCCAGCACAGAACACCATCAGACAGCAACCACAGACACACTCACAACTCATCCATCACACAAGCCACACACCATTAGCACCTCACAAATAGCACCCTCACATACACCCAGCAAAACCTACACTCACCCACCCTCACTTGCACACCCACACACACATCAATCCCCACCACCACCCATCACCATGCCCCCAAAGAAGAATCCAAGGTTCCTAGGCAGTGAATTGGAAGCCCTGGTAGATGAGATCCTCAGGGTAGAGCCACAGTTGTTTGGTACATTGGTCCAACAGACCCCCATGTCGCAGAAAACCAAGATGTGGGAGAGGATCGTCGACAGGGTGAACGCACAATCACCATGTTTGCGCACAAAGGAAGACATCCAGAACAGGTGGTATGATGTGCGCAGGAGGGTCAAGGACCTACTAAAGAAGGATTAAATCTTGAGTAACCGCACCGGCAGTGGCCCTCCTGCCAAACCAGTATACCTCAGGCCCTGGGAGGAGAAGGTGCGGGCCATCCTACCACCAGTGAGCGTATATGGACTATCAAACATCCCAGAGCCTGGTGAGTACAGAACAAATATACACAATATTGTGTGACAATACACACACATCACTGTCAAGGGGATAGTCAAACCATGCACCCTTAGCAAATCCACAGCAACCAAAAGATAATCATCCCAAGATGTGTATTTCAGTTAGATAAACACAATACATGCCATCTCATAGTGATATGTAACTGTGTCATGACATGTACAAACCGAACAACAAATAGAGCTAGGCAGTGGCACAAATCTAACCAACAAACACAGTCAGATATTTTGCCACCACTAGAACACCACCTCACAGGGAAGCTCACTGAAAGGAAGGAATTCTGTGTATGCTGGTGAAGTGAGTGTAGCCAATAGCATGATGGGAGTTGTAGTCACAGATATTGGTCACCCTCACAATTGGCCCATCAACACCACCCTGAACCATGCTCACATCACAGGGAGTGGAAAAGAAATGACAAGATGGCTGACACTGGGTACTGCTGTGGGGAGCACAAGGCCCTGCTGGGAACTGTGCACCAACAAACAACAGGACCACACTGTCAGCCATCTTGCCATTGCTGTCACACTCACACACAGTGAAGTCCACTCAAAAGGAAGGGAGTATGGGCATGCTGGGAAGGGGGATGTAGGCAATAGCATGATGGGAGTTGTAGTCACAGATATTGGTCACCCTCACAATTGGCCCATCAACACCACTCTGAACCATGCTCACATCACAGGGAGTGGAAAAGAACTGACAAGATGGCTGACACTGGGTACTGCTGTGGGGAGCACAAGTCCCTGCTGGGAACTGGGCACCAACCAACAGCAGGACACCACTGACTGACATCCTGAGAGTCAACCTGCACACACTGCAAGGGTGGCATGCTTCATGGTGGGATAGCTGGGCTGGGGGGAGGAGGGCCGGATGTCCACCAAATACCACCAATGCTGGCCATGCACACACCTCAACATTCACATTCAAATGCTTCAGGTTGGCAGGACAATGTGCTACACCAATATCAACCTCTGACTGTGACAACTTAGGACAATGCAATGTACAGGCCCGCATCCAGAGGTACAGTCACAACTGTCAGGTGTGTGAACCATTGATGCCTGTAGAAACATAACATACATTGTGTGTCTCTTCCAAAAACAGGTGATGATGGGGACACAGCAGCAGACGATGAGGAGTCCCTGTCCCAGGCTCCGGGGACACTGAGCTCACTGGTGTGGAACAGCCTCTGCCCTCCTCGGATGGCAAAGACCTACCTGGCCCCTCCGGTGTGAGTCATCATGCAGCACCAGCAGGACCAACATCTGCACCCCCTGCACCCACTCCTCCAACAACTGCCAACACACAGACCACCCCCGCCGACACGGACAGACCAAGGACCACCAATGACAACAGCACAGGGACCACGGCCCACCGTGGAGCAACGGACAACAACCCCAGTAACAACCCCAAGGGGGCCTAGGGTCACCTGTGCGTGCCACCGCAGGTCCCGCACGTGTCGCCAGGGGTGGTGGGAGGGGTGGTAGACATAGGTCGCTGTTTGCAGAGGGGTCTGGACTGCATGATGACCCACAACTGGTACGCATTGCTGATGCGTACCAGAATAGCACTGGAGAGGCCAGCTAGGTAGTGGGGATCCTCAAGGACATTCAACAGCAGCAGGCTGCCCATCATACCCGCTTGGACTCACACATGTCCCGTGTGGAGGCACACATGTCTCGCATGGAGTCCAAGTGGGACACATTGCAAGAACTGACAGCGGTGCATAGGGACATATTGACATGCCTCCGCCAGATTAGCACCAACATGGCCACACCTCCCTGTGTGCCCACAACATCTGGTGCTGCAACAACTGCAACTGCCACAGGGAGGGAGGATGACTCTGGCGGAGAGTCCTCTGCACCGCAGCAACCTGCATGTGAGGGTCCCCCCCGAAAGAAGAGGGGTCGTCCGAGGAAGGAAAACTGAGAGGCCGATGGCCATGTACATCCCCCAGGAACCCAACACCTGTTCTGGAAATTCTCCTTTGTGTGCAAACTGTTCACCCTGTCGAATGCAACCCAACTCTCCCACATGACATGGGGAGTTTAAGTTGGCCCAATGTATCAGATGACTGTGGACTTTACTCAGGACATTTCTGCTACCAAGACTTCCAACTCATCTGGGAACTTTGGATTCCAATCCCAATGTACAGCACCCACCATCCTGTGTACTATCCTCACACATGTATGTAAATAAACTCACTAATACACCATACTTGCCTCTGTTGTGATTCCAACGTGGTTTCTGTCATGGAGATGATAATCTGCTAAATGACACTGTGCATGCTAACTGCTACAGCAAGTTCAACACCGTCATGTGAGTCATGGCGACGTGACACATATGAGGGAGACACACCACTAGGGCTACACAACACATAGACACCAGTGCCATCTGACTCATCGCCTACACTGATGTTGCCAGGAAATACAGTGGAATGCACAGACACCACACCTATTCAGAGTCTGTGTTAACTAGCCCACAGGTGCAACAAGCAAATGTCAGTCAGATGTGTGACCACAGACAACGCACATCCCAAAGTGAAGCACAGGTTTATTACACATTTGCAACATGTTGTTTCCACTACAGATGCAAGGTAATCCCACGTGGCAGTGGCCACACAGTCAACAAGTGTAGAAGAAATAAAGTCTAGGGGTGTGTGGCACATCACCTGTAGGGAAACGACTGCTTCCACCCTGGAAGTTGAATCATGGTGTCGGGGGATCACAGTTGACCAAACAACTCTGAAAGTACCCTGTGAAGGACAGACATGACACACAGTGAAAAGCACTGAAGAACAGGACAGAACTGCAATACTTATGCCCAATACATGTCACAAGATACTTACAGAAAAACAAGTTAGCATGTCAACACTGTTGGGGAGTACAGACTACCTGTAAGGACACATCGCTGCACGCTTCCAGTCAAGTAGCACATGGCCACACTCAAACAGCACCAGAGCACCACCAACACATATCACGCAAACTCACATCATTGACATGACATCTCTGGATACTCACATTCAGCTGAAGAAGTTGGTGATGAGCTGCGTGCGGACATCACCCTCATCATCATCACTGGCATCGTGGCCCAGGCCAGGATCCTCCACAGGTGGCGGATGTTGGTCATCGTCATCCAGGATGAGAGGCAACTCCTTCCGCACTGCCAGGTTGTGTAGCATGCAGCAGACGATGACAATCTTGCACACCTTTGCTGGAGCATATGGGAGGGCCCCTCCTGCCTTGTCTAGGCAGCGAAAGCGGCTCTTCAGGAGATCAAATGTCCGCTCGATCACTCTCCTGGTCCGACCATGTGCCTCATTGTAGCGCATCTGGGCTGGTGTCACAGGGTTCCTGAGGGGTGTCAGCAACCACGGCATGTTGGGGTATCCCGAGTCACCTACATACAGACAATTGCACATTAGCTGAGTTGGAAAAGAGGGTGGAATACAACATTGCAGAACACACACAATGGTACAAAGTCAGTACACACCGACAAGCCAGGCACGCTGGTTCTGCATCTGTGACATCATCCTCGGGATGCGACTACTCCTCATCACGTAGGCATCGTGTGCAGAACCGGGGAAATGGGCACAAACGTGTGAGATGCTCATATCTGCAAGACATGCCACCAGAGCATTGACCGAATGGTAATGTTTCCTGTTCCTGTATGCCTGCTCATGTGCCTGTGGTGGTACCAAAGCCACATGTGTCCCATCAATGGAGCCAATGACATGCGGCATCCTCCCCAGGACATAGAAGTCACTCTTGACGTCAGTGAGTTGTTGACGTTTACGGAAATAGATGTACTGGTTCAGGTATCTCAACATTGCCTCCAAAACATCGCGTAGCACATGGCTGAACATGGTCTGTGACATCCCACCAGCAGACGCCACAGTGTGTTGAAAGGTACCGGTGGCAAAGAAGTGTAGGGCTGCCATCACCTTCACCTTGGGGGTCAGCGCTGTAGGGTATGACCGGCCAGGTTCCAAATGTGGGGCCAACCGCACCGCCAATTCCTCAATCAGCGGCCTGTTGAAGCGGTACCGTCGGATGCAGTCACGTTCAACCATCGTTGCAAGGTCAGGGAATGGTATATGGACAGCTGATGCCCTGCAGTGCATAGGTGAAGAAAGAAAGATTGTCAGTCACCCCACATATGTGGCATAGACCATACTCAATATCACATGGTACATCATTACGAGACACAAGTACCTGATGTGTGTGCCGTTCTGTGAGGACATGTATGGCACCTACATGACCAACATCTAACATCACAGTTCAACATGTGTTGACAACAAGTTCCAGGTTGTGCTATGGGATATCATTAGGCTGTGTCACAGTACCCATGTACTGCTGTCACGTTCCAAACACACACCACAGTGACATGTGAGGACAGATGTGCCCCACGCATCACAGCTCATTGACAGGTAGATTCCCAGGGACCCTGTATTGCCACATGGACACTGGCATGACATGGCGTATCATGAATACACCACAGCAAAACAACCATGACCCCCACAGGTAGTGGTCCCTGTTGCCTCTGCAGGACAGACATGGACGTCTGTGACACACACACACGCACAGCATCAAAGTCCATGCACAAACAATGTGGATGTGGAGACTGTCTCCCATTGTGCACATGGAATCAGAGACATTGTAAACACAACATGCACACAGACTGTGGAGGGCCATCACTATTGTGGCAATGGGTCACCCTGTGACGTACATACCTTCCCACATGGGACTCAGGGGGTATGTGACATGACATACACATACACAACCTGGAAATGTGACCATGCCACATGCTCTGAAATGAACCGTTGCACACCACAGTGGTCATGTGCACAACACACAAAGGATTCTGTCCCCATGAACATGTGCACAGCCTGGGAGTGGCTGCCCCCAAGTGCCACCCAAAAAAACACATGTTGACCCCCATACACAGAAAAGGTAATGCAGCCTTACATGCCTCAGGATACAGTGTGGACAGGCTGTGGTGTTGTAGGTGTGCCCCTGAGTCCCTGGGAAGTAAATGTGGCTGGCATACGTTCACCAGTGACAACCATGGTGACATATGCGAGTGGCTTGTACAGGGACGCGTCGTACAGCAATGGACCGATCCGTGCGCACGCATTGGACATTGCATATGATGTGAGCAGGTACGTGTTGTACAGCAATGGACCGATCCGTGTGCACGCATTGGACATTGCATATGATGTGAGCGGGTACGCGTTGTACAGCAATGGACCGATCCGTGCGCACGCATTAGACATTGCATATGACGTGAGCGGGTACGCGTTGTACAGCAATGGACCGATCGGTGCGCACGCTTTGGACATTGCATATGATGTGAGCGGGTACGCGTTGTACAGCAATGGACCGATCGGTGCGCACGCATTGGACATTGCATATGATGTGAACGGATACGTGTTGTTTTCGAAATACGCGTTGTACAGCATTGGACCGATTGGTGCGCACGCATTGGACATTGCATATGATGTGAGCGGGTACGCGTTGTACAGCAATGGACCGATCGGTGCGCACGCATTGGACATTGCATATGATGTGAGCGGATGCGTGTTGTTTTCGAAATACGCGTTGTACAGCAATGGACCGATCGGTGCGCATGCATTGGACATTGCATATGATGTGAGCGGATACGCGTTGTACAGCAATGGACCGATCGGTGCGCATGCATTGGACATTGCATATGATGTGAACGGATTGGTGTTGTCTTCGAAATACGCGTTGTACAGCAATGGACCGATCGGTGCGCACGGATTGGACATTGCATATGATGTGAGCGGGTACGCGTTTTACAGCATTGGACCGATCGGTGCGCACGCATTGGACATTGCATATGATGTGAACGGATTGGTGTTGTCTTCGAAATACGCGTTGTACAGCAATGGACCGATCGGTGCGCAAGCATTGGACATTGCATATGATGTGAGCGGGTGCGCGTTGTACAGCAATGGACCGATCGGTGCGCACGCATTGGACATTGCATATGATGTGAACGGATGCGTGTTGTCTTCGAAATACGCGTTGTACAGCAATGGACCGATCGGGGCGCACGCATTGGCTAGGGCCTGGCATGGCAACGGACGCGTTTTCGAAGCTTTAACGAGTCTGATGCAGTGAATTCAGTTGGCCAGCCACAACAATGTTGCAAATTCATGGGTGTCATGAAGTTTAACTTTTGAAGGATGCTGTGGGCGTGTATAAGTGGTGCAAATCCATGGATTGGCAAGATTCAGAAGATGCAAACGACTTGGACCTATCACTTTGGACACATGGGACAGTATCTGCCTCTGCAGCACACATATAATGCTGGCTGTTCCCCTGAGAGCTCACTTGCCTGCACTACATGCTCCAGGACGACATCTGCCACCAACACTGCTGCTGTCTCTGCATCCTCTGGCTACTGCAATGGCACGTACTGTGGAGAGAGCCCCAGCCTTCACCACTGAGGAGAACCAGGCCCTGCTGGACAGCCTCCTTCCACAGTACAGCAAGTTGTATGGGAAACCAGGGGAGCAGGTGAGTGTGCTGTCCACTGCCTTACTAAATGTGCATGTTGTCTGACTAGCAAGGCTTACAGTGTGCACACCACAGGCTAGCATGCTCACTGAGTAGTTCTCACCCCCCAAAGTGTGTAGTTACATGCACTGAACAGGTATAGTGCAGTAACAGTGCATTCCAACAAGGTTTTACTTCCCAGGCAATGATACCATGTAGTAACTGCTGGCAAACTGTTCATAGCCATCGTTGCACTGCCTGTGTACATCATATGCCCCTGTGATTGAGACATGTATATCCAACTGTGTGATGCACGGATATGTTGCATGTGTAGTAATGGCCTTTTCACTTTGTCATCCTCACAGGTTGATGCCCACCAGAAGCAGGAAATCTGGCTGACCATCGTCCGGGCAGTAAGATCCGTGGGGGACTACAAGCGACCGGATCCGCAACTGCCAGAAGAGGTGGCAGGACCTTCGGGGCTGGACCCGGAGGATCGCAAGGGTCCAGCTGAAGCTGTCGCCTCCTCGCAGGAGGGGCGGACACCGGACCCTGACTCCCCACATGCTCAGGATCCTGGCGGTGGTCTTCCCTGACCTGGATGGGCAGCTGAAGGCCAGACAGCAGCAAGGAGGGGGTGAGTCCATGACTGCACTGTGAACTTTGTCTGACATGCTATGTGCCCTCCTCTGGCCTGGTTAAACTTCCACAGTACATCAGTCTTGTGGTCCACGACCCATATCCCTCAATTGTGACATGCCCACTCCTCATCTGATACCCAGGTGTGGCCCTTACAGTCAGGAAATTGTGTCACTTGGGTACTGTGTCCTTGCACTTTGCTCAGCTCAAGGTGGGGGACAGCATTTGTTCCCATAACTTTGTGGTGGGCTTCATGGGTGGGTCAATTGCTTACACAAAGCCTGAGTTCTGACATGTAATCTGCGTGTAACTTTGATATGTGGTCCAATTGCTGATCTGACTCACCACATGTGCCTGGGGTATTTGGCACACCCCCATGCTGCGGGTGGGAACAATGTTTGGGCCTCAGAAGTATGTATATCAAGTGTGTCACACATGCTTAGCCACCTGCCTACTGTCCAGGGCTCATCCCTCTTTCACGTGGAGCAGGACAGTCATGCCTACTCCAGGGCATACAATACACTCTGTACTCCCACTCCTTTGTATCAGCTGACACGTTGTGCTCAGTGAAATGTTCCCTCAGGTGTCTGCCTCTGTGTCATTGTGCTGTGACTTCGTTGTCAGGACTACTGGGGTGTTTATCGGTTAGGGCTCAGCATGCCATCTGAGATGTGACCATGAGAGACGATACTTGTGTGACATATAGGTGTTTGATCACTTGACTGTGCAGACTGGTGTATGCGACTGTGAAGTTCAGGCAGCTGTTTTTCATTCACAGCAGACTGTGAGGTGCTCCGGTTCAGAGAGTTGTGTTTCATGTCTTCCATATGTCCAATTGGTATGACGTGGACAAATAAGAGTTCAGATGATGTGTTTTGTGGGGGATGGACATGTGCACTTGTCAGCTACAGAACTTGCATTCCCCATGACCTAGGATTGTGACACAGTGCAGACTGTTGTTGGCTGGCTGCCCTGCCCATGTGACTGGAGACAGTGATGTATGACTTTGCAGGCATGCCTGTGCCATGGCATTAAACTTCCTAAGAGTGATCCTGCAGGGGAGTGGCATGTGCTACATGCACCCCATTGTGGCATTGACTATCAGGACATGGGTGCATCATGGTGTCTGGTGCTGGTATGCATCACATGCATTTCAAATTAGACTCTGGCCATCCCTTAATCCGGACACCTGTACTGACTCAGTGGCAAGAGATGTGATGTGTGCATGTTCACATACTTCACTGTGTTCTCTGCAATGTCCAACAACTGTGTAGGTGGTGCATGTGTCCACAGTGGGGTATTACCATCCGACAGGCACCAGAGAGATGGGTGCAAGGCCAGGAGGGATGTGAGTGCCATGGTTGACCATCAGACTGACAATTGGCTTCTCCTAATCTGTGTGAGCACTTCTGGCTATGTTCAACTAAGGATGCCAGGGCTTGCTCTGTAATGTGCTGTACTTACTGTGGTGTGTGCGGTCAGTGCAGGTGACTGATGTTTGTCTGTTTCCCTAATTGTTTGCAGATACATCCACGGCCACAGGAGGGGACAGCTCCATGGACCAGGAGGAGCTGCAGAGCCAGACTGGGTCAGCAGCCGATGAGTGGTCGGAGGGACCCAGTGGCACGGAGGGCGAGGGGAGCCACACCGAGGAGTCCTCAGCACCATCCACCTCAGCTGAGGACCACAGCAGCTCGGAGGATGACTCCCTTGTGGAGGCGGGTGTCAGCAGCCACCACACCCCAGCTAGTATGGCTGGCCCCGCCACCACCACCACCACCGCCCTCCCATCCGTGCCCATTCCAGAGGTCCGTGGAGGCTCCCGTGTTCGGGAGCGTGTCTCCTTCGTGCCAGGCACCCCACCCCCTGCCCCTGTGTCCCCTGCTGCCCTGAGTGAGGAGTCTGTGTACTTACTTCGCCATCTCCATGTAGGGCAGACACAGCTGGTGTCGTTCATGGAGGGCATCTCATCGGGCATGTCTGCCCTACAGAGGAGCAATAAGTCCATGGCATCCTCCCTGACGGCAGCAGTGTCCCTCCTCCAACAGTCCCTCACCCCTCCTACCTCTGCCCCATCCACACTTCCTGGCACCCTACCTGTCCCAAGCACATGCACACCTGCACAATCACCCAAACACACAGACACGAGCAGCACAGAAACACCCAAAACAAAGTCAAAACGTGCACGCAAGCATCCTCAGGCGACTGATGCCACACCACAGGGGATGGGGAACAGACACACACACAGGCATCCACAGTCACTCCGCAGTCCTCCAATTCCTCTCCCTCCAAGACCCCTTCCCTTGCCTCACCTGCAACACCACCTAAAAAGCAGCTCTTCCTCTGTGACCTCGGCCTCTTCCCCTCCGATCCAGCTGATCCAGCATACAGGGGGAAGAGGAAGTCCACCCACACAGAGGGGAGTGCCCCTCACCCCCGGACACCCTCCCCCAGGCACAGACAAACTGAGCCCCCCACCCGCAAGTCCCCCCAGACCCAGAAGAGCAAGACCCCGCCACCGCCCTGCAGCTCAACCACACAGTCTCCTTCCTCCATCCCTCAGGCCCCCACAACACAGGTTCCCCCACCACACCCTGCCCCAGGTTCCCCCACCCACAGATACACCATCCCCAAAATGATCCGGCCTTCTCCCCCTACCACTTGCTCTTCCAGCCTCACACCCCCCGCTGCACATATTTGTGCCCCTGGTGTGGAGACCGTGTCCTCCCCCTCTGTCCTGCCCACCTTACCTGAACCCCATTCTACTCCCCTGGAGATAGGCACTGCAGTGGAGTCCACTACCACCCCGTCTGACTTGGGCACTGCAGTGGGGAACCTGTCCACTCCATCTGGCCAGCCCACTGCAGTCGTGCCGGCACCCACACCATCTGACTCATGCCCCCCAGTTGTGCCGGCACACACCATGTCAGACACCTCCACTGCAGTTGTCAGTGACTCTCCAGCACCAGCCACCCCTTCCCTGCCTCCTTCTGGTGAGCCCTGATTCTGTCCCTGTGGAGCCTGGCCTGCCCCCCCGTATGCCCCTCCGAGGGGAATGTCCCTGGTCCGTAGCAGTGCAGGCAAGCAAAGGGTGACATCTGCCACTGTCACCCTGTTCGGACTTTACTGATGGACTGGCCATTGGCCTTTGTGTTTTTTCAGGACTTTCTATTTTACACCCACATATGCTGAATAAAGCTACTTTCTGTTCTCTAGTGGTTTTGCTTCAGATGTACATGATGTTGATGATGCTAACCATGCCCTCGCTGCAGTGATGGTGATTTTTGATATCAGGAAAATGAAGTGTTGCTGTGCAGGACCCCATGTGGTCCAGGGGGAATGTGTCCTATCCTGGTGTGTATCCATGTCATCCTTTGCAGCAATATGAGGGTGTCATGTTTTCAATATTTGCCAATGGGATTTCCTACTTGTATTTGCAATATCACATCTGTGGCTTACACCCCTGCACATCTGTTGTGCTTGCCATTGTTCAATTTGTCTATTTCCCTAACCGTGTGACCATCTCCACTGGACATGCAAGTTTGGGCATCAATGGGGAAGGACTCATCTGTGTTATCAGTGCAACTTGCTATACATGTGTGTTGGATCTGTGCAGATGATTTCGGTGACACTCCCATGACCAGGCTGATGTGACGAGAGCCTTCATTTTGTGATAATTGTTGACTGAGTGACCAAGTGTTCTGCTGACATGATAGAGCCCTGCAGAGACAACGTATGGCACAGCTTTCCTTACACAGGAGTGGAGTCCCCTCATCGCAGTGTGTAATTCCGTGACATTGCCTGAGCCCAAGGTGTGTGTTGTGTGAGCATGTCTGTGTGTGTTCACTTCCATTTTGCTACGCAGGCTGGGATCCCTAGTGATGTTCCTGTTTGTGATGCTTGCTGAGTTGACCTATGTTCCCCCAAAATCTTCGCCCTGGGTTATCTGGGATGTGGGTGCATGGCACATTACTGGTCATCAGGGTGTCATCCATAGGTGTGTTTGCTGTCAGGGCTGAGTTTGTGGGCAAACGCAGATGAGACACAGTCAGGATTCCCCTTGGCACTTGTTGGTTACACAAGTCATGTAATTTACAGTTAGTGGTAGCTTTCAGTGATTGTGACACGTTGGTGTGTGACTGCTGCCACTCCTCAGGGTCAGAGCTGCAATGTTGGAAGTTGTCTATGTGTGTTCTTTGTGGGTGACCTTGGCTTCTTCATTGGTGTGTGACTGTGGCCGGGATCCCATTGGTTGGTGTGGATTTGACGTCATGCCCATGTACAGCGTACTGTGCAGTGTGTCAGACATTCACGAGTCTTGTTGACTGGCCATGTGTGATGGGTTTCTGCACCTTAGTTTCCACCACCACCCCTGGGATTGTCATGGGTGCATGTGCAATGTCACCAGTCCATGTGAGCTTCACTGCTGCACATTGGTGGAGATCAAGGTGTGTGGTGTTGAGTGTGTGCAAATGAGAGTTGTTGCACGGCTAGACCCCTACCTCCATATTGGCCTTGGCTGACAGGCCGTGCTGATTGATTTGTGATTGTGTAGGTGTGATGGTAGTTTGTTGCTCAGGACACATGACTGTGGTTCACAGTGTGAACGACATCTAGCTTTGTCATCACAGTGGGATTATCATGCAGGCCAGTGTCACCACAATGTGGGGTCCCTGGGGGTAGTGCTGTGGTGGGTGTGTCTCTTGCTGTGTTAGTTGCTGTTCCTACAAGCTTGTGTGACATGTGTAATTTGCGCTCCCTCTCATCTAACAATGCCTGATTGCCCACATAGGGGAATCCGATCCATGAGTTACTTTTGTGTGGCACTGTATACACATCTGTGTGATTGGGATTCAGGCCTCCTCATGTGTTGTGTGGTTGCCTGGGGACACTGGCACACCCCCCCATCACTTGTTGTGTTTGATATGCAGTGTGAGGCTGCCTGTTTGTGTTTGTGCATCTGCACCACTGCATTGGCATATCTTTAGTGTGCCATTGGCTGTATGTTGTTTGGTGGATTTCCCCTGCTGTCCCTGGGACTCCTAGGTCATCAGTCAGCACAATGATCATGGTTTGTATGTCCCATTGTGGCCATGGTATGGTATTTGTTCACCTCACATCTACAGTCTCCACAGGATATCTACATTTGTGTGTCAATTGGTGCAGATATGTGGGTCTGCATTATGATGGTCACTTCTCTCATTGTGTTATTGATGAATGTTGACAATGTCAGCTCCCATGGGTGATGTTTGTCTGCACATGGCCAAAGGTATGTCTTATTTGCACTGCACTGTTTGCCTCACACAATCTATGTTGCTATAGGACAGAAGCACTACTATGCCACTGATGTGTCTGTTGTTCTGTGACCAGGAATCATCCATGCAGTTTGGCATTTGCAGCTTTTTCCATGACAACACTTACATTTTGGTCACTGTGATGATGGGGGTTTAGACCCCATTGCCACAATGTTCAAAATGTGATTCAGCTATGGACCCCACACTTATATTTTGGTCACTATGATGATGGGGGTTTAGACCCCATTGCCACAATGTTCAAAATGTGCTTCAGCTATGGACCCCACACTTACCTTTTGGTCACTGTGATGATGGGGGTTTAGACCCCATTGCCACAATGTTCAAAATGTGCTTCAGCTATGGACCCCACACTTACCTTTTGGTCACTGTGATGATGGGGGTTTAGACCCCATTGCCACAATGTTCAAAATGTGCTTCAGCTATGGACCCCACACTTACCTTTTGGTCACTGTGATGATGGGGGTTTAGACCCCATTGCCACAATGTTCAAAATGTGCTTCAGGTATGGACCCCACACTTACATTTTGGTCACTGTGATGATGAGGGTTTAGACCCCATTGCCACAATGTTCAAAATGTGCTTCAGCTATGGACCCCACACTTACCTTTTGGTCACTGTGATGATGGGGTGTTAGACCCCATTGTCACAGTGGTCATGGTCTGCTTGCATTGTGGAGGCCACACACATTTATGTGTGACACATGTGATAGGGGGTCACATTGTATGTTCAATGTCATGTTCAGTGTTGTAGGCATTTGACACACGCTTGTCATGGTGTTGGGGGGATGTGTTTTTCTGACATTCCTTATGTTGGAGTATGCTGGTTGTGTCATGCATTACCCGTCCTATGAGTAGGGGTGGTGTGGGTGGTGGGCATCCAGCACCAATGAGTAGGGATGGTGGTAGTGGTAGGCATCCAGCCTCCCCTGAGTAGGGGTGGTGGTAGGCATCCATCCCCCTATGTGTGGGGATGGTAGTAGTGACAGGCATCCATCCCCCCTGAGTAGGGGTGGTGGTAGTGGTAGGCATCCAGCCCCCCCTGAGTAGGGGTGGTGGTAGTGGTAGGCATCCAGCCCCCCTGAGAGGGGTGGTGGTAGTGGTAGGCATCCAGCACCCATGAGTAGGGGTGGTGGTAGTGGTAGGCATCCAGCACCCATGAGTAGGGGTGGTGGTAGTGGTAGGCATCCAGCCCCCTATGTGTGGGGATGGTAGTAGGGACAGGCATCCAGCCCCCCCTGAGTAGGGGTGGTGGTGGTAGTAGGCATCCAGCCCCCCCTGAGTAGGGGTGGTGGTAGTGGTAGGCATCCAGCCCCCTATGTGTGGGGATGGTAGTAGTGACAGGCATCCAGGCCCCCCTGAGTAGGGGTGGTGGTGGTGGTAGGCATCCAGCCACCCCTGAGTAGGGGTGGTGGTAGTGGTAGGCATCCAGCACCCATGAGTAGGGGTGGTGGTAGTGGTAGGCATCCATCCCCCTATGTGTGGGGATGGTAGTAGTGACAGGCATCCAGCCCCCCCTGTGTAGGGGTGGTGGTAGTGGTAGGCATCCAGCACCCATGAGTAGGGGTGGTGGTAATGGTAGGCATCCAGCACCCATGAGTAGGGGTGGTGGTAGTGGTAGGCATCCATCCCCCTATGCGTGGGGATGATAGTAGTGACAGGCATCCAGCCCCCCTGAGTAGGGGTGGTGGTGGTGGTAGGCATCCAGCCCCCCTGAGTAGGGGTGGTGGTACTGGTAGGCATCCAGCCCCCTATGTGTGGGGATGGTTGTAGTGACAGGCATCCAGGCCCCCCTGAGTAGGGGTGGTGGTGGTGGTAGGCATCCAGCCCCCCCTGAGTAGGGGTGGTGGTAGTGGTAGGCATCCAGCCCCCCCTGAGTAGGGGTGGTGGTAGTGGTAGGCATCCAGGCTCCTATGGGTGTGTATGGCATTGGTGATAGCCATCCCGCCCCTATGGTTCTGCTGTTGCTAGTGTGCGTCATTTCTGCATCCCTATGTGTGTGTGACATATGTTGGGTACGTGTCGTTTGTTTGTGTAGTGGGTGCTTGACTTACCGTCTGCGCCGTACGCGTCCGTACCTGTTCCGGTAATAGATGTAGAGTATTGGTAGGACCTGCGCGATGGGATTCATGGTTGGTTCGTCTCGTTCGGGTTTCTCGTTGCTTCGACTCGTACTCGCCGCTGGCTTGTTCGTCTCGTAGCCGTGGATCGTCTTGTGGCGCGAATCGGAGCTTATGTGCGGCTCTCCCGGATGCTCTGACGTGCCGGACGTAGCGACGGGTTCGGCGCGTATGGAATGCGCATCGTACTAGTCCGGCCGGAAGGTGCTGTGTATTTGCTTCCGTGCGGCTCAATTCGGCATTTACGGATCCGGCTCGGGCGGGGAACAGGAGCTGGAATGGGTAAGTACGGCTCGCTCGGAATCTGTGCTGTTATGCGCATCGTACTTGCTCGTTCGGACGACTGTTCGAATCGGTCGGGAAACACGCATTCGGCTGGGTTTTTTTCCGGACGAATAGTGTTAGGTGCGCTTCCGGCCCGAATCGGAATCGGCCCCTAAGTCTGTTTACCACTAAGGGCCCGATTCCGATCTCGCTTGCAAAGCCCTCCGTCCGACTCGGATCCGTAGGGCTTTACGAGCAAATCGTGCACCTGGAGTCCGAGCGAGCGAGTACGATGCATTCACATGCTGACAGACTCGGTTCGCTCGGACTCCCATTGAACTCTATGGGAGCCTGTGCACTAGACGCGTACACAGGCTCCCATCGCGAAAATGGGTGGGTGGGGAAAAGCATACCCCCTGTGGCGGGCATCCCATGGTGCCCTCCACACTGTGAATGCATGGGAAGGGGGGACCCATGGGTACCCCCATGGGTCCGAATTGGAGGGCTCCAGGTGGTGGGGGGCCTGCTATGGGCCCCAAAAGCACGAATCCGGCAGCTTTTTCGAGCCGGACATACCGGATCGTGAAGGCTGTCCGAATCGTGCATCATACTTGCTCCCTTGGAAACAGACTCCATAGAACTGTACGAAGCATCTGCGTAAGAGTCGTACGGACAGGATCGGGTTGGGAAACGATTCGGTCGGCGCGTACGCAATATTTGCATCGTACTTGGTCATTCGGACCTGTGTACGATTCGGACGGGAAAAAGGGCTACGAATCGGATCCGTAAAAGCCAAATCCGATTCGTAGGCCTTCCGAGCGAGATCGGAATCAGGCCCTAAGTATTTCACAACAGAATCACACCACTCCAATGGGAAGTCTAGCAAGAAGGATGCAGTAGCGTCCGTAAGAGGGAATACGTGAGACTTACTCCAGTTAATTTGTATGCCGGACTGCTGACCAAATATGATAAATTTACGCAAGATGGGGTTTAGATTGTCCTGCGGATCTCTGAGCTATAGTGTGACATCGTCAGCATATAGAGATATTTCTATATGCCTAGTGGGGTATCTGAGGGCTCAGGCTTTATGTTGTTGTCGCAGCTTAGCCGCTGATGGTTCAATTGCTAAAGCAAAGAGGAGCGGCGATAATGGTCATCCTTGCCTTGTGCCTCGAGTTGTTAAAAAGGGTAAAGAACGTACTCCGTTCTTGGGGTTGGCAATACAGCAGTTCGATCCATTTCAAGAAGCCTGGGGGCATACCCATATGTCTGAGTATACCCAGGAGGAAGTCCCATTCAACTCAAACGCTTTTGATGCATCTAAGAATATTGCTGCAGCTGTTAGGTCTGGATGGATATCTTGCATAATAGCAAAGAGAGTGTGAAGGTTGTGGGTTCTGGAGCATCCACGAATAAATCCTGCTTGGTCCGGCAGTATCAGCGAACTCATCAGGAGGTTAAGTCTATCGGCCAGGACTTTGGCTAGGATTTTAGTATCGCAGTTGATCAGTGAGAGGGGCCGGTATGACTCACACAGATCTGCTGGGCTGCCGGGTTTAAGCACGGAAGTATTTGCTGCTTCCCTCATGGACAGAGGCAAGAGTCCACCCTCACCGGCCTCCTCGAACACTTGTTTTAACATGGGGGCAAGATGATCTATGTACGTTTTATAAAACTCGATTGGGAGGCCATTTATCCCTGGGGCTCCTCCTGACTTAATCTGCATAATGGCTGTGCGAATTTCATCCTCCTCCAGTTCGGCTGCTAAAAATTCTCTCTGTGTTGTCCCTAACCATCCCAGAGCTATATAGTCTAGATATGAGGAGAGTTCAAGGGGTTGCTGTCTTTGTGTAGTGTAAAGAGCGGAGTAGTGTGTTGTGAAACTTTGCAAAAGGCTTGGGGTGTCTCTGTGTATTGTACCATTGGGCTCTCGTAGCTCCGTTACGTAACTGGAGAAGCAGGGTTTTAGAATGGAATCGGCAATAACCTTACCCGGCCTCTCCCCCTCTCCATAACTCCAGGCTCTGAAGTATTTACTTCTGAATTTGCACTCCCTTTCCGCTAAGTCTGTATATTCAGTGATTTTGTCTCTAAGTGCAGCCAGTTTGTCTCCATCAGTTGGAGCTGTTGCCTCTTGCTCTAGACGCTTAATGCCCGCCTCTAATTTTTGGAGCGAGTTTTGAATGTCTTTTAGAATGCCGTTTCCCTTTGAGATGCACAATCCCCTCATTGTAACTTTAAAGGCCTCCCACACAGTGACTATGTGTGTCACTGAACCTGTGTTATGCTGAAAGAAGTCCCAGATTTCATGCTCTACCTCCACCCTAAAGGCAGTGTCTAGCAATGTAGTTGGGTTTAGCCTCCAATTCACATATGGCACCTCAATCCGGGGGGGGGGAGTATCAGTTTTATCAAGGAGTGGTCCGAATAGGTTCGGGCCAGGTGGTCAACTCGGTCTATCCAGTGCCCAATTCCTCTAGGAACTACCCAATAGTCCAGTCTGGACCATGTTGAGTGCACTGATGAGTAATGAGTGCCTTCTCTGAGGGTGGGCTGAAAATGTCTCCAGGCATCCAGGAGATGATTATCTGTGATAATGTCCTACATCTGGTTTTGGGCCAAAGTGTAGTGGTGGGGTTGTGGATGTGACCTGTCGAGTGCGGAAACCAAAGCAGTGTTGAAGTCCCCTCCCCAAAGTACGTGGGCGGTGCCCATGCTCAAAACCTTACCCCATATGTTGGAAAAAAACTGGGAGTCGTCAATATTAGGGCCGCAGCAGTTGACAATGGCTACTGTGGAGGAATGTAATCTTCCTCATATGATATTGTACCGACCTTGTGTGTCTTGTGCAGACCCTTCCACCATGAATGGGATATTTATTTTTATTAACATTGCAGTACCTAGAGAATATGAAGAGTATGATGCAAAACAACAGTACTCAGCCCATTGCATACCGAAGGTAGGAGTGGATGAGGGACTTGAGTGCGTATCCTGCGGTAGCGCAATCTGTACCTGATGCGTATCAAGGTATGCGAGAACATGCCTGCATTTACATGGATTATTCAAGCCGCAGAAATTTCAGGCCAAGAGGTGTATTCTCAGTGGATGCTGTGGTGTCGTCATAGAGATATGAAGCAATAGCCTGTCAGGTCATGTCTTGCACTGTCACATGTATGCTTATGTGACTGTATCGGACTATGGGCCGAATGTGCCGTGGTATGTTGCTGCCATTTCCTTCCCAGTCCCCCCACCTCTCACACCGGCAACCCAAATTTGCAGAGTCAGTGTGCCCTCCCCCCATGAACTTTAACAAACTTGTTCCGAACAAGAAAGAATTAGCTGCAGAAGAAAGAAGAAAGTAAACACTTCTAGGGCTCTCCTTTTGGAGTGTCGTCAAGGGGGCCCACAACCATCCGCCACCCAGGTATTCCCAGTAAGTAAACCCACTGGAGAGGGTGGGTGGGTGCCCAGGCCGGACATCCCTTACAATTCCAGGATGGCTGCATTGCTGTTGGAGTAATAATTCAACTGTCTGCGTCAGCACAGCAGAGAGCGATCAGTTTGCAACAACAAAATTCTCTCCGCAGCAATTCGGGATTACTAGAAAACGTTCCATGCATAAGACTGTTGCTGCAATAGAGATGGATGAGAAGAACAGGTGGCTCCTGCCGAGATCCCTATTGAGTATTCTTCCATTAGTCCTGTGTTGACATGGGCGATGGCGACCGGGTTGCTGAATGAGTTGGGCTTGGCCTGGATGTGCGCTGGCGGATTCACTTCAGGAAGTCCTCTACTTGGTGTGGATTAAGGAAGAAGTGTTGCTTTCCTTGATGATTAATTCTTAGGCAGCGGGATACAACATGGCATAGTCAATTTGTGCTTGCTGTAATTTCTTTTTTACCGGCACAAACTTTCTCCTAGCTTCTTGCACTGCGGCCGTGAAGTCAGGGTAAAATGCAGGCGTGACACCCTCAAATTCGATTTTCTTCTTTTCCCTGGCTAGCTGGAGGACAGTATCACTGTCACGATAACTGGGAAGTCTGGCTACAATGGGCCTAGGCGATGCCCCCGGGGGGGGTCTCAGCCCCAACGACCGGTGTGCTCTCCCATTAGCCATCTGTGGAGAGAAAGCCTCAGTGCCGAACACCTCAAGCAGCATGCATTCAATGTAGTCTTCCATGCGACCCGTGTTTGTACTCTCGGGTATTCCTAAAACGCGAAGATTGTTGCGCCATGACCACGCCTCTAAGTCTTCATTTTTGGCTGCTTTTACTTTCAGAAAGCGGTCCATTTGTTGGAGCTGTTTTTTCCTGCCCTCCGTGGCGTCCTCCAAGGCCGATATTCTGTTTTCTCTTCTGTAAGTTGATGATCGTGTTTCTCTATTTTGCGTACTATAGTGTCCATCCACCCCGTCATGTTGCACATTTTAGACTCAACAGACGTAAGGCTATTTTTCATGGAGAGAAGCAGCGATTTCCATTCATCTTCTGGGCCATCTGGGGTGGAGTCCGAGCCAGTGTGCTCAGGTTCCTCTTGCTGCCCACGGGAAGTTTTTCGGGCCTCAAACGGTAGTTTAGATTGCCTTCCCTCAGTTCTGCCCATTGCCTTCGCACTGCCGTCTATGCGCCGCGTAGGTTTCACTTCAGGGTCACGGGCGTCTATCTGTATTCAAGGTATTGTTATGTGGGTGCTGTCGCACAGTACACTACTTCATTGGTTGGCGGGATGTCCGGCTGATGTGCTGTACCTTTGATGGGGGACTAGAGTCCTTGACAGATGCATCTCTTTATACGCGAAGTAGTGCCTGCTCCATGCACTGCTGCAGGTTGTAAATCTAATCAGCGACCATGTAGTGCAGTGCTGGCTCTCCTGTACCCCGCTCCCCTTTCATACTACGTTTATCACTCTTGATCCCACTGCGTGGAGCTTGGGGCAGCCTTGATGCATACAGAGGCCGAAAGCCTCTTTAATGGTGGTGTGAGATGATCAACACAGCAATCAATGAAGGCTCCTGCCTGCCCCCGGCTAGTTTTCCACGTTAAGGTCAAACGTGGGGGGAGGAGGAGGGTGTCCTCTGTGCCCTCTTTATGCTTGGGAGCCAGCCGTCTTTTTGCTCCGTATTTTAGCAGTACATTTAGCTGTGTAGAGCAATGGCACCCTTATTTGTCCATGAAATGGCCTCTGCACCGCCTCCGCCCCCCCACACGAGCCGAGGCCCACAGCTATTGGATCACTGGTCCATCTCTGCGCTTCAATTAGCAGCCCGATGAAAACAGATGATCCGCCCCAAAGCGCTTGCGGGCTGCGTTTGGGTGCGTTAAGAGGCGTCTCGTGGCTGCCCGCCTCACCTCCCCCTCCCGGCACCTTCAGGGAGAGTTGGCTCCATCTTTGGTCCTGTCCAGCCTCCACCGTATTGGGCGTTCGCTCCCCGCCGGAGCCTCTATCAATTCTCTCCCCACGGCCTCACCTTTCCTGAAGCAAGGTGGAGTGGCCACGCCGTTTCTGGAGACTTGATCTGCCTGTTTCGCGGTCTATCCTGTGCGGTGGAGGCTCCCTTCCCACAGCCAGCGTGGCACCTCAGGCTCGATTGATGCACAGCCCGGGCTTGTCCTCCTCAGCCACTCCGCAGCGTCACCGGCCGGAGCAGCTCATCAGGATATACGCCTTCCTTCGCCGCATTGTGGGAAGTCGTTGCGCCCAAAAGAGTTGTACTGTAGTAAGCAATGCAGGATACACTTCAGATTAATTGGACCCTCAAGTTCATTAAGGTTATTGATGTATATGTGGGCTCGGGCTGCAGGAGCCTCACTAATGTACGGCCAACTTGCGTGCGAGCCCCCTAGCGCCCCTAATTAATGTAATTTAATTAGTGTCCCAGATGTTTTGAAAAATAATTCACATAGGAGTTGGTTGTGCACTTGTAATATACCATATATATATTGAGATTTGTTTATTATAATAAAGGTAGCTAACAGTTTGCAATTTTAATATTTTTCTCATATTTATTTAATGTGTATATTTACATTTTTTAACATATATAATTGTACTTATTCAAAAACATTATTACATTAACATTTAAACAATATTTTCATACAATTTTAGTATAAACGAAACCATGTAAATTATATTTAAACAGTCTTGTATATGTCCCTGCATTTTTATTTTACATTTATTTACACTTTAATACAGTTTTTTAAAGTAAATTTATTCACAGAATTTTTACATAATTTGTTTAGTGTATAATATATCATTGTATATTTTTAAATGCTATTGTTTAATTCATCCTTTACATTTTTTATTTTTTACATTTTTTTAAACATTTTTCTAAGCATTTTTTAAACACTGTTTCCTTATATTCCTATTGTTTTCTATGGGGAGGTTGTCTTTTATTTAGTTTAATTTAGCTGCCATTTTTTAACCACTACCTTCTATTTTGCAGTCTATTTGTCTCATTTGCAGTCTTTTTCCTGCAAGGAGGTAGCAGGAAGATGCTGCTGTTTGCAGAACAGTTCAGAGCTTTTTAAAGGTTTTTGTAGGGTTTTGAGAATAGTGGAGTAGAGGAGTTGTGGACTTTGGTTATCGTGTTGTTTTGGGGATTTTCGTAGATTTAGTTGCAGTTGCATTTATTGTTGTGCCATTCACTAGTGTGTAGGTTTGGGTGTAAGCAGAGTTTGTTAGTAATGTATCGTTATGTTATGTTATGATATGTTATGTGCTTTTGATGATGAAGGACCGTATTATGAGTACAGCGGTGTTGAGACTGCCGTACAGTTGGTGGTGATCTGACCGCCGCCTCCTTGTCAGCCCGACCGCCCAATTATGAAAAGGGCAGTCAGACTGCCACAAGACCGCCGCAACCGCCAGGATCTTGGATCCCGCGTGCCCCTCGGTTGGGAAAGCGGTGGGCTATGGAGGCATTCCCAATGCCGGCACCGCCAGGGCGATTATGACCTGCCTTTCTGCCACGAAAAGGTCGGCAGAAAGGCAGGGAAGGGGCCTCAAACAGGGCACCAGGGCGTTATAGCCCATGGGGGTGTGCATGGGGGCACATGTTGTGCCTCTCTCTTCTTACACTGTCGTACGTGCACTTTGTGCCATGCACGGCACGGTGCATGTTATACAGAGCACCGACGTGCAAGAGGTGGTGCTACGCAGCGGCTTGTGCTACAGGCTCTCTATGAGTCAAAGCATGCTGCCACAGTGGCACCGCTGCCGAAACACCACCAGTCTGGCAATTTATTTTAATGCAGCGGTGAGGATGCCAAACTCAGAATCAAGTGTGATGTATATGCTATTTTTGAAGTTACTGTTTTTTGAGGGTGGGTATTGTGTTTTACTTTGCAGGTTTTCAATAGCTAATGTCTTTTATTGACTTTTCGAGTTAGCATTTTTTGTTTAAAGGAAATCAATTTTGGCTTCTAGTAAACCAATATTTTTTACTTTGATTTCCTTTCTTTTTTCAGATTTCCAGGAGTGTTTCTTTTTTTAAACACTTTTCCATTTTTTTATGGTTCATGAAGACTTTGGACTGCTTCAATGGATCTCTATTGAACTAGTTTATTTTTGCATTTGTTTTTGGCTTTTTGGCGGTTTTTTTCTCCATTTTTGGTGGATTATATTTTTTGATTACATGGATAAGGAGGAGGATCTGCAGCTACTGAAGAGTAATCAATATTTAAGGGGTTTGGTCTGGGTGGGAAATGTTACATTTTGTAAATTCTGTAAATTTTATGCGATTAATATTTGTTAAAATATATTTTTGTATTATAATTACATTTTATTATACAGTTTATGCGTTATTTGAGGTTTGGGGTTGGTGATGTACATGGTTTTTAAATAAATAATATACTTAATATTGTAATCCATTATTCTTATTTGAAATATAGATATATATTTTTTTGCTAATGTAAAATTAATATGTACATTATTTATTTAAAATAATTTTGTTATGCTGGTTTGGATTATGTTATCCATTTTTTGGGTCATTTGCAGGTTATTGTTCATTTTCTAATAGGGGTAGTGTGTTCCTTTGCTGTTTATAAAGAGTTTTTCTTTACATTGTAGCATGTCATTCATTCTATTGGTTTGTTTGCTAATTTTTGGTTTAATTTGGGATACTGATTTTTCCATTCATAGTTGTTTGGTAGATTTGTTCTTGTTGCAGTGTTTCTATACATTTATAGAGTATAGGTTGAGTTCTGCCTAGTGTGGATTGGAAGGCATTGTGCCCTGCGTTGTTTTGGCTTCCTTTGCCATGGTGCTCGCATAGACATTCCATCATGGTATTTGAAATATGGGTTGGCGTCTGTGTCCAGAGCGATGCTATCTGTCAACCCAAGTGTCTTTAAAATAATCCTTTAGGGGCTTAGTTTGTGTTCATTTTGTTGATAGAAAGGAGTTTCTATAAGTAAATTGTAGTGGTTAGCCACCTCTGTGACAGGAGCTTAGGCTGATGCCACCATTTTTTTTAATTTCAAAGGATGATTGACTATTTGTAGCATACTCTACACTTAGGGGCCGATTACGATGTCGGTCGGAAACTTTCTGCCCGACTCCTTTTCGGTATTGGATCCGACCGACTCGCGATCGGCGGTTCCGCCCGACCGATTACGATGCGATCGAACATTGTTCGGCCGGAGTCCCATTGACTTCTATGGGAGCCCGTGTTCCGCTCGACAACACTGGCTCCTATGGGGAAATGGGGTGTTTGCCGAAAACCCTGCACCCTGTCGCAGGCACCCCACGTTGCCTGCCACACAGGGAATGGTTTTTACAGGGTGGTCCCTTGGGTACCCACTCGGCCGCAAACCGAAGGCCTCAGGATGGAGGAGAGCCTGCCAGGGGACCCAAAAGTCACTTTCCGGCAGCCTTTTCATGTCGGACAGGCCGACTCGGAAAGTGTGTTGGAAACCGACATCATAATCACTCGGTCGGAAAGGCTGTCCGTAGAGCTGTATGATGCGGCTCCGACCGACACAGTTTATTTATTTATTTATTTGAAAGGTTTTATAAAGCGCGAACAAAACCCAGAACGAGTATCAGAGCGCTGTACAGAGAGGACAATTAGCGTTGCCATGGGGAGATAGTAAAATTACAATACAACAAAGGTAGCATAGGAAGGACCAGGTGAAGGCCCTACTAGAAGAGGCTGTGCAGTTTAAGCAGAGCACTACACCCCAAGAACGATACAGTACATTTCGAATCGAGTACAAATTTAAACCATATTAGAGAGAAAGATTGTCAGGCATACATTTCAATACACAAAGTAAAAAAGATTGTCAAGCACTCGAGGGAAGTGATTATCACAAGAACATAGAGGCTATTGCTGTTGAAGTTCTTCCAAAAGTAGCCATTTGACTTGTTTCTTAAAAGAAGCAGTTGAGGGGTTGGTTCTGATTTCCGTCGGAAGGGCATTCCAGATTCTTGGCGCCAGTCCTAAGAAGGTGCGATTGTAGGTTCTTTTTTTGTTTAATTTGGGTGGTTTCAGGAGTAGGGTATTCGAGCTTCTTAAGTTTCGACTGGAACCAGAGAGCTCGAGTTTCTTTGCCAGGTAAACGGGGCTATTGCGGTGAATAGCTTTATGTGTCAGACAAGCAATCTTGAAGCGAATCCTTGCTTCAATGGGAAGCCAGTTAAGTATTATTAGGTCAGGTGTAATATGATCATGCTTTCTGGAGCCTGTGATTAGTCTGGCAGAGGCGTTCAGAGTAGCTCTTAGTGGTGCTAACCTTGCTTTAGGAAGCCCTGCTAGGGTTACCAAGCCATATTCAACTCGCGAGATAACAAGTGATTGGACTGCTGATTGGACATCCTCAGGAGGTAGGAAAGGTTTGATTTTCCTGAGAGTGTTGATCTGATGGTTCGCACTCTTAGTAGTGGCCCTGATGTGTCCTTGCATGTTTAGAAATTTGTCCAGAGTGACACCTAAAGAGCAAGCGGAGTCCACCACGTGCGGGGAGCAGTTGAGCGCAGAGATATCTTTGATCCAGTTTTGCGTTGGGGTCTCTTGGTTGCGGGGTGTAATCAGGAGAAATTCTGTTTTTAGTGCATTTAGTAACATATGGCTATGTGTTAGCCATTGTTGAGTTTTTTGGAGCGCTCCATTAAGAGTTTTAATGTCATCTGGAGAGGAGACCTTCAAATACAGTTGCGTATTGTCTGCGTACATATGGTATTGAATGTTTGACCCGTTCAAAATAGCAGTTAGCGGTTCCATGAGGAGATTGAAGAGTGTGGGCGAGAGAGCAGATCCCTGAGGTACCCCGATAGTGACCGGGGTGCTTGCAGCCAAAGATTGGTTGACTTTGATTCTCTGCGTTCGATTGTGCAGGAAGGAGGAGAACCAGTTTAAGACAGGGCCAGATAGCCCCATCTTATATTGCAGAAGGTTAATCAAGTTATCATGTTTGATAGTGTCAAAAGCAGAGGACAAGTCTAGAAGAATTAGAAAACAAGGTGTGTCTTGGTCCAGAGCTCTCAAGGCGTCATCCACAATGTGCATAAGGGCAGTTTCTGTGCTATGACCTGGTCTAAAGCCTGACTGATGTCGGTCTAGCAGCTGATATTTCTCAATATGGTTGCATAGCTGAGTGTGAACGCACTTCTCGAGCAACTTCGCTAAAGACATGATGCTGGTGATCGGCCGGTAGTTATTGGGGTCAGATAGGTCTGCATTGGGCTTCTTGTGGATAGGTGTGACTTGCCCCATTTTAAGGCAGTTCGGAATCCTCCCCTGTAAGAGAGATTGTAGGATAATCTTGGACCAGAGAGGCAGAATGGCCGGGTTGAGGTCTTTGAGCAGCATAGCGGGGAGTGGATCACTGAAATGGTTGGATGGTTTAAGAGATGCCATTGAGTGTGATATCTCCTCCAAATCAGGGAGTATGAAGGTGTTCCAGCAAGCATTGTTCGTGGGTGTGTACTCTGTGGAGTAAGGCGGAGCACTCACTGCTGCAGGTACTGCCACACCCAGGGAGCTCATCGACAGCAGATTCGCGGCGGCACATTAAAGTTCCTGATCAATACTCCCAGACTTTTCCGAAAAGTGCGCTGAGAAGTCTTCTTCACTGGGACCTGCGGTTTTGATTGCAGGAGTAGGATTAGCCTGTTGTTTGATGCTATCAAACAGTTTTTTGGGACGGTTTTTAGCGCTGTCAAGCTGCGCTCTGAAATTATCTGATTTAGCAATGCGAATGTGTTTGTTATAAGAGCTTCTCTTCTTCCTTAACTGATTGAGATTAGGGGTGGAGGGGAAATTCTCCACCGTCTCTCAGAGAGCCTTAAATTGCGTCTTTCGTCGTTAAGGGCACCATTGAACCAAGGTTTGGATTGTTTGCAAGGGATCCTTTTGAGTTGCTTCGGGGCTGCAGAGTCGAGGATGTATGTCATGGTGTTGACGTAGTGATCTGTCAACTCTTCCAAATTATTCATGTTAGTGGGAGGTTCTAGAAGCTTCTTGCTCAAGTTGGTGAGGTTAGGCATGTTGATGTCTCTCAGGTTACGAGACAGTTGCTTGTTTTTGAGTGGTTGACCTTGTCTGAGCAATACCTTTTCCAGGATGTGAAAGTAGATTTGGTGATGATCAGACCAATCGCTTGGTATTATGTCATCTAGTTGAATGATGTGGTCTCTAGCTATAATAATGTCGAGGGTGGCGCCCTTGGAGTGAGTGGGTCCGTTGCAAGCCTGTATATAGTTGAGGTCGGAGGGGAATGACTTAAGAGAGCAAACTAGTGTATCATCCGTGTCATTCTAGTGAAGGTTGAAGTCCCCTAAATAGATATGGGTGGGGTGGAGGGCCGAGCTAGCAGAGATGGATTCCATCAGTTGCTCTACAAAGCGAAGGTTATCCCCGGGGGGATGATAGATCAAGTGAAGCACACAGATCATCTTGCCCTTGTTCCAGATTTCAGTGACTAGGACCTCATATGAGGACATCTTATCATTATGGGTCTGCTTCAGTACGAGGCTAGAGCGATGGATGCAGGCAATGCCCCCCCCAGATTGAATAGATCTATCGCATCTTATAATGTCATAGCCAGGAGGAATTAGGATGTCAAGTTTAGGGGAGGAGGAGTCATTAAGCCACGTTTCCGTAAGAATCAGGAGATCTGCATCTTGTGAAAGGATGAGTTCGGAAATATCCTCCGCGTATTTCACTGCTGATCTGCAGTTGAGCAGCATCGATTTGATATGAGAGTTGGTAGTTACTTCAACTCGGTGCGACGTGGCGATCTGAAGTAAGTTGTCCTTATTCATGGATCTAAAGTTAACGCTAGGTTATGGATCTGGATCAGAAGAGATAGTAGGTATGATGCTATTGGGGTCTTCAAAGTCATCATATGAAAGTGAGAGAGCGAGCGTGTCTTCCTCAGACATGTGAGGCTGGAGTCTAAGGGGTCTATCATGGAGGTGAGGAAGAGGGCGAGAGGGCCAGCGTGGGTTAATTGGGTTAGTCTCCGAGGACCTTTCCAATCCACCACTTAAAGTGGCTGCTAGTGGCTTAGGTAGATCAGACCTCAGGTGTGGATAGGATTTGCATAGCTTCTCATTCTTCCATGAGCAGTGTAGGAGGGTCTGGAGGTTATCCTTTACAGTAAGGAGGTCCAGCTTTAGTTCAGCTAGTTTTTCTTCTATCCGGTGCAGGGTGTCATCATCTTGTACTCGCCCAGAGTAAGATGAAGAGAGAGGCCCTTTCTTCCCACAGTGCTTGCACGGAGAGATAGATGCCTGTTTGTGCTTATTTATGGGCTCCAAGTGTGGGGAAGTATTGGCAAGGCAGGTGTTAGGTATCTGAGCAGGTGGTTCGGGAGAGCACCTTTGCGTGTGCCGGTGGTGGGGCCCAGTGGCGGTATCCTGTGCTAAGGAGGTAGTGATATATGGTGCGTGAGTTTGAGGAGGGTTCATAGTAAGCGCGGGCCCAGATGTAGTGTCCAGTGTCAAAGGTGAAGTTGAAGAGGAGGAGGGAGAACGTGCAGAGTTAGAGGAGGCAGGCGGATGTACAGGGTTCCAAGGAAGGGTGCTGGGAGTTAAAGTTGTGTTTGGGGCAGGAGAGGCAATCCGAATAGAGTTACTGGTACTAGGAGACGTAGTCATATTGGAGTTACTGGGATTAGGACTAGGAGACGCAGTCAAAATAGGGTTATTGCAGGCAGGAGATGGGAAGCATGTAATGCCAGGGTTGGTACTGGTAACGTTAAGCTCAAACGTGTTGCTGACTGTATTGGAGCAGGACAGCATGCAAGAGGTGGCGGGAGTGACCTCCGAGTGAACGGTAGCAGGCCGTTCCGTAGTGGTGGGGCGGTTAAGACATTTTGGTCTGGAAAGTTTGGGTTTGTTATTCAGGTTGTTTGGAGGAGGGATAGGAAGGGGGGGCGCGGTAGGTTTTGCCGTGATTGTTAGATTGGGATCACCTAAATTGGCAGGATTAGGATTATTGAGAGAATTTTTAATCTTATTAAAAATACTGTCAAACCTATTCAAGTATTCGTCCGAGGCTTGAATAAGGATGTTGCCGTTATTGTAGAGTGAGATGGTCAGTTCCGCATTGAGTAAACAAGACGGCGTTATGTTCATACGGAAACTGTGAGGGGTTTTGCATAGAGATTTGTAGCGAAGCGAATCAGTAAAAACTCTTCTCCATTGGGCTCTTCTGGTAGTGTAGAAGATAAGGTCTGTCACCACTATGCCCTTGGAAGCACAAATGTAGGTATCAGAGATGGGGGTTTCAGGGTAGCGTTTGAGTAGATTGTGTTTAAATGTCTTAGCTGCCTTCTTAGAGAGGTTGGGAGGGTAGATAATCTTGCAGGCATTAGTGCCTACCCTAGTCAAGCCCTTAGGGGAAAGAGTAGAAGGTTGTGCCATGGTGGTTAGTTGTTATGTTCAGCAGAGGCTTAGAACTATGTACCAGTCAGTTGGATAGTAATCAAGTCGTGCCCAGGGGTGCTAGGGTGGACATCCCACCCTTTCTGACACATACAGGACTGGAAGTAGCCAACCTGTGTCTTAGTGCGGCATGACTGATCCAGGACGGCCTCTCAACTATTAACCAGTGAAGAGAGCTGCCTTACTTATCATGGCTTTAGAAAGGACTTGAGGCAAAGGGCAGCAGAAGAATAAAGTGATGACCCATCCGCTAGCCAATACCTGGATCTTGGTGGAAGAGATCATGGAGGATTGGGCAAGCTCTTCCTGTGTTCAACGGCCCTCCAGGTCTCAGAGAAAGGGGGAAGCGCCAGGGCAGCCCTTCCCGTCTGTAACAGATCACTGAAATGAAGTAGGAGGCAGCTCTCCCAGTGCCCCACGGCCTTCCGTCGGTCAGAATAAACCAGGAGGTTTCCACGTGAGCCAGCAATCCCACGTGCATCAGCCCTTCCAGTGTTCATAAGGCCCTCCAGGTCACATTGAAAGGGGAAGCTCCCGGGCCGGCCTTCCCGCCGGAAACAGAACTCTGCTACTTAGCAGGATGAAGTACAAGGGCAGCCCTCCCATGTCACCACAAACCTCCGGTGTTCAGCGCGCATGCGAGGGCAGCCCTCCTGTCCCCAAAGTAGAGCAGGAGTAGCCCAAACACCCCTTCCCTGCAGGACCAGAAGGCTCTCAGGGAATAGCCTGACACTAGCAGTTAGCCTGCACGGGAGCTCTTCCCATCCGGGTCGTCACCATGGGCACCATGTTACACCGAGAGCCAGTCGGAACTGATTCAGAAAGACAGTGCGGTTTGCAATCCGACCACAGAGCATCGTAATCGGTCGGGCGGATTGAAATCCGAGTGAGTCGGGCGGATGGGTTCTGACACGGTCTAGGAGAATCCGACTGTCGGGAGGAGACTTTCTGCCCGACATCATAATGAGCCCCGAAGTACAGATTGTTGGCGAAGTCTCCATAAGCTTTGATTAAATTGGTAGTAACAGCCTTGGAAGGCTGTGTGTGGGTAACGTTTTAAAATGGTTTGAATCCTGGCTTGTTCAAAATCAATTATTATTTTTTGTGGGCAGTAGTTGTTTGTTTTAATCTTACTGTGGTTTAATAGTTCTTAATAAGTGCTACTTTGCTTATTAGGTAGTAAGGCATATATGAATGGTATATTTGTGTTTTGATATTCACCATGTATGGAGTATATCTGAATAAATGGTTTGGGGACATTTTGAAGGTCCCCTCCAATATCCATTTTTTTAGCAAGTTATCTGGTGTAGAAAATATTAGGATTTGTTTAGGTTATCATGTAGGAGGAAGGGGTCCTCTTTATGTGTGGTTGTTAAGTGTCCAGGTATTTTGATATCTTGGTATCTTCTAAGGGCAGGAGCGATATCACTGGTGGCTTTTTTAGTTCATGCAATTTAGCATTTCAAAGTAGGTATAGCTGGTAGTAGTGATGTGTTGGGGGACTTTAGGGAGTATATCTTTTAGTGTTTTAGTTGTGGGCTCTTGGGGACTTTTGGGAGCTAGTGTTTGCTTCTCATTTATGTTCCTACATCATCTTTTGTGGGGGCCCTCACCTAGCAAGCATTAGAGTACTATTTAGCACATTTCCAACTGATAGTTTCCATTGTTCACTTTCTTGGTTGTAAGTGTAGCCCATGTGAGATAGTAATTGCTTTCCTTTCTGCGATGTGATGTATTTTGCCCTTTCTGTCATTATGTCTAAAAATAGTGGAATAGTATAAATAATTAAAATGTTAAAATGTTTAAAACATTTGTTATTCACATACAAATTATGCAACACTTTTTCTGTTTTATACGTACATGTATGTTTTTGCTAGATGTTGCACACTTTCTCTGTAGGTTTTCTCTTGGGGTGTTGTATTGTGGCGCAGGTGGTTCCTTTTATATTGGTTTAAAAATAGTACATTACTTTCATTTTAAATGTTTATTTGTTGGTAGGTATTGGGGGATGAGTTAGTTAGGTTTTATATTTGGACTGTTTTAGGGGGAGTTCCTGTTCAGTAATCAATTAAATTCTCTTGTTTCAGTTTTGTGACTGGCTTTGTTTTTCAGTAGATTAGCAATTTCTCAATGCTGTAGGAATTTCTTTATAATAAATAAACATATAGAAATAGAAGTAGTACAGTCTTTTGTTAATTTGTTATTTGACATTTTTAATTTTAAGTAATTTTAGGTTTAAGCTTAAATATATATTTACTTACTTTGCAAGTGTAAGAGATTTGATTTGAAACCCTTCTCAAGTAGCAATCACACTTCTCAGGGTGAAGTCATAAGCAAACCCTAAATTAACCTGTGCTCATCCCTCAGGTATCTTGGCACAGAGCAGTCAGGCTTTGCTCAGAGGCAATGTGTAAAGTATTTGTGCGACACCTCAGACAGTAACACAATGAAAACACACTACGAATGGAGCCCTCAACTTTATTAGAAAAATAGAGTCATTTTTAATAAATAAAACAAGACCAAAAATAAAACAAGACCAAAATGACAAAAAAAATCTAATTAGTAGAACTGGAGATACTGAATTTTATTTTAAAGTTTTTAGAGAAAATAGTGCCAGAGGCATAAAGCTTCAACTGTAGATATCTGGTCTCTCAGGATCGGGACAAAGTCGCCAGTTCAGGCCAACCGCAATGGAGCACATGCCGGCTACAGGGACCCAGTTAGGCCTGCTGAACAGAGTACGTTAAATCCTGGTTTGCGGAGCATTGCATGGATCCGTGTCAAAGATGAGTTGCTCAGCTGAAGCAATGCATCGGTTTCAAGATGTGGCAAAACTGTGGTGCAAGGTCTGGTTGCATCAACGTCGAGGATCCCATTGACGGGGCTTGCAATGCGAAGTCCTGAGTCTGGGAGGCGTCACGCAGTCCGGCGATGCGTCGGTTCTGAGGAGTTGCGAGGCGGCGATGTGGAGTCCGACGTTGTTATCAAGGATGCCGCCAAAGAGAGATGTGAGGGCCTGCACCGAGAATGCATTACGCAGTGGCGGTTCTGAAGGCAATACGGGCTGTGGCCCTGGTACAAGTCTTTGCGACGGGTCCAATCCTTACAGCAGTGGGGATGTGCCAGTTCAGCTCAGGGTTACTCCCCACAATTCCGCTGGATCCACAGAGGCTGGTAAAGAACCTTAAACCCACTTCCAAGGGTCCAAGACTGGAGCAGTACCACTTGTCAGGGTAGACTCACAGTTGGCAGTCTAGGCGCAGATTCAATTTTGTTGGAAGCCTGTTATGTCCCTGTGGCTTCAGATCAGGAGGCTAGTCAACTAGCCCTTGGAGTAACTTTGGGTTCTATGTTCAAGAAATGCAGGTCCAGTCCTTCTCACCCAGGCAAGAGGGAAGCAGGTAGCAGGTCAGCACAGCAAAGCAGGAGTCCAGCAGAGTGCAGTCCAGAAGAGTGGCAATCCGTCTTCCTGCAGAAGTGGTGATGTCTGAGGTCCAGTATTTATACCCAGTTGTGACTTTGAAGTGGGGGAGAAGCTTCTGGAGGCTTCCCTTTGAAGTCCACAGGCATCCTGCCTTCCAGCCTGACCACAGGGGTTATGCAGCCTTTTGTGTGGAGGCCGGACATAGGGTATTGAGGTGTAAGTGGGGGTGTGCCCAGCTCCTCCCTCCCATCTAGTCAGTGATGGCCCATCCAGGCACACCTAAGCATCCTATTATATGTGGCTAGCTAGGAGGAATACACAAAGCCCAACTGTTAGCTACACCCCTTTATGTGACCAGAGACAGGCTACAGGCACTAAATGGATAAAGCAGAAAAATGCCAATTTCCTAAAAGTGGCACAATTTAAAATCCGACTTCACCATAAGTTAGGATTTTAAATTGTGATTCCAGAGACACCACAAATGAACAGGTAATTTCCTCCTATTTGAAAATCACACTTATCACATTTAATAAGCAACTCCAATGTTATCCTATGAGAGAGATAGGCCTGCAGTAGTGAAAATGAAGTTGAGAGTTTTTCACTACCAGGACATGTATACCTTAAAAGTACATGTTCTACTGTTTAAATACATTGCACCCTGCCCTTTGGGCTGTCCAGGGCCTGGCCTAGGGGTGATTTATAAACATTGGGACCAGCAGAAGGTTTATTTTGCCAGTTTGAAATGGCAGTTTAAAACTGCACACACACACAGACACACACACTTTGCAATGACAGGCCTGAGAAATGTCTAAAGTGCTATGTAAGTGGGTGACACAACCAGTGCTGCATGCCCACTAGTAGCATTTAATTTACAGGCCCTGGGTACATGTACTATCACTTTTCTTTGGATTTATAAGTAAATTAAACATGACAATTGGGGATAAGCCAATAATACTATGTTTAGAGGAGAGAGCACTCTCACTTTAGCACTGGTTAGCAGTGGTAAAGTGCACAGAGTCCTAATGCAAACAAAAACGAGATCAGGAAAAATGGACGAGGAAGTCAAAAGGTTTGGGGTAAGACCCCCCTAAGGCTGACAGGTCTAACAGCAAGGTAGTTGTATATATCTCCACTTCTGTTTTCAGGTTCTGGTTAGTAAATGTGGCAGTCTCCTCTTCTTGCACCTTTTGTAGTTTTTCAAATAGCAATTTGATAAAATGTGCGTATTTTTTATATTGTTGGTTTAATAGTGTGATTTTATTGGTTAATTTTTTTATGGTTACTTTTTATTGGTTAGTTTTCTTTAGGTTTGAATTTTTTTAAGTCCTTTTATGGTGAACACTAATGAATGTTTGTTTAATGTTTAATATGTATTTACTTAATTTTGCTTTCATTTTATATATCCATATATATTTACATTTGTAGTTATTAGACATATTTTTCTACATTAATTTTGTGATGCATTTGGTTTTATTTTTGTGATTTATATTTATTTTAGTAACGCGATATGTTTATTATGTTGGCAAAATATGTTTATATGTTATTTAAGGTTTATTTTCATATTTTGTTTAATGCAAAAAATTATTTTTATGTTTTGTAATTATAATTTATTTTGGTAATGTTAATGTAGTCGATATTGTTTGAGACAATATTTTGGACTACTTATAAGTTTATTTAAAGGTTACAATATTTTTGCTTCTGATATTTTTGTAATCGATATTCATAAAATTCTATATTTATGACAGCGATATTTGTTGTCAATATTTGTGATTTTCTTAGTTAAGTATAGGAAGCTGATATTTTTGTGAAAAGTATTTATTTTCCAATATTTTTGGGAATTGATAGTGTGAATCAATAGTGTGTCATTGATCCCGTCCCTCATCACACACAAGCCCCATTACGTAGACAGGTCCCTACTACGCAGAGCCTTCACTCTGTACAGATCTCTTCATGGAGAGACCAGTCCCTCATCACACCCAATCCCTACTACACATATCCTTCTATCTGTCAACTTGAAAGAACAGAACTGTGCCATGTGTACAAAGAAATAGCACAGTTGTGCTCTCTCAATGCGTTGGAACATTTTGCACAGCCTTCCTCTAATATAGGCACCCTTGCGCTTCTGTCTACTTTGTGCTTAGGATAGTTTTTGTTAAGGTAGGGGTACCTTTCTTCACATAAAGTATCCTTTAAAGCTTTTTCCTCTATGTATGTGCACTGTAGAATGCAGCATATATGCAAAGAGGGAAAACTACAAAAAATATTCCTCTTCATTATGGCAGCCGCAAAGGAGCATAGGATTTTGGTGTAAATACATATTGTTGGAAAGTGTGTTATTAGTAGTGGTAAATATGCATTAACCACTCGTAATAAGGCCAATAACACAGTCTAGGGCTCAGTATAGGTCTCAATAAATTATTCCTATGCTCAACCCTTGGTAGCTTGGCTGCGAGCAGTCAGGCTTAACTTAGGAGAAAGGTATGTAAAACATTTAAAACACAAATTCAGTGAATAATTAAGACAAAACACACAAAAAAATCACACACCAATTTATAAAAATAGGAAATTTTTATCTTTAAAATGACACCAAAATGACAAACAACCAATGTAGGCAACCGGAAATTTGTAAATATTTAGCACTATATAGGACTTAGAAACCTATTGCGTCACTCTAGAACATCTGGTTGCTCTTCACCGGGACAAAGTCAACGTTTCAGGCTGACCGCAATGGAGCCCTGCTTGGATACCCCTCCTGGTAGGCCTTGGTCGAGATTTTACCTTCTGACTTAGAAACGCTTCTGGAGCTTTTTCTGCTGGGGTCCCTTGATGCTCTTCACCAGTCCGAGTTAGGTGAGGGTTCGCTGGCTTGCTTTCCAGGGAGCTCCCTGTCAAACTCTGGAAGTCGTACCTCCGGAGCTTTTCAGCGGGATGAACCAGCAGGCCAGGCTGGATCACGGTCGAAGGTGGGCGGCTTGGCTCTCGTGGTTGAGTCGGTCCCCTCATGGAGTTTTTTTCCAAAGTTGCTCAAACTTTCTGGAACTTTTTCCTGAAGTTCCTCTTGAGGGTCCAAAGTGTCCAAAACACAATCCAAGGTGTTTCCAAGGTGGTCCTTGAAAGTTTGTGACCTCAGTTCTCACAATCCACTTGGACAAAACCGTTACAAATCCACTGCACACACTCCAGGCTGGGTATTCTTTGTGGTAATGGTCCAGGTGAGCTCTGTTAACCTGTAGCTTGCAGTGATTCCACTCTTTATTCCTCTTGAAGCAAGGTACATCCAAAGGGCTGTAGTTCCAGATAATGCAGCAGGCAAAGTCAGTCAGAATGCAGGGCCTGATGATGCAAATCAAGTTTCCAGCTTGGCAAGTGTTCTTTTTCTTTTCGTTTCAAGCAGCAGAACTGGGAGGCCCTGCACCTCTCACATATTTATTCAGTGTTCCCTGGGGTCAAGCAGGAGAGCACTCCTGTCCAATGAGGTGCAGGGCAACACCCCAGAGCATGACCACTTCCTCCAGCGTGTGGCATAATCTTCTCCCAGAAAGCACTAGTCCTCCAAAATTCAGTATGGCTGAACTCTCAGCAGAGTAGCAAGAACTAGTTGAACCAACCTGCAGTATGGCTCTTTTCCATAGCTCTCCTCCACCTACCATCTGCAAATGCCTGCTGCCATCTGGCTGGGTCAGAGGGGTCGGGTGGTAGATGGACCTGGAATTTACCGCCTGTCCTATTACCTCTTTGAGGCTCCAAGCTTTACGACCCCTCTCCTCTGCTCTGGCATTCCTGTGTAGCAGAGCTCTCTCTACCAGATAGCCTCTCATTGGCTGAGCCACTTATCACTTCATCAAAGCAGCCTGGCTAATCCTGTTAACTCTGTTCAATCAGGGAAGAGCACAAGAAAGCTGTATTTTGGCTTACAGACAAGAAAGTCTTATGACTTATTTTCTGTATATTTTAGGATAAATTTAACAATGGCATATTGTTTGATTTATCAATACCATTATCCTAAGTCCTTGAATGATATTTTCATTAATTCCTAGCGATAGTTATGCATTTATAAACTATTGCAATGTTATCCTATGTGGCTGGGAAACTACAATGGGAAAAATGAAATGTGCAATTTCTCCAACACCAGGGCATATAAAATGTTTATAAGTATCCTGCTAGTACTACATGACCCTCCAGCTCTGAGACACCTAGGAAAGGCCGTGGGGGTATCTAATATGCTAAATTATTGTAGATTATCACTTTTTAAGTGCCCCTACCACCAAAGTCGTGTTTTGGCACAATTTCTATTTAAAAGCAGTGCTGCAACATGTTGCTGCTTTTAAAATGACCTCAGCAGTGCACACATGCAAGTACAGAAAGGGCTGCTAGCCTCTAAACTGCCATGCCCTATTATATACTAGGGACTTATAGGTAGTTTTAATCCCCTTGCCCTATCATGTGCTAGGGACATATAGGGTAGGTCATGACAATCACAGGAGTACCCTAACACTTAGGGGACAATTACGATGCAGCCTGGAAAAGCTCCGACCGATGGTTGGAGCCTTTCTGGGCCACATCTTGGTTTACTTTCTGCCCACTGCATTACAATGCTGGCGGTCGGAAATTAAACGTGCCGGTCATTCGGCTGGCTTCCAGCGGGCTTCATGAGCCCGTCATCCAGTCGAAGGCCGGCCCATAATCCCAAAGGGTGGTCTTTTTGCCCTTGGGATTACGATGCACAGTTTCCAGCAGGGTTTCCATGCTAGCCTTTTCGAAATGGAAACCCTGTCGGAAAGCGTATTTGGGGGCACCTTGAGGTGCCTGCCACGGGGTGCAGGGATTAACACCACCTCCCTTTTCCCTATGAGAGCATGTACTATGGACGGTTTACGGCCATAATACATGCTCCCATAGGGAAATGTCAGAATGCGACTGAACAGTTTTCGGTCGCATCCTAATAAGGAGGTCGGAACCGCCAACCGGAGGTCGGTCGGTCCCAGTTCCAAGACGGTCGCATCTGTCCGACATCGTAATAGGCCCCATAGTGTACCCTATTGAATGTCTGTATTTTACTGTGTTTTCAACATAGCACTGGCCCTGGGCCTGGTTAGACAAAGCCCAGGGATAGGCATAGTCAGTTACCACCAGTACCAGTCAGTAAAAAATGGTAGTGCACAGGGCACACTGGATGACTTTCCAACACATATCAAGTGTTTGTAGATATTGATTTGCGTCAAAATGCATGACTGGATGCACAGGAATGCCCATACATCACTCAAGGAAAGCTCCCTTGATGCAAAATAATGCAAGGTATCTTGCAAGGTATCTTATTGCACCGTAATTTATTGCACCACATTGGATTATGTTTGGTTATAAACCAACAGAAATGCTGATTTCTGTTGATTTGTAAATATGAAAACAAATTTTGTGTCGGCTCTGCATTTAAAAAGTAATGCAGATCTGAAGCAAAATCTTTTAAAATCTCACAGAAATGTATTGTTAGAGTTTTGGCTTAATGTACATATAGACTTACCAGTTATTATTATGTATAGACTGTTACTGCAGACTCTTATGATACACTTACATAAAAAAACACACATGTCAAACAACATTACATGTTTTGATTTTTAAACCAGTAATGGTGGTTCTGAAAAGAACCATATTTTTTGTGTTAGATATTTTTTGTTTTTTTTATGGTGCTGAACTTTGAAAAAAACCAGGGCATCTAAACGAGTTCCTCTTTGGACACTTATGCGCCATCACTAAGGGGTCGATTCCGATTCGGGCCGGAAATTTCTCCGACCGAGCCGGACCCGGAGAGATTTCCGACCGAATCGGACCCGTGCAGTCCGACCGAACGAGTACGATGCGTCCGTATGTTATCGGACTCGAGTCGAGTCGGACTCCCATTGATGTCAATGGGAGCCGGTCGTACTAACGCGTACGCGGGCTCCCATTGACTCAATGGGTGCGGAGTCGGACAAGGGCGCCCCTACAGCGGGTACGCGGCGAAGCGATTCGCGCCGTACACGCACAGGTAGGGGGACCCATGGGTCCCCCCTGTGTGCGACTCGCGCGGCTACGCGTACAGGGGGGTCCGACACGGACCCCCAAAGTACGGCTCCGACAGCTCTTACGAGCCGGAGTGCGCGGCTCGGTCGGACTGCTCGCGGCGCGCGCATCGTACTTACCCGGCCGGGAAACGTCTCCATTGCGCGGTGCGAGTCGAGTCCGAGCGAGTCGGTCGGAGCGGTTCGAGCCGGGAGCGAGTCGGTCGGAGCGGTCGGGTCGCCCGGACGAGTCGGTCGGCGATTTCGCATCGTACTCGCTCGGCCGGACCCGCGTACGGTTCGGTCGGGAAACAGGGCTCCGAATCGGATCCGGTAAAGCCGAATCCGATTCGGAGCCCTACCGGCCGAGATCGGAATCGGCCCCTAAATTGTTCTTTGCAGAAGTGCACCACTCTCCACTGTAGATCACTTTAAGCACCTTCAACAGTAAGATATTATATCCTAGTATGCAGGATTAAGGTCAGAGTGGGTTTGCATTACTTCGCCAGGCACCGTATCTCCTTGTCCGATAGAGGTTCCAGATGTTGAGGTGGACACCTCCTCCTCAACATGTTGGTGTTCTGCACGTGCAAGACGTACAGGATGCATGGATTCGTTTCCTGAGCTTGTGGAGAACTCCTTCTTACAGACATTACATGCGACAAACCTGGAAAAAACTTTTTTGACACCTGCAGGTACACAGACAATTTGTCTCACCAGGAACTCCTTGGTGGGCCAATGAGAGCTTTCCTGCTCCTCCTCTAAGTCATGCTTGCTGTCATATCCTGATGCCGTTGTGAGCCACTGAACACAGGCACAAATACACCACAAACTGAAGGGCCCAGCACAATATGTCATAACATCAAAGTACTATTCCTAAATAAGGTTTAAATTGTGGGAACTTCTTATAAATGGAGTGAGAGATTAATTTCAACAAATCAGATGTCTTTCATGTGCATGTCATAACTCCTCCTGTGCTCCAGCGGAACCGCCAAAGTTAAGAATGAAGCATTTTTTACAAAAAAATTACTCAAGTGATCCTCGTTATTTGATCCATTTAGAAAACTTAAAGGCTCAAACATAAACACATATCAGTCTTTCATAATGAGCACAACGTTTTTTATTTTTCGGTAGTCTTGCAGAGGCCTTTCATTGATTGGTAAACACCTGCAGGAGTACTGCTGAAGCATGGGATGTAAAAAAAAACACTTGATAACACACATTATTTTTTAAACATTAAATCTTACTATTTAAACAAAGTTTAACGTAACTGAATAGTTAGTAATACGAAAAAGATTATAATTTACATTACAAAAAACATAGAAATTCCCTGAAATAAAGAAAGGTTAATGGCACATTATACCTCAGTGAAAATGACAGTCAATATGTGAGGTTTAAATCTGGAAAACCACTAAAATTCGACAGGTATGGTTCTACAAGATAACTTGAACTTGGTCCCACTATGACCTTACATATTACATCACTCATGACATGTTCAATGACATGATTAAAGACATCTCAAATGACATCATCGATGATATCACTGATGATGTCAATATTTACATTATCCAATGACTGTAAGAGTTTCACATGCACCTATCACACTGAAAGCTATTTAGCAAGCGACATCTTCAGGAAATGGGTCAATAACTTTTGTCCTACTAATAAGCGTAATCATTTGCAGCATTCATGGCCTAAAGAGGCCTGGCTGTCTAGACAAAGTGTACTCTCTATATATATATATATATATATATATATATATATATATATATATATATATACTCTTTCACAAACACACACGCACACATACATGTATTATTTACATTCTATTTATCGAAGGACTTGTAGAAACATTTAAATACCTAGATTTCATGTCTTATTCATCCTAAAAGCATTTGGACTAGGAATTCCAAGTTCTTACATACTGGGTATTCACAAACATGTGTTAATGCATTTCCCACGCTGTTCCCCTCATATGTGTGATACAGGTATAAGTGTTGCAGAAAATACGGGGAAAAGCCTACTAATCGCCCTATTTCACAGGAGGTGAAGATGGAAAATGTGAATAGAAAATAGTTTAGTTAGAAACTAAAAGGCAATCAAGTTAGAATGAAATATTTGAAAAATGTTCATGAATACCACTCATCTACTCCTTGTCCGTCTTACAGGGATAGGCTGCACCTGTATTAGTATAGGAAGTTCAGTGAATAAACCTGACAGGTGTAACATACAGCACTAAAAGGAAATACTTCACACCTCTTTTACACCTGTTTTGTGAGTCATGCCTATGTGAATTAGCAAATATGAGAAATTACTCTCAGTAGTAACTTAAACTTAGAAAGCTAAAATGACAGTCATTTGAACATGCTATTTCATCTTAAATGTACCCGTTTCTTGACTTATGAGTGAAAATTCACATTTTTAATTCACAAAACGTGAATTTACACTTGTGAAGTCATTTACTCACATATACTGCAGCAGTGTGCTTTAATATTACACAATAATATTGCACCAGTATAGTGAAATATTATGTAAGAATAAGCTTGCTTCCCTAGGGAGGAAGTGGGCATTTCAGAACATGGATCTCCTTGAAGACCTGGGCAGACGCACAAACTTTGAGATTGTGATTATTCACTTTTCTTGGCCCCCTCTCACCCTGGGAACAATACGAGATTTGCTGGTACAGGTGGCAATGGAAAGGGTGGGCTGCCAAAATTGGTGGTGGTCTAGGCAAAGGAGACAGGGAAAAACATTTTCCTCATGAAGAAATATAAAGTGCATTTACACCTGTGCTTAAATTTTCACATTAGTAAATACACATTTGCCCATACGAAACTGGACTGTATAAATGAATTCCGGGAGTACTCATTACAAACCGTGACAGTTACAGCACTTAATGAGTAATCCTGGAAGCCTTTGTGACTTTCAAATAAAGTCTAAAATTTACTTCGAATGTAGGAGGAAACCTCTGGTAGTAAGTACACTTATGGGGGCAGATTTACGAGCCCCCTGCGCCACCAGTACGTCACTTTTCGTGACGTACTGGTGGCGCAGGGGGCTGCTCCATATTTACAAGGAGAGGAAAAGCCACCCTGCGTGACTTTTCCTCTCCTTGTAAATACGGCCCCTTCACACGCAGCACTTTGCGGTGAAGGGGCGTTCCATGGGTGTTGCTGTGGGTGTTCCCACGCAACACTCATGGAACAAGACAGATCTCCAGAATTACGAGAAATCGTAACTCTGGAGATGCGTCTGAAAGCTACGCCACCCTAGAGGTGGCGTAGCGAGGCGCACCGAGGAGAAATGTTTTCATTTCTCCTCGTTTATTCCTCTTTCAATGCGTGCTGCATTCTGCAGCACGCATTGAAAGAGGAAAATGGTTGTAGTGATTGTTTTTGTGCCAGGAAAACAATCTCCCCACGACGCAGGCATCCTTGCACAATGGTGCAAGGGTGCCTGCGCCGGCGCATGACCGCAGTCTGTGCGCCAGCGCAGGGGGAAGCACAAGGATGCGACATATTCTTGTAAATATGTCGCATCCCTGTGCTTCAAAACTAACGCAGCGCGGCGCAGCAAAATAACTTGCTGTACCCCGCTGCGTTAGTTCAACGTAAATCTGCCCCTCAGTTTTTATTGAGCTATTGGTCGGCCAATTGACAAGCCATTTGCCCAGGTACGTTGAAGTATAACACGGCCAATGGCTTCATATATGAGGGCAAGCAAATCACAAAAGGGGAATTTGCACTCGTAAATAGATTTAGAAATGGCTTTAGATTATCCCCATTTAGTGTAATTTTACACAATAGCAAATCCACTCCCAGGGATGTGGAGTGGGTGTTCAAGGCCAGGGAAGTTCAGAAATGTTAGTGAAGAGCCACAAGCTTGAGTTTGTGGGAGTTCACAAATTCTCTGTAGTCCATTCCCATCCTCGAAACAGCTGCCGATGTATTTTTGTCAGGGGCAGGGTTGAATCTGTTTCCACAGAGGGAAGGGGAAACGCCCACAATTGACATGGTTGGAAAAACAATATTTTCCCAGTAGAGAAAAAAATAAAAGTGTAATTGCACTAGTGCATAGGTATGTTCCCATGTACGATTATATCCTATGTTCTGTCAGTAATGAAAAACAGCCTTTAAATAGATTTTGAAAAACGTTTTTTGACTGTTGCAGGTTTTCAGGGGTACAAATGGAAAGATTTTTTCAATTTCTGAAATTTGCTAATCTTCACCCCATGCTAAGGTAATCTGTGAGTGCACATTTGCAAATATTTTTGACAATCAGACCCTGATTTTGAGAGGAATCAGAGGGGCATAAGTTTGCGATGAAGAGAATGAAAAAATAGAGACTGAAAATGACAGTGCTGCCTTGTGTGGTGAAACCAACTAGCCCGTGGGTTTGTAGCCAGACCCAGATAGTCTGCTGACTAAAATAGAAATCATAGAAGCCCTGAAGCAAAACAGAACACAATAAACAGCCCATTAAAAAGAAGCTGGGTAAGCCATGCTCGATGGATGCAGATAAAAGTTTTTGAGCGACTCTTAAAAGCTTATCACTGAGAGCTGGAAGAAAGCAGAGCATACGTAGGGTTCTTTAGCATGTAAATGCTTACAGTAGGCTCTGTGCCTGTTTTCTCTCTGCCTGTTGATGTCTGAGATGTGCTGACATCGACGCCTTCTTTTCCAACTTTTATTGTGTCTCATTGGCTTGCTCTCTAGATCTCTAAGAATGTAAATTAAGGCCCCATAATTTTCAAAGAGTCAAAAAAGCCTAGAAACACATGTTTAAAATTAAAAACAAATGCGGTCATGTTTTTCCCAGTTTGTGTCTCGATGCCCATGTGTGTTTTCCTTCGTTATCTATTCCCAGCTGCTTAATGGTTGCAGAAACATGTAAATGCTGTTTAATTCAATCTTCTCCAAAGTAACGGAATTTCAACGTATTTTTCTCTTTTTTTTTAAACACTTAAGCAAGCACATAACAGATAAAAAAAGTTGTGCTCTATGAGAGAAAGTACTTTCCTGCCTTCAGCTCCTTCACCCTCAAGCACAGATGCTTCTAGGCCCTCTTAGTTAATTTTCAGGATAATTGTTTGCCTTTCCTTTTAACAGTGAAATGATCAGTGTTAGCCTGTAGTCACTATAATGAGGCACAAGTTATGCGAATCTGCGACTGCAGTGTTTTTAACATAATTATGGATTTGCCACATTTACCACATAATTGATCATCTGAAACATAATTTTCAGATTTGAATAAAAAACAGATTAAAAATTACTAAAAACGAAGGTGCCTATTTATGGGATTTTGCTGCATTGCTGCACTGCCCCACGCCAAAGTGGAAGGGCAGGAATGCACCGTATTGAATCAATACGGTGCATTCCTGTCCTTTCTCCCTGTGCTGGCACCATTTCGGCAGCCTAGCGTCAATGTAGGGTGCAAGAGTATCTCCGTTGCATGCAGGATTGTTTTTGTGTAGGAAGGGGCCTTCCTGCACAAAGACAATTCTAAGAGGCGTTTTCCTGCAAAATACAGCACACATGGATCGAGGAAAAAATGAGGAGAAATAAACATATTTCTCCTCGTTATGCCTCACCTCGGGAGCCGTACGGATTTTACGCTTCTCCAGGGTTAACATCGGTTTGTAAATCTGGGGCAGCGTCAAATTCCGTGGGTGTTGCATGGGAAAACCCACTGCAATAGCCATGGAATGCCTCCCTGGCGCAGAGTTAGGGCGACGCAAGGATTTGCGCTAAGTCGCCTTACTCATGATTTATAAACCCACACAAAGCCACGCAGGGTGGCTTTGTGCGGCTTCATAAACTGAAATGAGAGCCTGTGTCACGCATGTACCACTTTACGTGGTGCAAAAGTGATGCAGGGATCTCATGAATAAGCCCTGAAGCACCTATGTTGCTGAGCAGTGGAAGGCCGGTGACAAAGTTTGAGTTGTCACCTTTGAGTTGCTTATTGCTCTATTTGGGTGTTAAACCAGTACTAATGAGATTAAACCTTTGTCCAGACAGTGCTATCGTGTAAAAATGACAAAATAAGGACTTTTCCACTATAAAACAATTTCCCACATTACGCCGGGTAATTGCCTTTTTTGTCACATAATTTGGTTCTTTCCTGTTGCATAACTCCAGTGGCGCAGACTATAATATTAGGCCTGGGCGTAGTTCGCGGAGTTTTGCTACGCGGAACTCCATGAAGTTACAAAAAAACTCAGCGAAGTTCTGCGAGTGGCGGAGTGCAGTGCGAACTGCAGTTTGTGCTGGTATTTCTGCAGCTCGGATAGAAATTCTACCGTTCGCGATCGCGAGCAGGGAAAAAACTCCGCTGCACATCGCGAAGCGGAGTTTTCTGCACTCCACGAGCTCCACGGAGTGCGGAGTGCAGAAAACTCTGCAAACTCCGCGAAAGGAGCGAAGTTCACCGCCCAGGCCTATATAATATGCCTGGATCAGAACAAGCAAAATCATTACCCCGATTTATACAGTTGCACTCAGCATTGTTAGGAAAGGTGCAAAGTTTTTTTATGCAACCTTCAAAGTTTTATGGCAATCTTTAAGGTAAGCATTCAGAGAAAAAATTCTGCACACGTTTTTTCATCATGGCTTGGTTTAAAAGACTCTAGATTATCATGCAATGCATTGAAATTTGTGTCGTAATGCACAGAAAAACTAACTAGATGTGAAGGTAAAATAGAAATGAGAAAATAAGAGGTCTGGCTTTGATGTCTGCCGAAGACATCAACATAGTTGCAATGTGTGGAGATTACATTGATTGTAGAGTTAATCACTTGTTGCATTAAACAAAATGATGAAGGCTATAGAAAGGTGGGCAGCCATCCTTCAATTTCTCCCCTCAATTGGTCTGCGCCCCTATCTGGGCAGACAATAAGGAGAGTTGTTTTAATTTTGTGAGAATGCAAACAGTGGCATAGCCAGTGTGTCTTCGACCTTATTGCAAGGAAGGAAACAACCTCTCTGGCTGCTGTTTGATCTGTGCAATACAGCAATAATCAAGGGTTGGTGGGCCCACCAAACCTCTGGACCCTGGTGCCAACATTGGCGCATCTGCTGCACCAATGGAAGTTATGTCCTTGAAGGCAACACTAGTTTAGAAAACTATTTTCTCAACTGCCACCTCTAACTTATGTTAGACCCTCATTACTAGTAGTCTCTTAATTATGATGGGGCCACTAATAGAAATTACTGGCCCTTATTAGAATATGAGATCTGTGGGGTTTCAGCAGTTCTCTTTAATTTCACGCAGAAATTTCAGCTGAAAGCAGATGGAAAATTGGGAATTAGCAGGAGAATCAGACCCTGAATTATCAGTCCGGAAATTCCCCATTTCTACGGGACCTTCAGCATCAATTTGTAATGGCCAAGATTTTCCCAACCTCCAGAGTTACTGATACTCTGTATCGATAACTCCTGGGGGTTGGAAAATCCCAGGCCATATTCAGGCCACTCGTAACTAGGGCCTAATGATGATCATATGCGTAGTGTTTATTGGAGCACAGATCAGTCTAACATAGAAGTCTAGATGGCGCCTCAGACTGTAGGAGGAAAGCACGCTGATTTATCCATCATTTTCATAAAAAATACTTAGGGCCTTATTACAAGTATGACGGTCTATAGGACTGCCGTACTTGTGGTGGCGGTCCACCCGCAGTATTATGAGTGTGGCGGTGGGACCATCACAGGACTGCTGCGTCCGCCGGGGATCCAGGATCCTGTGGCGGTGATGCAACGGTTAGGAGCACTAATATGGTGCATATTAGGAATTGCCCTTTCACCGCCCTTTTCATGCCGCTGAGCCCACCATGGAAAGGGTGGTGGAGAGGCAACGTTAGGGCCCCCTGCCGCTCCTGGGTCTGGGGGTGCATGCGGGGGGCTCATGTTGTGCCCGCTTGTATTTGTCCCCTCCAGTTCCTGCACGATGTAGCATTTATGCTACACCGTGCAGGAAGGTGCAGTCGGCACTCTGACAGCGGCGGTCTGCATGTCAGGCTCTTCAATGAGCCTGCCAGACCGCCACCTTAGACTGCTGCAGCACCTCCTGCCAGACCAGTATTTAGCTCCTGATCTGGCGAGCCGCAGCAGCACTGCTTTGGCGTCTCTACAGCGGACAGAGCATTGCATCGTCCACTGTAGGACCGCCGAAGTCATAATAAGGCCCTTAGTTTCAAAGCCTTGTTGGTAATGCCAGTGATTTCTTTCGACGTGGCTATCGTCTCTCTATCAGTCAAGCCTTTCATGTGAGGGCAACTGTTGGACTGGGAAATGGGGCATGATGAGGGAACTGTGGTAACACAATCAATGGAATAAGCCCTACAGTTATTTCCCTGAAATGATGAAATACACCCTCATTTCTTAATTCATCTAAAAACCAGCATAGTTGGTGAGACATGGATGATATGTCAAACCTTTACTTTCGGGAATACACTTGGAGGTTATAAAGTTATAGAGAGAATTTGTTTGAATCTGTCAGCGAGTCTGGGCTTAAATTGTTTCACTAAATGGCAGAATTGTCATACTAATAAACAAAAAGGGAAAGTGCAGTGGGCTGTGTTGATATCTAGCAAGTAAAGAGGCCTTTGTTTTCATATGTGTTGTGATTGAGCTCTAAAAATGTTAAACAATATATGGTTGCATCGCACAAAGAAAGCACTGAGTGCGCAGTGAGTTAAGATACAGACTTGGCCAAAGTTTGGAGCTAATTTGTGACTTAAGTAGTTGATCAGCTGAAGCAGTGCCTTTTTATCACATTAGACAGTGGTAAATAATTTCTTGTCACAGGAACCTTCAAGGCATGCAATGTTTTTGGCTGGAAATATAGCAGCATTCGCTGACATATTCAAAGTAAACACACACAAAGCAATGTAAAAACACAATTAAAGCATAATATGAAATATCACAAGAAGACAGTAAATATAGAATGCAGCACCACAACCACAGTATAACACAACAAAGTCACATTGAAATAATTCAGCACAAAAACACAACAACCCAAAAACAGCAGAACACATTACAATCACAACAAAAAGCCACACAAGAAACATTTTAGTCACACATTATCACCTCCAAAAATCTACTTTCACACTTCGTCGGTAATATGTGTTTAAATCAAGCACTGCCTTAACTTACCACCAAGGATATAAAATAGTGTGTCCCTAAAATGTTTTGTACTACGGCCCATAGTGCCTAGGAAGTAGAAACATGTTGCTGTGTGGAAACCTGGGCTTACCCCAGGCAGTTTTGAGGAAGCAGCTGGCTTCTGTCAAAGAGAGAGTGCTTGTATAGTAGTTAGCAGCACAAACAGAATATTAAAGCTAAAACAGATACAATTTTCAAATAAATTTTGCAAAAATATAATACGGTTTAATGATTAAAACAACACCAAAATGATAAAAATCTGTTAATGTTATTAAAGAGATATTATTTTTCAATTTAATTTATAAGAGCACTGCTGTCACCAGACCATATATGATCAATATGATAAACAGAAAAAGAGTTTTAAGATGCAGTACTAAGGGAGGGGCGTAGGTTCCACCCACCCGTTGATCTTCCTTTCTACAAATTTTAAGTGGGCAGAATGTGTGTGCTTCCACTGGAAAAAGAGTGCTTGTATTCTATTTCATGCCTTGTGGGGTAGCTTATGCTCAATACAGTAGGCCTGGGTTGGTTTTGCTGAAAAGCCAACGATCAAGACTGAGCTGTTTATTATGAAACGTTATGACAAAATCAGTAGGCCTGACTTAATTAATGTGAAAAGCATATGTTACAATCAATTAGCCTTTAAGGGTGGATTGGTATATTCTGCTAAGGCCTATGTACGGGTATTTTGCTGCCTGGAATCTCACACTCTACTGTAGTGGGCAAGGGCTTTGGTGCTGGTTGCCTGATAAGAAAAACCTTGTTGGTTTAAAATTTGCACAGTGATAATCCTTATTAACTTTATGTATTGTTTTGCCAAATGTAATTGTATACACATTTGTAATATATGACCAGTCAGTGATCAAGGCTGATATATTTATTAAGATTTGTTACAACAAAGGCAGTAGTCTTGACTTATTTATTATGAAAATCATATGTTCAAGATATTAGGCCTATATGGGTAGATTATTGTTACACTGTGTTAACCCCTTAGCTTCTGAGGCTGCCCCATCCCCAGTGCTGAGTCCATTTTTTGATAGTTTGGGCATTTTTCACCTAAGCTTTCATGACTTTTCTTTACAAAAGGTATCCTAGCCAAATTTGCATCTTTTTTTTCTACATGATGGGGATTCTAAAAGTACTCAGGGTACGGGTTTTGCCTGGAGATAACTGAGAAAATAGCCAAAATGTATCAACATTTTGTTTTTTGGGAAAAAGGGGTGGGGTTGGGTGCTGTTCAAGAAAAGTATGTTTTTTTTCATTTTTAAATGGCCTTGACAACAGGTTTGCTGTGCTATGATCACCATCTTTCCAGCTTTCAGAAATAACCAGAGCTGAACAAAATAAGACAATTTTCCATAGTTCTAGGATTGTTCTAAATGCTTAAGTCAATTTTTCCTATTTTATTTTACAGTTTACACCTACTTCCAGTTTGTGATGGAAACAGGTGTGAAACCCATGAATGAACCAGGATTGATATACATTTCTAACAAGTAGATGACAATTTCAAATTCAGCAAGGGCCATTTATGTATATCCTTTTGATTTCCCCAAAGTTACTAATTGCTGAAATAAAAATAATGTAAACAAAGTAGGAAAAAATCCAAAGTTTTTATCTGTAAAATGCTTGCCACAATAGCCATTTTACAAAAGTAATATATTTTTACGTCTGTACAACCCTCATGGTTACAGGGATATATAGTGTTGGTTGTCTAAAACAAGTGATACTCAGAGTCAACAACTGAGCTGCAGCAGATAATGATTTTTCATTGTGGATTGAGCACTCAGCAATTCATATAGTAAAATTTAATGAATGAAAAATGGGAGTGAGCACTTTTGAAATGTACTCAAAGTACTGAGTTTATGGATAGTGTTTATTTATTCAACTCTGAATTTGAAGTTACCCAGACTATCATGTTATTCGGAGGGCATTTTGGAATATGTGCTGTTTCTTTTACACTGGCTTATGTTTCGAAGCCACCAAAAAATGGTAAGAAATTCAATTGATAATAGCACATGTTCCACCATTTTGTATTCCCACACTTCTCTCACTCAAAAGGCATCCTACTTGCCAAAATAGGCCACAAAATGTACCATAGAGACATCATGTTTTTGGTTTGAAAGTTGACCCGTTCTTGGCATGTGGACAGATGCAGTTGTTGCGCTACAGCATTGTCTCTACATTTCAGAAATGCTCAATATTCGTAGGGTTATTTGACTGCTGGCAGACCCTGATTCTGAACATTGCAGCTATTCGCCATGGCAAGTGAGAGGAAATAAGGATTTACCCCCCTCCCTGCTCTTTTGACCCATATGCCAAAACTAAGTCCACAACAATCAAAATGTCCTGTCTCTTGCCATGGGGTGGGAATATTCAAGGCCCCTGAGGGGCAGAAAGACTGGTGAAGCTTTAGAAGTCAGAATGTAGCCTGATGTCAGAATGGCCGGTCCATACCCCATTTTCTTTTTCCCATGTTTTTGTTAACCCTCATTCTAATGGGATTTCTGCTCCCCAGGAGCAGACAGAGAAAATCTACTAATCTTCCCACCGGAGAGCGGTGGGGGAGCAGAAAGACATTTGGGGCTGTTATAGGTGAGGTCAGGCCCAATGACTGGGTGGTCCACCCCCACCCCATATATATTTGTTGTTTAAAATCTTTGTTGGGTAGTGGGCTGTCTCCCCTCTCAGGTTTGCAGAAAGTTTGTTGGGCACTTATGGGGTGTGGACATAATCCAATGCCTGCATGAGTGATGTCCACTTCTTTTTTAAACAAAAAATCCCTAATGTGAAGTAGATTTTGTACCTTCCAGGGGCCAGATTGGAGGGGCAGAAAGACTGTGGTGTCATTTTAGGGTGGGGCACGACCTGATGCCTGAGTAACCCCAAATGTTTAAAGAAAAACAAAATTACATCCATGGCGATAGTGCCATTTTTGCTCCCAGAAAGGCAGATTGGGTGTGAATGCTCACAATCAAATACCCCTGGGATGGAAAGTCTGTTGTACCTCTTTTTGGTCTGGGGTCATGGCCCAGTGCCACTGTGGGCCCCCTCACCGCTTTATTTAAAAATACATTCAATGATGGTTTATTGGCTTTCTGCCCCCTCTCCCTGGATTAGGGTAAACCTCCAAAATGGCCCACAGGAGTGTCAGAGAAAGTCCTGCCTATTTTAGGGTTGGGGCATGGCCTGATGCCAGGGTGGGCCAACCCCAGCACTTTTTATAAATGAATCCTTTGGTGGTCTAGTGGGCTTTCTGAACCCACCCTTCACACCAGAGGCATAAAGACAGCAATTTTTTTTGGGCATGAAAACTTCTCCTTGCCCACTGGCTGCTCTCCCTAAAAAATAAAATCCCTTGTGTCCAGTGGATGGATTCATCCTTGAGAATTTTCCACCTTTCTGGCAATACCTCTCCCATTTGGTCAGTAATGACTGTTTTCTATTTCAATCAGTATGATGTCAGCATCACACTGGTTAAAAACATAATAATGAAACTCTGAGAGAAGCTCTTCTTTTGTATCCCAACATTATTTTAAAAAAAGAATTCCTTCGGGTGCACCAGATGGATTTTCTTTAGCACGGCAGTGGGCAAACCATTCACATTCATCTCACTATAAAGGTAATGTGATGGATGTGAACAGTTAGTCCCCCCCCATTAAAGCATTTACAGCTTGTAATCAAGTATTTAGTTGCTTGGAATATCACAGATTACTGTACTTGGCAAGAGGTTGGGTGTTGGTTATCCCCCCTGACTAAAACCCTGGATGTAGAAGATTTGCACTGTGTTAATCCTTGCTAGGCCTACTTAGGGGAAGGTTGTATATTGTTTTGCCAAACCTAATTTTTTCATGTTTGTAATTTTATGACTGAATGCCTTATGGGCAAGCTAATGCTTAATGTAGTGGGCTTCAGTTGGCCATGGTAACAAGCCCGTTATAGATTCTATAGGTATGATTTGTAGGGAAGTTATTTGAGATGCCATTGGTCTGATCTGTCCACCACGAAAAGGCAAAGGCAGTAGACCTGACCAATTTATTGTCCCTTGCTCACTTTGCCACTGGATTCAAGCTAGCCTGGCTGATGAGGGGTGTTACCTAGAAACCGGTCCCAGGATGCTTGTTTCCGGTTCAGGGAAGACCTGGCTTGGCAGTTCGGGCTGGACTGTTCCCATGAGGCACAGGGTCAAGACTGATTTGCATATAGCTGGGTCTGAACTGAGGTGGCGAAGTGAGCTAAAGAATGATGATGGATTCAACCCAGATATTTGACTGGAGGTGAGTGTCTGAAAAGTTTCAGCGCTCCGTCCATCATCTCCTTGTGTTCAATTTATTGTCCAATACATGTCTTAAAGCCAATATGCATTTAGGGGTGAAATTGTACATTAAAAATTAACTAAATAAATGAGTTCAAACAATCAACTAACATATTATTATTAATCTAACCAATTAAAGTTTAACAATTGAATGATAAATTTATCAAAAAAATATACCATATATATTATAAATAGGTCCTTGCAACCTTTAAGTTACATCAGTGTAATTTTGAATTATGCTTATTATGCAAAATTCCTGAGATTGCGCCATTATGAAACTTTGTGTGATTACGTGCTGTTCACCTTAACATTTCAATGCAAGTGTGTTGGAGTACTGTGAATGCCCAGAGTGCAAGCGGTTGTTGCTCACACCACCTGTGTTTTTAAAATATTTTTTACAGCAAAATGTGTCCTCGCATATAAAATTGATGCGAGGCTGGATTATGTGCTAAAAGACAGATTTTAATTTTGTGTAATCGCTCGTAATCTCGCATAATTTTCTCAAAATTTTGCATATTTGTTCACAGCAAACTATGTGAAATTTCCCATTTCTACTTAAAACACTCCCCATCCTGCTGCCTTACAAGCCCAGCAATTTGCCAATAAGTAAACAAATTATTCTTTAAATATATTACTAAAGCAAAAATATTGACTCTACTTAAACAAATTTCAAACAATTTACAATAAAATATTAATAACTTATAGCACACAAACTAGTAAAGCATTACAAAAAAATTAAAAGTTGATATTATATAAAACAATAATAAATAAAACAATATTACACACTTAGAAATACAATATATCTACCTGTGATATTCCTTTCCCACAATATTCTTGTCACCACAATATTTTTGGGACAATATTTGTGCCCAAGTATAATTTTGGAATGGTATTATGGTTGTATACCGTTCAAACTGCTTTTAACTCCACTGCAGGAAAGGCAACATTTAAAAATTCTTGAAATCATTTTTAACACTTGTAATGAAAATCTAATTCACCACTGATTAGTAAAATGTCACAAGAATCAACATTCTAGCACAAGGTATAAAAATGGGCTGTTTAAACACAGAGCATGGTCTGTCACTACAAGTCTGCTGCTAATTTATATAGTACTAGTACTTTGGTGTCCCTATTATTGGGCCTAATTACTATGTTGGTCGGACGTCCGACCGCCAACGCAGCGGGATTGGGACCGACCGACAAATAGTCGTCGGTCCCACCCACCAAATTATGATGCGACCGCCGTGTAGGCATACAAAATCATAGCTTTTTCCATTGCGGCTTGTGCTGCGGCCCAAAAAAGGCCACAACACAAGCTACAATGGAAAATGGGATGTTTTTAAACATCCATGTGCCAGGCACCCTGTGGTGCCTGGCACACGGGGTATGGATGTGCCCCCCAGGCCTCATAGTGGAGGTCCACAGGCGACAGGGCCCTACTAGGGGCCCCCAATGTCCCTTTCCGACACCCTTTTCATGGCGGTGCAGCTGCCATGGAAAGGCTGTCAGAAAGGGACATCATAATCCTTATGGCAGTGCCTCCGCAGGCACCGCCCCTATTGTAGGGAATACGATCCGACCAATGGGCTCCTTTAGCCCGTCGGAGGCGTTAGTCGATCCCTTCAAGCGATGCGGTCCAACCGACCGCATCATAATGCGGCAGTCGGACCGCTCTACTGGATGTCGGTCAGACCGCAACCAACGGCGTGTCGGTGGCGGTCCGACGGACATCCTAATGAGGCTCATCAATAAAACGTGAAATCAGAACTTCACTTCCGACCATTATATGATCTGGTCTTGTGGTCTTCGATGCATGAGTGTATTTATTTAATTTCAGATAAAGTCCAAACTAGTTGGTTTGGCATATTACTTCTGCATCTTTCTCCAAAGTGTCATGGAGCTCCCAGATGTGGGTGCTGTAAGGCCACGTTGTGGCCCACATTGAGTATTTGACTTTTATTTCACCTATGCAGCCTTCGCAAAATTTTAGAATGGCCTTACCTAATAGTCAGATAGGGTAATTGGTGTTTGCCAATTAATCCAAATGTTTTGAGCTTAGATGAAATGCACTGAGAGGAGTTAAGCTGACTGTCACTCCCCAGGCATTCAGAAATGCCAGATATCTGGCCAAAACAAACGAGGAAATTATGCAAACAGATTGATTTTCTTACATAAACTTTTATCTAACTTTATTGTTTGAAACAGATACCCATGTAAGTTGCGTTCATACTTTTTAATGAATTAGGTATGCTCTTATGCAAATAGTTCTTCAACACATTAAGAGCACCTTGACCTGACACTCAGGTATATAACTTTGGTTGAGTCACCTATCTCTGCTCTTGTGAGCACCAATGTGTAATAATGTGAACCATTTCTTTGCACAGTGTCAAAATGTATACCAATACACAGGAAGGTGTTGCTTGCTATAATATCACCTCCACGTGACAATATATGATGCTGTCAGACATTCCTAAATGTGCATTATGTGCATTCGGACCGCCGTCAGCATTTGTTTTCTTTTGCTATTGACCCGGTCGAGGTGTGGTGAGCCACTCACCTTCTTTCTGCATGGGTAAGAACCCATGACCTCAGCTCATTTCAGTTTTTTCTTCTTTTTTTTTCACGTGCACAGCCAAGTCTCCTGTACAGAGATATTTAAGGTCTGAGCAAAGTGGGCAAGAGCCCAGGGGCCCTGGCTTACCCTGCTATCAGGCATACCAGATAGCCTCAAATGTTAAGTAAACACAGATTTTTAAGTGTTATTTCATCCTTTTTTAAGTTGGATAAGAAATATAATTGCTAAAAGCCCATTATAGAATCTTTGCAGATAAGGAAGGTCTTGAGTTTTGTTAACCCACTGTGATGATCACATAAATATGCCGAGTAATGGGCAGCGTAATAGAACCTATACTGTCACTGGGTACCTATAAGATGTGGGAATAGTAAAATCTGTTACTCGCAGCGCTTAAAGATTGCGCAAACTGTGGTGTGGCCCACTAAATGAAAAGAAGTCAGTTATATATGTGGGAAGACAGTACACAGCTTACTCATGCCAATGGCACTGGGAAGCCAAAGGCTTCTCATGAAATAGTGAAACCATTTGTTACGACACTGGCCACTGATGCAGGTGCACTACTTATTAGTTCCTATTGCAGAGAAGTGTGAGGTGCATTTTAATATGCTGTGTTTCATTTCTATATCTCAAAATGGCATTGTTTTAGTGTGTTCAGATTATGAAAGTGGCAGAATTTCACTTCGTAAATCGCCCAACAAGAATCCACTACCAGATGCATGCCATTTGTCTACATGGTCCTGCATTCAACATTTCTTTATGTTTCTTCACTCAATAATCATTAACTAACCTTTTTCCTGCATGGAAATTCAGACACACATTTATTCTCAGGTCAAGTCTGAATGCTAATGCAGTGCACATTTATATATATTTTTTTGCCTAAACACAGGTCATTTTTAGAAGGAATCTTTCACAGTTGCAATCGCTGTACCTATTTTGTGCATACTGCTGTGGTTGCACTGTGATGAGATAGGAGGATCCAGTGCTGTTCCTTTTGACAACGAGTAGCCAAACCAATAACATATTCCCCATATTGAACGATATTATTAATGGCACTAAGCCATAGAGCCACACAAGCTAACCCACTACTCCCTAATAAGATTTGGGGGTTGTCCCTGCTTGAGGGTATTCTCTAAACAATCGAGCCAAATGGTGAATTTCACCCCTCAGTTTGCAAAGGATATAGCCACAAAGCTATAGTTATTTTTCAGAAATCTGAGAGGGCACTCATCGTTTAATCTATATTATCAAGTTCTACCTACTGAAATTGACCTTCTTCAGGGAGTTTAGTACAGTCACTCCTTATCAGGAAAATTGTGAATAAATGGGACCTATTTTCCATTGTACAGCACAACATTTTTGCAGGCAGTTCGTAAGGAACTGTCACAAAATATATGTTTCATCCTTCCATGGTGACAAACGATGGCAAAGAGTAGTATTTTTCAGTTCAATATCCCTAAAAATTGTATAAAACGCTATAGGTTGCACATACAGTTCAAATAATTTGGCATGAATTTTCAAGCTGGTTGTAAAGATTATTCATATTTTTCATGGTCCTACATTTCTTTCTTAAACCCCCTTTTGTTTTCTATCTTGCCCCTTCTAAGGGACCGATTACGATCTCATAAGAAGGCCTCCAGATGGGTTCCGGAACGAGAAAATCCGATTCGGAGCCTATTTTTCTGACCGAATCTTCCCCCGTTCTGAACGTCCAAGTATGATGCGAATATCTCGTCCGGTCGACTGAATCGTTTCCGAACCCAATCCTGTCAGTCCGACTCGTTCGTAGCCGAATCGTGCCACGCAATGGGGCCGGCTCCCGAACGAGAGAGTACGATGCACGATTCGGACAGTCTTATCGACTGGGTCTAAGCGAGACAAAACAGCAGTGGGAATCGGACATTGGGAGGCTGTAGCAGGCCACCCTTCACCCAGGGCACTCCGAATCGGTCCTGTGGGGGTACCCATGGGTCCCCCCTTTCCATGCATGCACAGTGTGGCGGGCACAATGGGGTGCCTGCCACATGGTGTACACTTTTCCCCACACACCCCTTTTTGCTATGAGAGCCAGTGTACATGTTCGGTATACAGGCTCCCATAGAGTTCAATGGGAGTCCGAGCGAACCAAGTCCGTCACCATACGGGTGCATCGGAATCGGTTGCTTGGACTCGCGGAGCACAATTCGCTAGGAAAGCCCTCCGGATCTGAGTCGTACGGAGGGCTTTCCTAGCGAGGTCGTAATCGGCCCCTAAGTAGATTTCTCACTGAGAATCTACTTGCAGGTGCAGGGTGCTAAAACGAAGCTTTTAGCCAAAGCAGAACACAGCAGGTTTATATCTCAGGTTAGACAAATATAGGCTCAGACAGGAATCGTGAAATAGCAGCCACTGTAGCTATCTGACACTAAGGACCTAGCATCAGCAGTACATGTCCCAATTCAGTACGAATATTTTGAACAACAAATCTAACTATCTGAAGAATATTGAATAATTTTGCCCCCAAACTTCAGTATGACGTTTTCTGATACAAGAAACATGCATTTCTTTACAAATGCAAGCTTTTTATTTTGGCTACATAAATTCAAGCCTGCAAAAGAGAAGCTTGTAGATGTTTAGGAATATGTGTTTTTTACCCAAACACCAGCATTTCACCTTTAGCAAATCTACCAGTTTGGCCCCCAATTTACAGTTTTTCATGTTCAAAAAGTACTCACATGTTCAACTGGGGAACAAGGACAGAACCTTTTCCCCTTATACCTCAATCACATGCCAGGGATGTCCATTGTATGCTAGTGGTAGACATCAAATACCATGGATATCTACCATTTGCCAGGAAGACCAACAAAAGTCATGGGTTCCCACATTTGCAAGGGAGAATGGCTGTAATGGTTGGGATGTCCACAATCTTGCAAAGGATGCTGAACATAGGCTAACAATAGCCACCTTATGCCTGTACCACCATTATGCCAGTGGTGGCCACCATCATGCCCAGGGTGCTCACATTATGCACCTGCCGTCACCTTATGCCACAACCAGCATAATGCCACGAAAGTCCAAAAAACATCAAGGTGGGCTGCTTCATGCCAGTGTCAGCCATCATATGCCCTAAATGGCCACAATAAGCCAAAAGGGTCAACTGTACCAGGGCTTTCATAATGACTAGAACAAGACACAAACATGAAGCTACAAAAAGGGAAGTGGCTTCAGATTTGACCTGTGCCTGTATATAGCCTGTTTTGTATGTCTAAAGAAAGATTGCAATAATGCTGCTTTTGTTGTACCTGTTGTTCATGTGGTTGGAGATAGCACTGCTAGAACTCTTTCTGATACTTCTGAAGTTACCAGAGGAGTGTGGGAACTGGTGGTGCCTATCTGGATGTGATACAATGAGAACCATTGCAGTGCCTTGTTATTCAATTTCTTGTGCGATGAGAAGATATTGTTCTAGAATTGATGATTAGGTGTATTCAAAGGTGGCTGAGCAGGACGAGTGGCCAAGGGTGCTGTTCTATGTGGAGAAGGGTGTTTTCTATGTCTTATATGCTTGCTGTTTCACTGCTGTGCTGCAGTATGGTCTGAAACCAAAGTGATCATCTTGTAGCATGGAATTGATGTTAACTTCTTATTTTAGTTGAACAGTGATTTCTTACTTATGTTTTGGAGGAACAATAGGTTTGTGAAGGATTGGTAAGTGGTATGGTCTTCATAGTAAAGCTTTGTTTTTTCTCATTACATTGGGAAAGGTGTCATATGTAAAGGATGCATTGATTATGCTGATTGGTGGGAGTAATTCTCTAGAGAAAAATTTACTTATGTTGAATGGGGGAATGTCATCTCCATATGTAATGATTTTGAGTGAAATAAGGTTGTTAGCAAGGTCTTTAGAAGGAAGAATTTTAAGAGTTTCATTTCAGTTTAATTCATAGATGGGTGAAAGAGACAACAGTAGCTTGTACTATGCTATTGAGATGCTGCTAGATCTTGTTTTATTTTGGTGATTAGCTAATCAATGGCATTATAATTTTCGATTGAATGCATCATTGTATGGGACACTGGGATGAAAGTAAGGCAATGCCTGATGGTTCTGATGCTGGCCTTGATGTCTCTGAGGATACAGTATAATCATTGACTTATTATAAGTGAATTTGACTCTGGAAATAAGGAATATGTATGAAGAGTGGAGAGATTTCAATTCCAGATTTGGGTGTTGTTTTGTATATTGTATTACTAGGAGCTCAATTGCTGTAAGTGAGTTCTTGGACGCCTCATGATGTGGCAAGCTCTGGATTCATACAGGCCACTTTATGGGGACTGAAAGTATTGATATCGTCTTTCAAGATCAGGTTAGCTAAATCAAAGAAGGAGCTGACATTGGCTTTGCAGTCAGTTGTGATTGCCAGGGAAACGGGTTCTTGCTTGAGAGTGTTTACTGCAAGTCCATTTAGAAGCAGTAGTGTGGAATTGTGGATTTTAATTTACATTGTGAGTGGCTGATGCCAAGCATATTATGAACATGTAGCATCATGGCCTGCCCTATCCGGTGTCAATTTGAACACTGCATGTTTGTGAAGACCAGATTGACAATGCTGACTTTGGACTGGGTTAGTTCGATGGGATTTTTGATATAGCAAGAAGGTAAATAGTGTTCACTTCAAAGTCTTACCGGAGGAATAATGTAGGAGTTTGAAGTGAAAGGGAAAGATGTAGTTGGATTCGCTGATGGGATGTTGTGCTGATGTGGTCCGTGATTTCCTCAACAATGGTTTACTGGGATCAGGACTGATGTTCAGGTGGAGGGTGGTCTTTTGAGAGGATGAGATTGGGAAGTGGTTGGTGAGTAGTTATATAGAGCCAGTGATAGTTGGTCCCTAATGAGTACATAGGTAGGACAGCATGTGGATGGCCGCAAGTTCATGGAGGTGGGAATTTCTAACAATAATTACATTTGAAAGTTTCAAAAGGGGCCCTAAAATATGTCTTTGCTGTGGGCCCCCAAAATCATTGTGGAGTTCTGCCCCTGTAGTCTCATCCACAATCACTGAGGCATCTACTTCTTTCCTTGTCTGCCCATTCCATTTCTTATATCAATACTCGATACTTGGAACAAAAAGTTCCTGTCCATCTCTACTGCCTCCTGATTTCAGATAACTGACATGACCCTTCTGTTCCTAAATATCTCTCTTCCTGTAGTGTCTCAATAATTAAATTAATATTAGTATTATTAATAATAATAATAAAAATAATAGCTGTAAAAGTAGTAATAATATATATAGCACTATTTACCAAGCATTTCCCCTGCATGTGGGGCCATTTAATATTTTTGTTTATTTATTTATTTTATTTATTTGAGTTTTATATAGCGCTGGCTAGACCCGGAGGTATCAGAGCGCTTTACATGAGGAGAGTTACATAGGTTACACATTACACATTGTTACAGAAGGTACATCAATTACAAGCTACATCCAAAGGTACATCAATTACAAGTTACATCCGTTGGTTCATGGCGTGTAGAAGGGTAAGGGGGTAATGTAAAAGGGCGACGGGGAGGGAGATTAAGCGGAGAGTAGGCGTAAGGAAAAACAAAGTAGGTAGGGGGAGAGAGATTCAGGGGAGAGAGGAAAGGAAAAGGGGAGGCAAGCCAAGAATGAAAGGAGGGAAGAGAAGGGGGAGGGGGTAGGAGACACAGGGAGGAGATGAGGAAGTAACTGTGTCCTATGTCCGGCTGGGTGGGAGACGGCTCCCTGCGGTAAAAGGGGTCATTCCCAGTCTTCCATTTTGTGTGATTCCCTTGACGCGGTGGACTCTCTCAGCCGGGTCGCTGAGACTCCAGGGCATAGATGCTGGATCCCTCCCCAACAAAGGGAGAGGAGTGCTTTGGTCACGGGCACACTTAGAAGAATGAAGGAGGGAAGAGGAGGGGGTAGAAAAACCCAGCGTGAACACAGTGTCCGACTTCCGGCGGGTAGGAGACAGTTCCCAGAGGTAAGGGGATCAATCCCAGTCCTTTACAATGTGAGACTCCCTTGTCACTGTGGACTCTCTCAGAAGGGTCTCTGAGACTCCAGGGCAAAGATGCTGGATCCATCCCCAACAAGGGGAGTAGGAGTTCTTTGGACAAGGGCATACTTAAGGGGGCCATTTAAGGGAGTCAGGCTGGTAGGGTTACATAGGTTACAAGTTACCCATTGTTACAGAAGGTACGTCAATTACGAGTTGCATCCGTTGGTTCATGGCGTGTAGAGGGTAAGGGGATAATGTAAAAAGGGCGACGGGGAGGGAGATTGAGTGGAGCATAGGAGCATAGGAGCATTGTTGTCTGTTTCTGCTGGACACAGAAGTGAAAATAAGTGACTGTAGTCCTACAGTCAAGTGAATTATCGTCACTGTGACCCAGAGATCCTGTGGTGGGTGGGGCACTGGGTCAGGGGTACTGTCAGTGAATTAAGCACAGGTTCTGCCAATGGCAAACAAGTAGTTCCCCTGACATCAAATATAACGGGGGAAGCTTGGGTTTGGCGGGGCTAGAGGACCACCAGTTTACAGTGCACCACCCACTCTGCTAAACATTAAATATGGCCCTGAGGACCTGATTTAGAGTATGGAAGCCAGTCTGCCAGGGTGGTGGAGGGATATACCCTGCTGCCTGGTGGAAGATTGACCAGTTTACTTGAGGATCACAGCCAAGCAGGAAGAGATCTCTGTGCCTTCGGCAAAGACTCCATTGATGCAGCTACCCTGAAGGCAATATATATATTATTTTGTTTTTAAAAACAAACTCCCAAAGCAGCCTTTTGTTACTGAAAAATACAAAATAAATGTCCCGGGCATGCTAGGAATATTCTCCTAGGATGTGAAGGACATTTCTTTGGTTTCCTCATTTGGCTGATAATCTATCCCTGGCAGTCTCGAACATACAAAAAAGTGCATCAGAGTATCCAGCTTCTGTCTGATGAGGTGGCAGTCAAAGGTTTCTGCTGGCAGAGCCAGCGTAGACCCTGTATAACGAAACATAGTGCTTTCCCTGTCTCTAAATAGTGGGAGCAGACACTTGTTTGGTGCATGAGACATCCAACATGTTTCTGTTTGCCAAACTCCAAATCAGGCCCCTAAAGCTAAAAGAGCTTGCATTATGCTGCCAGCAATGTTGACTAAAGTACACCAAGAATTGATAGATGGTGTAGGAAGGTAGTATCTGCTTTTATGGTTACCCCCACCTGGTGCTAAGCTGACTAGTCTGACTGGGATCCTGCTAATCAGGACCCTAGTCCATCTGCTTTCTCCCTTAAATTGTATGTTCAGTACTTAGGTACATCCCAGTTTGAATACTGGGTACCCTTATCAGTCCCTAGTATAGGGTACTAAGGTACCCAGGGCATAGGTACACCAGAGGTCCCCCATGGGCTGAAGCATGCATTATGCCACCTATGGAAGACCATTCAAAAATGGAATGACAGGCCTGCCATTACAGCCTGTGTAAGCTGGTGCTAGCACCACTTACTAAAGATATAGGTTTCCTATATCTAGGGTCACTGCACTTAAAACCTATAAGTCTCCCCTATAGCAGGCCTTCTCAATCCTGAAGGCAGGTTGCTTGGTTCTAAGTGTGAGGGTGCCCCTGCATGAGCAGGAGACCCATACAGCCTACGGAGTCCATTCTCACAGGTTGTAAGTGAAACAGCCATATACTATATAGAGGGGCATCGCGTAATTATGCGATGACCATCTCGAAACTGGCTGCTACTAATCCTATCATGTTTGGTATCAAACATGTTGGAATTATACCCCCTCACCATAAACGGTGTGGGGGTATGATTCCAAGCACTGGAAGAGCCCTCCGTTAGGCTCTCAGTGTTCCCGGTACCAGCCTTCTAGACCCGGACAGCACAAAATGGTTGCTGCCGACCAGAGACAGGATTCTGCCCTCCTGCTGCTGAGCCAAGCTCGAGCAGGGGAAGGCAGAACAATAGGTATCCTGTCACAGGGAGGTGTGACCACCTCCCAGACAGTATTTAGTGTTTTGGAGCCGGGTGGGTGAGCTTGTCAGTGCCACTCAGTCTGCATGTGGGGCACATTTGGTGTCCCCATGCATAGTCCAGTTCAAACCAGCTCTGGGAGCCGTTGACTCCTGCTCTGGCGCGAAACTGGACAAAGGACATGGGAGTAACCTCCCCCTGTCCAGTGTCCAGACCCTCCCCTGGGAGGGTCCCCTGAATCGTCCCAACCCTTTCCTTAGGGTACTTAAGGGCTTACCTGTGGTTGGGTTCCTAGATTCGTCATGGGACAAGATTCAGATCAGACATTACTTCTTGTACCGTCTGGGCACTCTGGACTTCGCTGGACTTCGTTTGGGTTTGACTATGTTTCTCTTCCAGTCTGCTGCATCGTCTGTGCCTGTGCACCATACAGGAACCTTCCAAGACCTGTGGCCATCAAAGACACCTGAAGGAATCTCCCTTGAAGTGAAGGAGTCACTTCCCTGCATTCGCAGGCACTGCAACTAAGTCAACCGGTCTGCTGATCCAGAGCTCCTCTGTACTCCATAAGGTTCTGCAACACAAGTGGTGGTTCTCCACAGCTCTCGAGGCCTGCCCTGCCGTCCTACCAAGTTTGAGGCCAGTATCCCTTGTGGGGGCTGCAATAACTGAACCCCAGAGCAATGTGTCAACTGGCAGTTGCAAAGGCTTGTTGGGTTCCTTCCAAGAAGATCTTTGGGCTCCATGTAGCCCCAACCTCGAGCATCTCCAGTGACCAGAATCTTTGGCCACACCACATCGTTTTGCATTGTGGTCTGCATCTTTTGGTGAGCCGCTTGAGGTCCTCTCACGACTCCAGTCCCTCCGACCTGTGGGTCCATTTGAGGGTCACCTTTGTTCCTGTTGGGCACCCCTGATTGCTGGGGGCATGCCCTGACTCCCCTGCTTGTGGCGAGTCCCCTGGACCTTGCTGGTCCCGACGTTGCACCTTCTTCGACTTCTGCATTGGTTGCATTTGCCAAGACTTGTTGGTGCTCCCGCCAGACACTGACCCCTCAGCACTCGACATCCAACGTGGGACAGCTCGTGCATGGCTCCTGGTCTTCCTCAGCATCGCCTTGTCCTCACAGCTGCAGAGTCAAGGTCCTTGTCAACTCTCCTGCAACTCCCGACATTGGTGGGCATTCATCTTCCAGATCTTCTGGTCACTCCTGAGTGACATACACTCTTTCCCGTCTGCTTGCAGGTATCTCTCATCTTGAATCCACCTTCGGATTCCACCGGACACTTTCTCCTTCTCCACTTTCCTAAAGTCCTCCATTGGGTTCGACTGCGGTTTCCGACACCACTTCACACCTATGCACCCGGCGTCCCTGTTGTAGGTAACGTGGGTACTAGGGTATCCATGGGTGGGGTGGCTCTCCAACATTCTGTCTTCCATGGGCTTTCTTCAGGGTCCACTGGGAAGGGTCATTGATCTTTAAAAATCCAACCGCGACTTACACGTAGAGTTGTACGGAGCACGCGGTCGTGTTCCCACACTGCACACGCTCTCCCTGGGGTCCCTATCTACTCACCTTGGGTGGTTCCTTGGGTCGACCTCGTCTTGACTAGAGTTGTGGTTCTTATACCACTTCCTTAGTATATGGTTTGGTCCTTTCGTGGGGCCCACTGTGTATTCTGTGCTATTTACTGTATTTCTTTGCAAAGTATTGTGTGCATTGTGATTATCTCCGGGTAGGAGATATCTAAACGTGTTAGAGAGTATAATATAATAAATACATATTTTTATAAATACCTTGTGTGGTTCTTTTTCACTTAATCTATACTATAAGATTGCATTCTGGTAAAACAAGCTGCTTTACACTCCTTCTGGACTAAGCCTGAAGGCTTCTCTCCACAGCTACCACTTAGATAGCTTTCTAAAGTTGTCTAAGACCTCTTCAATCATCATAAGGGTTGTCTGGACTGGTGCAAGGTGCCCACTTACATTAGTGGACATCATATACCAGGCCAGCTTCTCACAGATGGAATGCTTGAATTAATCTCAGCCACTGGTAATTACTCTGGGCTGCATCCCAGTCCATCCTTATTTTGCAAATCATACCACCTCAGGTTGGACCTTGCCATATGCAAATCAACCTTGACCTTCCTCCATTGGGAATAGTCCAGCCCAAACTGCCAGGCTAGGTCCTATTGGACCAGAACACAAGCAACCCAGGTCTTGTTTCCCCCTAGTTAGGGTTCATCAGCCTGGTATAGCTTGGTTTCAGTGACACAGTGTGCATGGGACCCACGCCTAGGTATACCCATCCCACTGAGGGCAACACACTAAAGTATACAAAAAAGGGACGTATACAAAAAAGGGATGGATGGAATGCTTGAATTAATGTCAGCCACTGTTCATTTCTCGGGGTCGCATCCCAGTCCAATATTATTTTGCACAACTTGCCACCTCAGTTTGGGCCCGGCCATATGCAAATCAGTCTTGACCCTGCTCCAATAGGAACAGTACAGCCAGAAATGCCCTAAGTAATTATCAGTGGCTAAGATTCATACAAGCAATTATCCATCACTTATTTTGTATATTTTAGTGTGTCATCCTGAGCAGGACTGTAATGCCCAGATATGGGCTCTGAGCACACTGTGTCACTGGAATCAAGCTATACCTGATTAATGATCCCTAACTAGGACAAAACTGGTGCTGGGTTGCTTGTGTTCTGGTTCGGGGAGTGCCTGGGAGCTTGGGCTGGACTGTTCACATTGGAGCAGGGTCAACACTGATTTGCAGATGGCTGGGTCCAAACTTAGTTGGGGTAGTAAGCAAAAAAACGATGGACTTGGATGTGGCCCGAGTAATTGCCAGTGGCTGAGATTAATTCAAGCATTACATCTATCACTTTTTGTATAATTTAGTGTGTCACCCTAGGTGGGATAGATATGCCAAGGCGTGGCTCCCGTGCACACTGTGCCACTGGAACCAAGCTACACCTGGCTGCTGAGCCCTAACTATGGCGAAAGCAGTATTGAGTCGCATGTGTTCTGGTTCAGGAAGGACGTGGCCTGGCAGTTCAAGCTGGACTGTTCTCATTGGAGGAGGGTCAAGACTGATCTGCATATGTCAGGGTCCAAACTGAGATGACATGCTGTGCAAAATAACGATGAACTGGGATGTGGTCCAGAGTATTTACCAGTGGTTGAGATTAATTCAAGCATTCCATCCATCACTTTTTGTGTTCTTTACGTGATCAAATGCAGAAGCATTTAGGAAAACATTCTTATTAAATAATTAGATGCATTTTAACCCCCTCCTGCATGTAAACTCTAATGAACACATCTAGTTGGAGATATTCATGTTAAGTCATCCCTGCCGTTCACAAATTTGTTGGACTTGATCATTACTCGTCTTTAGGGCAATAATTAAAAAGCCACATCATTTCAAATGAAATTGAATGAGACATTGTCTGATCCCAAATGTAATTTCTCTAACTTTCAGCAATTACATTATATATCAGACTTTGGCAGCGTATGAAACGAACAATGGCATTAACCATAAGTGACACTTACAGTATGATCAATTACAATTCATTCTCTCATTGTTACTGTTGTCATATATTTTTCTGCAAGGTATGCCAATATCGTTAAATTAATACAGCGAGGCTTCGATGTTTTTACTGCCTTTTGTTCTAGGCCTGAAACTTGACTGGTTTTCGAAACCCAAATATGTAGGTTTTGAGCATATAAATTCCAGGTTCAGCTGGTCATTAAGGAAAATGAGATCTAACTAACCATTGACTATTCGCCCTCTTCTGCTTCATAGTCCTAATAACAGCATGAGTTGCATGTGTGCAGATTCTAAATACCCAATTACTGCTAACATATAGGCAAATCTTTTTTTTTTAATGAGAAGGACCTAGGGAACTCTTAGCTTCTTCGCTTAGCCTGGCGGGAATTAGAAAGGGTCATCTTTGCCTGATTTTTATTTTTTACACCCAATGGCAGACACTCGACATCATCGTAAGCTTCTTTATTTTTTATATCGGTTTGGATTTTTAACTTGTGGTATCTCTGTGTTGTCCATGTGATGTGGAGAGCCAGGTGGGTGAAGAAATAATACTTTGAATCCTTCTGGTAGACGTGGCCTGACATTAGTGCTAGACGAACCGGCCTATATTAGATTTCTTGAAGTTGTAATGTATTTATTTCTTTTATGTTTTCTACCTACATCACGGACATCGTTAGTGCAGTCTACATAAATAGCTGTTTATAGAGCATGGATGAAGGTGTGGTATAACAGAGATGTTCAAAATGCAGAAGTGTTGAATTATTATTTTATACAGGGGCGCAGCTTCCATTGGTGCAGCAGGTGCAGTGCCACCATGGCCTGAGACCTGAGAGGCCTACTGAGCCCTTTTTATTGCAGTGATTTGTAATTCATGCTACAGCAGTAGGGGCCCATTTCATGCCTTGCACTAGGACCCATGACACACCGGCTGAGTTACTGATCCTATAACGTGTCTGTTTGGATGATGTACCAAATCTTCAATAGTGGCAGATAATAAGACATGATTCTATCATACAGCCATGGATATGCAGAAATCTACAACAAACTATATACTTCTTTGTGGAAAAAATATAGGGTTTTCACAAATATGTGCTGGACATAATGTAGACAAAGAATTGCCTTGGGAAGGGAAAAAGCAGAGTTTAGAAGTAGGGGATATGGTACTGGGAATACAGATGACAGCTAGCTTAGATGTACTGGCCTGCTGTGGTGTATATAAAGCACGAAGTGCGTTAGGGCAATAAATACATTTTTGTATTTGAAAATGACTTACTGTAAACACTACTCACCAGAAATATTCAGTACTAATATTAGGTATAATACGTGAATATCGAGTTTTAGCTTTCTGTGCACAAGAATATTGTGGTCAAAATATTGTGACAGCTAAAATATTGTAGGACAAAATATTGCAAGTGTATTTATTTTTGCTGTTTATACGATAATATTGTGGTTAAAAGTATAGTAAACCAAAATATTGTGGTACTTAACATAGTTTGCACTAATATTGTAATACGTTGGTGTTAGACTTGATCTTTCTACAGGGTCATCGTTAAAGTTTTTGCCTTCACCCTCCTGGTTTCTGAACATATTTTTGTTGGCTTTTAGAACTCTATGCACTTTAGCACTGCTAACCAGTGCCAAAGTGCTTGTGCTCCCTCCTTTATACATTGTGAAATTGGCTTACGCCCAATTGGCACATTTAATTTACTTGTAAGTCCCTCGTAAAGTGGTACTACATGTATCTGGGGCCTGTAAATTAAATGCTACTAGTGGGCCTGCAGTACTTATTGTGCCACCCACTTAAGTAGCCTTTTAAACATGTCTCAGGCCTGCATTGCAGTCTGTGTGTGCAGTTTAAACTGCCAAAATAAACCTTTTGCCATGCCCAAACCTCCCTTTTTAACACATATGCCACCCCTAGGGGAGGCCATAAACAGCCCATAGGGCAGGATGCAGTGAATTTAAAAGGTTTATCACTACTGTAAGGTCTACCTCTCCCATAGAATAACACTGGATTACCATATTACATTTGCTGTACAAGTGATAACTTTCAATTGAGATCCGGTAGGAATATCAAGTTTGGTGTCTAAAGAAATGTAATTTAAACCCCTCTTTAATGATGAAGTCAGATTTTAAGTTGCAATTCTGAACTTCCCACTTTTAGAAAGTTGGCAATTTCTTGTCCTAACCATTTGGGGTGAGATGTACGATGCATTTGACCCATCGGGTTGTTTGCGACTTGTAAAATGCATTTTCCTATGTACCAACCCTATTTTACGAGTCAAATCAAATCAAATACTTTCTTTATTCGGTTTCATATTCAGCAAACCATAAAAGCACGATATAACAACCAGGATAAAAAAGGTGGGGTACAATATGTACGCTCTCAAGATCAAGCCTAGGCAGTTTCATGGCTCGTCGGTTATATGCAAAGTACATCTAAAATACATGCTTACACCAGTAATATTGAAGTAAAAACAGTAAAAGGAGAAACAATGCATAAAAGTCACTAGCCCAATCCACACAATATTGGCTAAACAAGGACATGTGGCCCAGAGTCATTGTGGGGAGTGAACCGACTAATCACAGCTCGCTCTAAGTTTAATAGCCGGTTTTAAAAAACTTAAAACATGAAAAACGGTATTGCCCGTCAGCATCTGTAAAAATATAAATGCGGGCCGAACTTGTTTAAAGTTGGCCTGTTTCAAGATAGGAATTAGATAAGATTTTCTCGGGGTATCATAAAAAGGGCAAAACATGGTGAAATAAAGCATTTCCTGCGGGGATGAACCATCGCAACCGCAGGAAGGAAGAACTTGCCCTCTGCTTACACCCCTTGGGTATGAAAGAAGTAAATGGAACAGATCGAGCCAGAACCTGGTCAGAAGGATTCTGTCATGCGAATTCACTAAACCAAGTATGTACGGTTCCACTGACACTGTGGACCTTAATATAAAAAAGCTACAGACACTTGGCTTCATAAGCTCCCTCTCCTCCCTTAAGGCAAGCTGGCGCGTACTAAACGCCTTCTTCAAGGTGGGTATCTCTTTTTTGCCAATTCCCTCGGGGTTAGTAAAGAGGTCTCCTCTGCCCAGGCATGCTAGCTGATTTTTGATATATTTCAACCATGGTATCCTTTGCGCTTGATCCAAAGATAAACGATCTGAGAGGATTGCCTTGTTTAACGAGTCCCCCTCCTTGACCCATGTTTTTAGCCAGAGTGACAGCGGGCCAAAGGCTATCTGGTCTGTGATTTAGGGCATTCCTAAAGTGATAACTTTCAATTGGGATCCGGTAGGAATATCGAGTTTGGTGTCTAAAGAAATGTAATTTAAACCCCTCTTTAATGATGAAGTCAGATTTTAAGTTGCAATTCTGAAAATCCCACTTTTAGAAAGTTGGCAATTTCTTGTCCTAACCATTTGGGGTGAGATGTACGATGCATTTGGCCCATCGGGTTGATTGCGACTTGTAAAATGCATTTTCCTATGTACCAACCCTATTTTACGAGTCAGTAACCTATTACAGACTTGCAAAATAAGGTTTGTCAGTCCCTGTTAGGAAGGGGCATGTAAAGGGCATCTCTTCCTAATAGCGAGTTGCACTGATATGTATGAATGTTTTGGGACCGGGAATTCGGTCGCAAAACATTCTCAGATTACCACCAATTTCAAATTGGTGGTAAGCCATTTGCAAACCCTTTTGTGAATGTGGTACCAACATTTTTTCTGAGCAGGCAGTGGTCCATGGGACCACTTACCACCGTAAAAAATGAAAAGAAAACTTTTCATTTTTATTTTCTAAATGCATCCCGTTTTCCTTTAAAACGGGCTGCATTTGAAAAAAAACTGCCATCCCTGTGAGTGCCGCCCATTCCCAATGAGTCGCAAATTGCGACCTACCTCATGATTGTACACATTTGGGAATCGCAAACAGTGTCTGAGACACTGTTGTACATCAGGTTTTGCGACTCGCAAATTGCTAGTTGCTAAAAATCGCAATTTGCGTTCCGCAAGACCTGATGGTCGTACATGTGGCCTTGGTGCCTGCAGCCTGTATTCTGGGTAACATGACTAGGTGTAGCTGGCAGTTGATCTTTGAGTATTGCTCCCAGACAGCGAGACAAAGGAGAATAGGTATTGGCAGGATGGGCCATATCTAACATCATGAGGGGGAGGAGCTGTAACCTACCACAATTGCACATCACAAAGGCTCTGCCTGAGCACACTCACAAGGGGTTTGACACTAGTCTTTTGTGACCCCAAACAAGCTAGTGCCAGGGCAGGGAGGCAGGAAATTCCAGACTCCTCTGGGGTTGGAAACTTCCCACTTCAAAGTATACCAGTTATAAATAATGGCCCTTCAGACCTAACACTTCAGTTCACCTCTGGACCTGTAGATGACTCAGAATGACTGCTGTGCTGTCTGCAAGAAGGACTGCTACTCTGTTGACCTGCTCCCCTATTGCTTGAGTGAAAGGACTGGACCTGCATCTTAATCCCAGGACCACCAGAGTGAATGTAAGGGCTCATTGGCTGGCCTCCTGTTCAGAACCTCAGGGATAGAAAAGGCTCCAACCACCTTGAACCCAGCACCTGGACTCTGTCTGCTGTGAGACCTATCCCTCAAGTGCTGCCACCCCAGTCCTGGACCCTTGAAAGTGGGCTTGAAGGTGCTCTGCCAGCCCAACTGTGGTCCTGTGGTCAGAGCAGATGCTGTGCAATGCATCTTCTTGCATCTCTGCTTCGGAACGCCGAGCACAATGCATCCCAGACGCAGGACCTTGCATCACAGCCAGCAGTCTGTTTAGAACTTCCACTGTGTGATGCATCCTAGGTACAGGCCTTAGCATTGCAATCCCCTTGTCAACAGTATCCTCAACGACGATGCAGGACATATCACAGCACCACAGCATCCTAGTAACCGCCGCTGCCCGACACATCCTTGAAGTGGGATCTCGCAACGCTCTACAAACCAGGATTTAAGGGACTTTGCTCAGCTGGTTCCTGTATCCGACTCACGTTCGATTGCTGACATTGCGACTTTGTCCCGGTCCAGTGCAACCAGATATCCCCAGTTGGGACTTTGTGCTTCTAGAACAATTTTTACTTACAAATTTGAAATTGCATTTTTCTGGTTCTACTGATTGGATTTTTGTTGTTATGGTCTCAAATGCTAGCTAGGGCCAGGGCAGGGAGGCAGGAAATTCCAGACTCCTCTGGGGTTGGAAACTTCCCACTTCAAAGTATACCAGTTATAAATAATGGCCCTTCAGACCTAACACTTCAGTTCACCTCTGGACCTGTGGATGACTCAGAATGACTGCTGTGCTGTCTGCAAGAAGGACTGCTACTCTGTTGACCTGCTCCCCTATTGCTTGAGTGAAAGGACTGGACCTGCATCTTAATCCCAGGACCACCAGAGTGAATGTAAGGGCTCATTGGCTGGCCTCCTGTTCAGAACCTCAGGGATAGAAAAGGCTCCAACCACCTTGAACCCAGCACCTGGACTCTGTCTGCTGTGAGACCTATCCCTCAAGTGCTGCCACCCCAGTCCTGGACCCTTGAAAGTGGGCTTGAAGGTGCTCTGCCAGCCCAACTGTGGTCCTGTGGGCAGAGCGGATGCTGTGCAATGCATCTTCTTGCATCTCTGCTTCGGAACGCCAAGCACAATGCATCCCAGAAGCAGGACCTTGCATCGCAGCCAGCAGTCTGTTTAGAACTTCCACTGTGTGATGCATCCTAGGTACAGGCCTTAGCATTGCAATCCCCTTGTCAACAGTATCCTCAACGACGATGCAGGACATATCACAGCACCACAGCTTCCTAGTAACCGCCGCTGCCCGACACATCCTTGAAGTGGGATCTCGCAACGCTCTACAAACCAGGATTTAAGGTACTTTGCTCAGCTGGTTCCTGTATCCGACTCACGTTCGATTGCTGACATTGCGACTTTGTCCCGGTCCAGTGCAACCAGATATCCCCAGGTGGGACTTTGTGCTTCTAGAACAATTTTTACTTACAAATTTGAAATTGCATTTTTCTGGTTCTACTGATTGGATTTTTGTTGTAATGGTCTCAAATGATTTATTCCATTTTACTCTATATTTCTAAGTTAGTGTGGGATTTTTCTTGTGTTGTAATTTCACTTTATTACTGTTTGAAGTGCTGGATAAATACTTTAAACATTGCCTCTAAGTTAAGCATGACTACTTTTGTGCCAATCTACCAAAGGAATGAGAACAGATTAATTTGAGGTTTGCTTGTGTTGCATCCTAACAGATGATGGTGCGGATTGAGCTCAAAATGCTGTCATCATTTTGGGCCTTATTACGATGTAAGTCGGAAAGCCTCCGACCCCAGGTCGGAGGCTTTCCGACTTACATCATTGGTTTCAAATCCGATAGTCTTATTACGATGAAGGCTGTCGGATTTGAAACCGGTCAGTCGGAGGTTGCTCATAATTCCCTATGAGCGGCGTTTACGCCGTGTGGATCATGATGTCGGTTTCCGACAGGCTTTTCATGCTGGGCTTTCTGACATGAAAAGCCTGTCAGAAAGTGGCTTTGGGGGCCCCTAGCAGGACCCCCTTGCCAGAGCAGCCTCCGATAGGAGGCCTGGGAGGCACCTATGGTGCCCCCTGCTAATCCCTGCACCACGTGGCAGGCACCTGCAGGCAGGCACCATCAGGTGCCTGGCACACGGTGAAGGGATTAACAAAAACACCCATTTCTCTATGGGAGCTTCTGCTACGGCCATTTTACGGCCACAGGACAAGCTCCAATAGAGAAATGGGAGTGTGCGACCGAGCCATGTGCGGTCGCATCCTAATAATGCAGTCGGGACAACTGGCCGGAGGTCGGTCGGTCCTGATTCCACAACGGTGTCGGGCGGATGCAAATCCACCCGACATCATAATGAGGGCCTTAGTGTTTAAGCCCTCTCTTCTGCGCTGAATCTTTCTCAGTGATGAACCTTGGAAATGTGTATTTGAGGTCAAGGAGCAAGTTAGACATCATTAACTTAAATTTCATTAACAGTTTAAGTTCAGGCAATGATAAGAGTTGTGTTGTTGTTTTCAAAACTTTATTTCTCATTAGGAGATTAGTAAAGATCTTTCTTTATTTGTGGTCTTTATTCAGTTAGTCCATCCATCAAAAAGTTTACAGAAATTCTCATTAAAGAAATGGTTAGAAACACAGCATCAAATAATAAGATTGAATTGAGCGTGTTCCATAAAGGAATAAGCTCCCTATTCTATCAGGTTCAGAGCTTCAGATTCTAAGAACCCATAAAGGGTTCAAATTCAATGGAAAAGAGAGAAATCAAAGGAGCATAAAGCTTCAAAGTCAGATTAGAGTAGAAGAACTCCCCATAAAGAGTAGTTCATAAGACTCAGCAGAGTCTTATTAAATTCAAATAAGTCAGTATACAGTTGCAGTAGCAAGCTGTTATATCAAATAGCAAAGAGAGTCTAAGGAACAGTAGTAGCAGTAGTCACAACCTTCAAGAGTACAGCTAGGGTAAAGGGAAAAGTTGGATTCCTCCCTAACTACCTAAGAACATGCACAAATACAAAAGTCAAGAAAACATATTGAAAGCATTGTAGCAGGTTTCTTCCTCCACGAGCCAATCATGAGACACAGTTCCTTGGTAAGCAGGTTCAGCTCCTCTGTTCCCACGGAAATACATATGATTAAGCTTTTTATTGTATGGTTAGCTACAGACAGTCTTACATGGTTAGATTCTGGAAACATCAGGCATAGCTCCCACAGGCCTTAATCATCCATTGACCTTCTATATATCTACTTGCTTCACTGCGAGAACAAGCAACTACTAACTAAAAGAAAAAAAATCACTTTTAGGTAATACATTCTTTTAAGCTATGAATCAATCATTATTTGTGTCAAAGCACAAATTTCTATTTAAAAGTTATATGAAGCATGATAAAATAGGACGTTCATGTCATTCAGGAATATAATGTTACTTAATAAAGTAATACATTTTGTTAAACCTAAAGATTCTGCAGTTATGACAACATATCTAAGCATGTCATTGTAGGGTCAAGCTTCGAAATCACGTGCTCATTTCAGCAATATTGAGTTCCCTTCTTGCAAGGAAAAGCTTGTTTCATGTCCTCTCTATGGCCTACATCAATAACAATGACATCCTACTGCAATTTAGCACATTTTAAATGCATGTCAGTTTAACGTTAAGTCTTACTCTTTTATAGCACATTTAGCATACTACGTAAATTAATTTTTGTTCTAATTTATAGACTCAGTCATTCCCCCATCTGATGGTTTATCAACCATCACACTATTTTGGTTTCAAATGTGAGTTCTGTTTAAAAGGCACTTACATGATCATTGGAATCCTTTCTCATTGTTTTTTAAACTTTGAAATTTCAATGACTTTCTATAGTCATTGTTCATGATATGATTCAATGTCAAACTCCTTTTGAATCTTTTATCCATTTCTCTTTCTCTCTTCTTGTGTAAGGAACATTTACAGCTTTTCACTAAAGCAAACAGGCACAATAAACAAAACCCTACTGCTAGCACTGGTATAATTATAGCCTTTAAAATACCTCCTCCTGCAGTTGCAATCCAATTTCCAAAATTCCCAAAATTCTCTAAGACACCAGGAGTTTCCAACTCTTCTAATTCAGGCTTCAAGCCAGAATTTTTTTTTGCAAATTCCTCTATATTCTTACTTTCATCAGGTATATAGGAGCAGCAATGGGTTAATTTAAGCATCTTGCAAACTCTGCCTTTTTTTGTGAGTAAAATGTCTAATGTTAGATGATCTTGCAAAACCATTGAACATATGGCAATCAGATCAGTGTTTACTACTAGCAAAGCTCCAGAAGTGCTTGTTGCCAGCTTGTCAACAACAGTGAACAGGTTTCTAATCTGTTCATCATTTAAAATGACTCCTACTGATGGAATGATCGGCTCCAAAAATATCTCCTACTAATTGTGCTCCCTTCTCTGCACTATGAGTGTGTCTGTGTGCTGGCGTTATTGTTAATGCATCTATATTAGCTCCACTAAAAACTGTCTTCCCTAAAAGATCACATCCCTCTGCTCCATGGTTTACAGAGGAGGTAAAAAATCTTAAACGCAACTGTAAACGCCTCGAACGTAATTGGAGGAAAGGCTACATGGAAGCAGAGAAGAAACTGTATAAATCTAGCCTTCAGATTTATAAACAAGCTATCTTCTCTGCAAAACAAAAATTCTATTCGACCCAAATTGATTTGGCAAAAACTTGGCCAAAGAGCTCTTTAGAACTGTCTCCAGTCTAGCTTCCCGAGCCCAGCTAGTGTCCAATCTAGTCAGGAATTATGTGAGGAGATTGCCAAATTCTTCCTTAATAAAGTGGTGAGCATATTCTCAGTCTTCAGTGGATCTAATGATGATGGACTGAATACGGCGAAGGAGGTTTTTGAGCCCAAGAGGATCCCTCCCCTTGGACAAATTTATGCCACTGCCCGTACACGATACTCTTGAGCTCCTAATGGGAGCCAAATCGGGCTCACCTTTTGATCCATGCCCGGTGACGCTCGTAAAACTGGCCCCCGGTCCAATTGCTCTTTTTCTCGCATCCATTTTTAATGGTATGTTTGAAACAGGACAGTTCCCCAAGCTTTGGAAGGTGGCCTCAATACTGCCCCTTCTGAAGAAGCCAAGCCTGGACTCTATTGATCCCAATAACTTCCGCCCGATCTCTCGTCTTCCTCTCCCTGCCAAAATGGTTGAGAAAATTATGAATTGTCAACTCAGTGCTTTTTTGGGGGAAGTCCAAGCATTGGATCCCTCCCAATATGGTTTTAGAGAGGGACACAGCACTGAGTCGGCACTCATCAAGGCCACGGAAGAGATCAGGGAAGCAGTGGATCAAGGAGGCAGGGCAGCTCTGATCCTATTCGATCTGTCCGCTGCATTTGATACGGTCCATCATGATATTCTGATGGACCGTCTCAAGGACTGTGGGGTACAGGGTAAAGCTTGGGACCTTCTCAAATCCTTTTTATCAGACAGAGGACAGATTGTATCCTTAGTGAAATTTCAGTCCAAACTCTTTGCACTGCCATGTGGTGTACCGCAGGGGTCATCACTGAGCCCAACACTCTTCAATGTGTATGTCTCGTCATTGGCCCCCGTTATCAGTGCATTCAGGTTTGGGATCACGTCATATGCTGATGACACACAAATTGTGGTGTCTCTATTACCCGGCCAAGAGCTGGGAATAGATCATCGTTTTCAGGCCTGCATGGAATCGGTTGGGAGATGGATGGCAGATAATTGCCTAAAACTGAATTCTGGTAAAACCGAAGTGATGTTGTTCGGGAATGATCTTAACTTCTGGACTCCTAACTGGTGGCCTGCCTCCCTGGGGTCACTCCCTACACCCTTTAAAAAGGTGAAAAATTTGGGAATAATATTAGATGAGAAACTCTCCTTTGGGGCCCAAGTTAATGCAGTAGCTTCAACAACAGCGCATGCCCTGAGAACTGTTAAGAAGGTATTGTGGCTTCTTCCTTTGGGGAGCCGGCAAACAGAGGTTACAGCATTGGCCTTGTCGAAGCTGGACTACTGCAACAGCCTCTATCTAAACATACAACAAAAACTCCTGTATAAACTTCAGCTGCTACAAAATGCAGCAGCCAGATTACTTACGGGCACATCCAAGTTCTCCCCAATTTCCAAAGAGATAAAAAAATTGCACTGGCTCCCGGTGAGGAACCAGGTGCATTTTAAATCTCTTTGTATGGTCTTCAAAGCACTTTAAGGCTTGGGACCAGATCATTTAAGACGCCAGTTTCAGTGGTATAGTCCGACAAGAACTCTCAGATCACTGGGAGCCAAACTGGTCGTAGTCCCACCCACAAAAAAAGCTTAGTGGGGTGGAAGAAGCTTCTCTTCATGCGCAGCAAAAGCCTGGAACGGCTTGCCATTCCATCTGAGAAATGCCACCAATCTTCTAGCTTTCAGGTAAGGGCTGAAGACCTGGCTTTTTGATAAATAATCCTTCTTTTTTCTAGCTCTGCATTAGGGAGAAGTAACTAGCGCCAGGACACCTCTGGGTAATCGTGCGCTCTAGAAGTTGCCATAACATAACATAACATATACTAGTGAGATGGTAAGTTTTAGGAAATAGCCCCCCTAAATAACAAATCTCCTCCCAATCAGCATGTAACAGAAAATGAGCATTCTGTCCACAAACAAAATAAACTTCTGGAATTACAGGTTTTTCTCCTTGTAAAAGTTCCCATGTCCCTCCCATTAATTCAAATGTGTGTTTACAACTACTAATCTCTACATGTCTGGTTCGTTTTGATGTCCTTCTTCTGTAAAAACAAACTTTCCCTTTGTGTTGGCTATCTAATCTTAATTTTGGGGTAAACCATTTTCTTTCTAAATCCATCTTCCTCCTAACATTTGTAAAAACATCACTTTGTTTGTCTTTACTGGATGTTACGTTAGCATTTCTTTCTTTTAGTGCCATAACAAAATCTTCCTCTAATGGGTGCATCAAACAGGTTAAATTATTCTGGTAAACTTTAACACCATCTATAGGTATATGTGGCACTAAATAATACTAGGCTGTGTCTATTTCTTTTCACTGTGAATGTAAATTCATGATTTCTATTAACTGCACAAAAGAAAGTATTAAGTCATAGTTAGAATAGAAATATTCAAAGTGTTCTCATCTATATACCAGTGTAAGTAGTATACTACATGAGATTCCATAAGATAACGGCTTGTGGTACTAGTGACCTCTTTGGATGCTGATGACAGTAAATGAGCACAGATATAACAGTCCTTAGCTCCCATGGTTTGTGTGTATTCCTGTACTAACCAAAATAAACATTTGTTGAATATTCCTCCTTACTGTAGGCGACAAAAGAAGCTCTGACTTGCTCTTCCTCATTCAGATGTAGGGGTGTTTTTGTTGTGTTTGTGTTCCTAAAGTTTTTCTCAGGTGTTAAATAAAATCCTACTAACACTATAATAATCATAATTACTGTTATTGCGAAGATTGAACACATAATATATCTGCACTTATTTCTAAGACAACACATGTTCTCTCTGGAAGCAGATTAAAGGTATGTAGTTAAAATTCAAGATGCGCATTTTTCTCTCTTTTACAATGATGCCTTTAAATGATTTGTTTCCGGCAAAGCAATATTAGACATCCATAAGCTCACTCTGTGTTTCTCTAATAATGTTATCCCAACTATTCACACTCGGGCCTAGGTTGAACGTCTGTAAAATAAAAAAATAAAATAAAAAATAGGGAATCAATCAGTGTCAGTCTTTCTTTTTTTCGGGAACTTTTCTTTTAAATTGTCACAGTCTCTTTGTAAATGCACAGTTTGTTTTTGTCAACTATCTTTTTCCAGCAATGCTTATTTTTGGGGATATCACAGAGGTTCAAATAGTCCAAATCTCACATCACACAGATCATCAATTGAGACATTTAGAGGTATATGTACAAGCCCCTATTGACATGGGAACGTCACTTTTTAGGACGTTCCTTTGGCGATAGGGGCTTCGCATTATTTACAAGGCAGCGTTAAGCCACTTAATATGGCTTAACGCTGCCTTGTAAATAAGGCCCCCTTTCACGCTATGCTTAGCATAGAGTAGTGGTCTGTTCAATCACTAGCGTTTTTGGAGAAAACATAAATATTTTTCTTTTGAACTTCCTCGCTATATTGAAAAAGGGAGTGAATAAGGAGTGAAAGCTGCAACACAGGTGATTCTATCGCTGGGTAATCTGTGTTTTTATTGTGCGCTCTTTTTATAGTCCTTTTCAAGACTAATTGTATAGGTTCACGTACAAAGTTTTTTCTAAAAGACTTTTCTGTTGTAGACTAAAATGTTCAAGGCCATCCAGTTCTGTGTCTGGGTGAAGAAATTATTGATGTGGGTGATAGATGTGTTTTGTTTTATTCTTATAAAAAAAATCTGTCTCTCATCAATGTGTTGGTGATATGAGCAGATTTAAAAGATTGACGTTAGGCTCAGTATGCAAGTCGGAGAAAATAAATGTAAGGCTAATCCTTGCAGGAGGTCAAATGATATAGAGGCAAGCTGAGCGAGAGAGAGAGAGAGAGAGAGAGAGAGAGAGAGAGAGAGAGAGAGAGAGAGCGAGAGAAAGAGAGTCAAATCAAATCAATCAGGTCAAAGAATCTTTATTTTGCTATAATTTCTATATCATATAAAGTACATAAAATATATACATCAAACAATGTTTATACAGATAAAAACAAAGCTAAAAACACATTATCAAGAATTATTACTATTTAAAAAACCTTCCACATAAAACATAAATTTCAGATAACATTGCTCTGTCACAGTAAACGACATTATGACACGAATTCAAAAACCAGTTTTATATGTCAGGTTATAATCTCCTACTCTTCAGGGAGGACCATAATAATGACGCCAAAAGGATCTGCTAAGTGTTGAATACAATACAAAGCTACTCGATATTGTCTAAAATTATACATTAAATATGTCGGTCAATAATGGGGCCCAAAGCTCTTGATGTACTAAAAAGAAGTCTATAGGGACCAAATCTGGGCCAGCGGCCTTATCAGAATTACACTGTGGCATCCCACACCTTACCTCTGCCAGATCAAATACCAAATTACCCCTTGATTCAACCATCTGTGGAATGATTGGAGGGTCCTCCTCTTTGCGAGATGCCCCAAATATTTTTGTGAAGTGTGCCACTCATGCTTCTTCTTCCACATGTAGATCTCTAAGGTTGGATCACTCTCATTTTTAAAAAAGGGGGTATTTATAATTTTCCAGAAGTCCCGACTATTTTTCCTGACTGCTGCCAATCTCAAACTTGCCCATGGTTCCTCCCTCAAAACCCTTAATGGCGCGCTCCAAGCTTCCATGTATTGTATGCACAGGCTCTGCACTAAGGCCTTGTTTCTAGGGAGTGTCCTAAGAGCTGCGTGGAGGTTCTTTGGGGACTTCGAGCAGGTGGATTCAAACCAGCGCACACTTGCCGTCTGGTTAAGGGAACAAGGCTTCACCATACTACTTTTTATTTAGCCCAAAATTTCCTTAAAAGCTCTCATTGATCCTGCCAAATCTGGATTGATCTCTAAGAATGTCAAGATCTCTGTCTGCTTTTGGGCAAGTATCAGCGGAAAAAGAATTTCCTTATTAACCTTCTCCCATTTAAGGCTGAGCCCATTTCTCCCAGCGATCACTGGCTCTGGGGCCTTATCCCCGAAAAACATATACTTGTCATCCCATTTCATTAAGCAGCACAGGGCAACATGATCACTAAAACTCTAAGCACCCAAACGTCTTTATAAGTTGACCTGTATGGGTGTCTCTCGTATTAATTATATTTAAATTCCTAATAATCAGTAATCTATTTAAGCGCATTGCCATATTCGTTAAGGGAAAAATGTGGGGTTACCTCCCCTTCCCATCCACTATCCCACACACAGGCCTAGAGAGCTTTTTGCAACTATGTGCATTAAAATCACCTACCCATAAAATATTTAGGCATTTAGGGTGTGATCCACAAATTAGATCTATCTCCTTTTCCAATAGGCCAACCACTTGTTCCATATTACCTTCAAAATTATTATAAAAATGAATTAACATCCAGTCCCAATCATTGAAACCTTCGCATAACAAGATCTGGAAGTAAGGGGATTCATTCTGAAATGTAAGGACCTTTATTCTGAATGTGTTGGCTATCAGAATTATGATACCTCCTCTCGCTCTGCCCACCTTAGAAGGTGACGCTGGAGTTTGGAAAGAACGATAACCATCTAAAAAGATGGGACCTGTTTTCCATGTCTCCGGAAAACATAAAATGCTATGGTTCACCACTAGGTTCACCCAATCAGGATTACCCAATTTCTGCCTCAAACCTCAGACATTCCATGTAATAAGTTTAAACCTAAACATACCCTCCACCCTTATCTTTACTTCCTTTTGACTCCTAGGTATAGGTCAGTTAATTTCTTTACAACCCTCTGGATCAGTACTCAGTTAATCACACGACTCCAGGCTCTCCAGTGGGATGAACCGATTGTTGGTCCTTACTTTGGATTTAACAGGCTCTATATTTTGTGAGAGGAAGCATCGACAGGAAGTATGTTGACCCCACCCAATCAATGGGTCTATTATTTTTGATGATCTATAAAAAAAAGCCCAAAGGCAAAGCACAGATTTGCGAATCAAATGAGGGGGTAGTTGGCAACATTCCCAGCAGATCCCCAACAAAAATTTAAAAATCAAAATTGATCACAATGCAATCACCTCCTAATGATTTTGGTCCAGAGCCCATCCAATTCACTCTCTCTGCCTTTATAATATGGTTACTGTGTGCACAATCCTTCCTGAAAAATCTTGTGAGCAAATGTAGGGCATTTACCATAAGCTGCTCTGTTGATTCTACCTGTGACCCTCTCAACTCCGGGTTGGTCACCAAGATTAGAACGTATGGGCATGCTGCCGGGGGTAGAGCTAGCATTTGCCTCCTTGTTTCCTCCACTCTCCTCTGATCACCCTCTCCCTCCCTATTCCTCCAATCAGCCGTCCGTTCCCTTTTGTCATGTACCCTTACTAGCATCCCCGCTGTCGCTGGATTGGTCTGCCCCTGTGGAAAGTGAGGCAGCAAAGTGGACTTTACTAATTCTCTTCGACTGCCATTTTGTGGGGGTTGGGTGCTACGCCCCCTCCCCTTCCCTCACCGGTTATAAATCTTACTGTTCTCAACTGGGATTGTTGACGTCCCCTCTATTCCATACTCTTCTCTAAGTTCTCTCTGGGCTGTCATTGTTGTGGCCAAAGTGGAATATATAACCTGCTCACCCTGCCCCCGGTTTGGACTTTTTATCTGTGTGCCCCCCTTCTGCATAGTAAGCCCCTTACTGTTAATGAGGGAGGTTCAGCTCTCTTCAATTTCTGATAATCTACACATTCCTGGTTGTAGCAATAATGAAAAGGCACGTTCCAGTCTTTGACATAAATCATTATTCATTTTATCGTCCCTTGATACCTCTTCTGTACTCGCAGCCTTCTGTACCTTGTTCACCTTTGAGACCGTTTTCTCTTAACTGGGGGTTCAGATGGAGGAGTTAAATCATTATCACAAGGGCTTAAGTGCTGACTGCTTAGACTTTTTGGTAAACCCTCTCTTCCCATTGTCACTGTGGAATTCTGTAAGTCCACTGTCTGATCGGTCATATTTGTATCAGCACAGATTCAAAGTCAGGACTGGAGGCGAGGATTATGCCTTCTTTCGTCACTTTTTATTAACAGCAGCCATCATGTTTAAAACCAAATGAACCCTTGGGAAAATGTAGTACAAGAGAAAACAACCAATTAGGAACAGTCTGAACGTCCAATCAGGACCCACAACGGTCCAACATAGTCCTTCTTGACTGGCCCATTGTCCTCTTTCTTCGCTGCTGCACAGCCGAGATAAGTACCTCATTCCTTTCACTGTTTGAATTGTACTCCTTATACATGCTAGATGTTATATAGTTTATGATGTTGTTATATGACGTGTTTAAGTTAAATTTAAGTTGCTAGCGCACGTCATAGGCAGAGCTGCCACGTCTTGAGGCGAGTTGTCTTCAATGACGTTGTTTCGCCGATTTTGTCCTAGTGTTCAGTAATTGTTTCTATTTCAAAGTGGCACCGCCGTGTTTGCTGCCACTTTTTTCCCCCCCATTGGTGAGCAGCTTTGGGACCGCGAGAGCGATCGCCGCTCTTACGCGGCCCGTCCTGGTGCAAACCTCCGACCTCCACCCACTAGAGGGCGCTGGAGGCAGAGGGTGAACACGGCACGTACATTTGAAATTCCTCACAGAGGAGTTTCACTTGGCGCGCCATGTCCGCTATTTCTACCGGCCTGAGGGTGACACCCGAGTGGGGTCCGTAGCGATTTGTGCCTCTGCAAATACTGATCAGGCCGATTGCTTGTTACGCTCTGCAGCCACTTGGGATTATATCGGGCTGCAGAGTCAGTATTGATTCATTGCTTTCCTGAATGCCCTTCTGGGTCTGTATTGCTGGAGGCCCCGGTGGCCTTTGGGGACACTTACCCAGGCCGGTCCCAATTGAAAGGTCACGCACCAGGCAGGTGTCCCAGGGCTTAGACCCAAGTGAAAATCTTGCGAGTCCCTTGCATCCAAAAAATTTCAGACTGCCACCCAGTCCCCCAATGAATTAGCCCTCTTTCCACCCCTTTCAAGAGGGCTTTTGGTCTGTCACCCAGACTTTCCTTGTTTATCCCTTTTTCCTCTCTAGTCCAGTAGCTCTTCATTATGGACTACGAGGATGACGCCCAAGGGTGGAAGACCTCATGACCGACCTCCCTTGGGACGACGATTTTTATGATGCAGTGGACGCATCTATCTACCGAGCGGTAGAGGAGGCTATGATGCCTTTAGGAAGAGAGGCTGTCCCGCCAAATTGCCCAGGCATTTGCAAATCTGGCTCCTCCCCCCACGGCGCCCCTTCCATCCTCAGATTCCGCAGGAGCTCCCCCTCCACCAGCTGACACAGCGCCTCCCCCGGCCAAACATAATCGGGATGCAGGGGTGGACCTAGATGCCTTTGACAGGCTCAGACAAGCTTTTTTGGCCACCCAGCCTTCCTTGCCAGTAGGGAATGGGGGTTTACCATCTAAAGTACCTTCCCCCCCTCCCACCGATTCAGGGGATCCAGACAATGAACCTGGTCCATCCAGACCGTGGCTCCCTGCCCGCCCCTCCCACTCTTCCCAGGGCTCCTCAGACATGTTGGACCCTGATGACATAGTTCATCCCCGGTCTTCGGAATACGCCCCGGCCGACAAGGTCGTATGTTATGTGGCGGGACGCATTCGCAAACCACTGGAGAAAGAAGCCCGTAACTGCCTCTGCACTGGGTGCCCTCGCCCCTCCTTGGTAGGGAAGGTGGCCCTCACCCCCAAAATTGACGTTCGTATGGCCACCTTTTTGCAGAAGTTTACAAAGGATCCCAAGAAGGGTATTGATCGGTCTTGGTGGACATGCCAAGACAAGCTCCTGGATACCCTGGGCCCCCTCACCAAGATACTCGACATGGCTGAGGAAGCAAAGATGACGGGCTCCCTCATCGCCCCAGAGACCCTTTTGGGATGGGCACAAAGGGCTATTATTTTTTTGGGCAACGCAAATTGCGCCCTGTCCACAGAGCATTGCCGCTCCCTCCTAATAAAGGTGGACCCCAAGCTGGGGGACTAAAAATCACTGGCAGTGGAACCCTGCCAGAGACTAGCACCTAACCTGCTATCCCCTATTTAAAATAAACGATGGGAAGTACCCAGGAAATGTGTGCACACTTTACACACACCCACTGTCAAGGTGCAGTCCACAACTTGACTTAACAATGTTTAGCATATGTCAGGAGTTTCTTGACATATGCCCTGAAGAAGTCCATCTCTATGGACGAAACGCGTTGGCTGTTCTGCTCAACCATAGAATTCTTGAATTGATTGAAAAAATAAAGGAAGTTTTTGAAGAACACCTTTGGACACAGACCTCATAATTCTAGTGTTTATACTCTTTAAGTGGTGCACCACTTGTTTGTGTTTTCCTAAGCTGGGGGACCTAGCAGATTCTGAGGCAGGAGCTATTGCACAGGAAGGGCTCTTTGGTGAGCCGTTTGTGAGGGAAATTTGTGAATACCTTCACCTCCCTAGATAAAGCCCAGACATCCATCAGGAAGGTTTTCCCTAGGGTTTTCCGTGGGGCCGGTCGAGGTAGGGGCCGCTCGACCGGCCGCAATGCCAACCAATATCCTCAGAAAGGACAAGGCTCCAGGCAAGGCCAGTACCAGGATCAATCCAGGTTCGGGAACTTCTACCCCACGAGGGGGCAACGAGGCAAAGGCAGAGGATATCGAGGAGCAGCAACCTCCTCAAGCCCCGGTGAGTGTTCTCCCGTCTTCCCTCTTAAAGGTAGGGGGGTGGCTGGTGAATTTGTTTCAGGTTTGGACTACCATCATGGGGGATGCTTGGGTCCTTCAGACTCTCCGGGGGTACCACATAGAGTTTTTCGGGGAACCCTCTCAACGAGTTCACCCTCGACCCATCCAATTCTCACAACAGGATGTCGCTCTGGTGGACCAAGAGGTCACACCTCTCCCCGCCAAGGGCGCTATCCTCTCTTCCTCCCCGCATTCCAGAGGGTTAATCAGCAACATTTTTCTGGTCGACAAGACCGACGGGGGACAAAGAGCAGTGATAAATCTCAGCGAGTTCAATGAGTGGGTGGTCTACCACCACTTCAAAATGGAGGGGATTCATCTCCTCAGGGACGTCCTGAGACCCTTGGATTGGAAGGTCTGTTTGGACCTCAAGGACGCCTACCTGGTCGTCCTGATTTTCCCACCCCACTGCAGGTTCCTGCAGTTCATCTGGAAACACCAGACTTACGAGTTTGCGTCCCTTCCATTCGGTCTATCCTCAGCTCTGTGGTGCTTCACCAAGGTTCTCAAACCAGTGGTGGAATATCTCAGGGCTTGGGGTATCCAAATGATGGTTTACCTAGACGACTTACTCCTAAGGGACCCATGCCCTCGTCAACTGCTCTCTTACCTCCAGCTGGCGGTGAATTTGCTTCAGAGTCTAGGCTTTGTGATCAACGAGAAGAAGTCACTTTTATCTCCTTCTCAGAAGGTGACATTTCTAGGTTTCGTGATAGACTCCGTCTCATCTACTCTAAGTCTTCCCTCCAGAAAGGTAGCGAAGATTCGTCACGAGTTAAGACGTACTTCGGCCAAACACCAGGTGTCCCTCAGACAGCTGGCTCGAGTAGTAGGACTTCTCTCAGCATCGATCCAAGCGATCTTCCCGGGCCCTCTCCACTACCGAGCTCTACAACGCCTAAAGGCATCCCATCTGCTTAGGAGTTTCCCATACTCGCACAAGGTGTCCCTGTCCGAGGAGGCTTGAGAGGAAATACAATGATGGTTAAATCACATGGAAGCCTGGAATGGCCAGTTTCTGGCAGTATTGCCTGGATCATCAGGTGTCGGTCACAGCAGAATACTTTCCCGGGCGGGAAAACCAAGTGGCGGACTTCCAGTCCCGCAACTTCAGGGATTCCAGCCTTTGGAAACTCCACCCAGCGGAATTCACAACTTTGAACCACCATTGGGGTCCTTTCTCAATGGACCTGTTTGCCTCGAGACTGGACCACCAACTTCCCCGCTTCTTCAGGTGGAGGCCGGACCCTCTAGCAGTGGCCACGGATGCCTTCCTTCAGGACTGGAGTCGGGAGAAGGGGTATGCGTTTCCTCCCTTTGCAATGATTTCAAGGGTGACAGCGCAGGTCAGGAGACAGCGAGCTGAGGTGGCGCTGATCACCCCCCTTTGGAGATCGCAAGTCTGGTTTCCGGCTCTTCTGGAACTTTCTTGGGATTCTCTAATCCTACTCCCCCACTTTCCGACTCTTCTCACGAATCCCGACAAAGTTCCCCATCCACTGATTCAGGAGAATTCGTTGTGGCTCAAGGCGTGGCGGATTACCGGAGACGATGGAAGGTCCTGGGCCTTTCGGAAAAGGCTGAAATCCTCATCTCCAAGGGTTGGGCAGACAGTACTGTCAAGAGATATAAATCCACATGGAACAGATGGTCCTGTTGGTGTTTGCGAAGGGACCTTAATCCCCTGGACACAGATGTAGTTCACATTCTTAATTTCTTAGCTCACTTAGCTCATACTGGTTTGGCTTATAGATCGATTAACACCTCCCGATCAGCCATTTCAGCCGGGCATACCCCGATCAATGACACAATGGTGGGAGAACAATCACTGGTATGCAAGCTGTTACGAGGTGTCAGACTTTCCCTTCCACCAGAGCCTTGCTATTCAGCCCTTTGGGACGTTAACCAAGTCCTCAATTTGTTTCTGTCTTGGCAACCAAATCGGTTTCTGTCTAGGAAAAAAATATCGGCCAAGCTGGCTATGTTGTTTTGCCTCATCTATTGCCACCGTGTCTCAGATGTGAGGGCGTTGGATATCACAGGCAGTATGTTGTCCCCAACCAGAGTAACTTTCACTCTTCACAGAAGAACGAAATGCCACACAAGAGTCATTACCTACTCTGAATTTCTTGACTCTCCTAAACTGTGTGTTGTTTGATTCCTAAAGTCATATGAAGAAATTACTGAAGAGGTACGTCCTCCTGGGGAGCAACAACTCCTTATTGTCTTACGTAATCCCTTCAAGGCGGTTTCTTCCCTCACCATAGCTAGATGGATAAGGTGGGTAATGCAGGAAGCCGGTATCGATCTTCGGAATTTTGGAGTGCACTCAGCTCGAGGTGCTATGGCTTCTAAAGCATTTGGCTTGGGCGCCCGTTTGGAGGATATCCTCAAAGCGGCAGATTGGTCTTCGGACTCGACCTTTAAGAAGTTCTACTTCAAACCTGTGCTTAACATGGCTCACCTCGTGGTGAGCAAGCTTTAAACTAGCATAATCCTTGCCTCCAGGCCTGACATAGAATTAAATATTTCCTAGCTATCGTAACAGAAAGTTACAATTCTATTAAGGACTCGGAGGCGAGGATTATCCCACCCTAGGGATTCCTTCAGGAGATCGCCCTCCCCGTATTCGAGTAAGTAATTTGCTTGAGTTTCAATGATTGGTGAGAACGTTGTTTTGACTGCACAGTGTTTAATTTCGCTGTAGTTTCTTCAGAGGGTTTAATAGTTAAAGGCCTTGGTGGTGACGTTGTTCCTTATCTTCGCAGGGTCTGATGCAAACAAACAGGATTCATGAGAGTGATCCGGCGGCTGACTTCGCATGCCGAAAGAGGACAATGGGCCAGTGAAGAAGGACTATGTTGGGCCATTGTGGCTCCTGATTGGACGTTCAGACTGTTCCTAATTGTTTTTTTTTTTCTTGTACTACATTTTCCCAAGGGTTCATGGGAAGCCTAATTTATTTGGTTTTAAACATGATGGCTGTTGTTAATAAAAAGTGAAGGAAGAAGGCATAATCCTTGCCTCCGAGTCCTTAATAGAATTGAAACTTTCCGTTACGATAGCTAGGAAATTTAGAATTCTTACCTCCTCTAAGGAAAGGGGACGTCCTGTTCGTTCTATTTCCTTTGTTAATACACTGGCAGACCTTGTCAAAAATTAATCCAAAGTGTTAATGGTATCACCATGATCGAGTTGCTTGCCTTTTCTTTTGCCCATGTTCTTATTAATATACTGCTGTACACAGGATACACCAGCTTCTAGAGGGGGGGCCAGCACATGGGAGGGCCGCTGTGGGTGGTGGGAGGTGTAGTCCTTCCCAGCTCCTTGGTTTCTCCAGGCACAAGTCTACCCTACACCTCAGCAAGTTCCTCTGGCACCTCGGTTCATCAAATAGAGTCCGATTTAACGCTCTCCTGTTTGCCTAATGTAGACAGTTCCCAGTGTGCAATGCACCAGGCTGAATTGAGCTGACAGTAAAATCCAAAGCCAAGGGGGGTGGCCCTGTCCTGCCTCTTTCTGGCACTGACGGGTGCAGGACGGGCCTGCCCTTGGCCCAGGCTTAACCTGGGTACGTCCCACACAACAATAACCTGCAACGCGCTTTGTATCATGAAAAAGGGGTGTGGCCTCCTTTCCCCGGTCTCCCGTTGGCGCCTCCTGGCACAGTGTCACCTGGGACCGAAAGTCCCTGCAACAGTATAGGCAAGCGGAGCTCCCAAACAGTGGGAGCCTGCAACGCGCTTTGTAGCATGAAAAGGGTGTGTGGTCACCATTCCCCAGGTCTCCCGTTGGCACCTTCTGGCGCGGTGTCACCTGGGACTCGGAGTCCCTGCAGCAGTATCAGCAAACGGAGTCATTAATTTTATATTTGTGATAAGTTAAATTGGAATTGATCCACTGTTAAACTTCACCAATTTATCTGGGTGAAAGAGCGTACATAAGACTGCAGTGCTCAATGATGTCAAAAGCTGCTGAAAGGCCCCAAAGGATCAAAAGGCATGCCTCGTCTTTACCCAGCATTTGGTAGGCAACATCTACAATGTTGAGCACAGCGGTTTCAGTCCTTTAGTCTTTATATAAGCTAGGTTTATACTCATTGAGTAATGAGGTTCAGTTGCTGGGCAATACACTTCAGTTGTATTTTGTCTAGGAATAATTGAAATATCTTCTCTTATATGATGTGGAATATCTGGGAAATGTTTGCGAGTTCAACAAACTGGCCTTCTGATAGAGGAGTAATGTTTTGGTCAGATTCGGCGTGTGCCTTCACAAGTTCAAACAATTTGCTTGCCAAGGTAGTTCACATCTGGGCAAGGAGGAGGTGCCTGCAATTACATGTTTATCTAACCAGGACAGAGAATTAAATGAATGCAATTGAGAAATAATACCAACAATGCACATGTCTTGAAGGCTAAATATTATATGTAGTATCAGTTATGTTCAACAATATAGGCACCATAATTGCAATACAAAGCAAAACACTAGCTGAATGACTCACATATCCAGATTAAGCATAAGGGTTTTATTGAATGTGCAAGATGTGTTGCAGGGCACACCATCTTGGTTCTGGGAGAGGTGGCCATTTTGGTTCTGGGACAGACGCCTCTTTGTGATTCCTCCAGGTGTCAGTGGAAGGGTCTTTCTTTAAAAAAAAGGTTTGGTTTTATATTTGTGACGGCAGGGTGCTTACTGTGAAGAGTGAATGCACGTCACAATGTTATTACTAGTACTGGTACAAGGAAGCAGATGAGTAGTTAAAGTTGACGGGCATCTCCGTCTCTCTTAATAGTAGCTCAAATTGTAAAGAAGTAGCATGAACATTTGGGTTTCTAATCACTATCCCCACTGGGCGGCGTGGTTGGTTCTTTTCATACCTCACTATTGAATCGCCTGCTTTACTTTAGCTGAGTCAGTGCCTTTTATTGCACTCATTATTCACTAGCAGCGGGCAAAAGCAGCTGGAAGGAAGTGTTAACATATCAAATTATAGAAATTAGCATACTCGGCTGTAGAAAAAGCCATAACAATCAGCACAAGTGAAAGGATGAGCCATAATTGCTTCTACTGTATGTGTCACTTGTGGCTACAGCAGACATTGCCTTCATAAGGCAGATATCCAGTGAGACATAATGTATTATGGGATGAGGAGGATTACCAGGAAGTAATTATAGCAATCACTCTCACGCCATAATGAAATACAGTTATTAGAGAATTAAGGAATTTAGAGGCCAATGAAAGGACCCAGCCTGGAGTGGAGACAGTACTATTTCTAGAAAGAGATTTGGCCACATACATAAAGAGGGAAGATGCAGTAGAGAGCAAGCAGCGCGTGCTATACTGTCAGTGTTTTTGGAGAAGCAGTAACCAACATCACTGTGTTGTTTAGTGTTGCATGCATTAGCCTCTTGTTGTTACTTTCGTAAAACATTTGCTTTCAATAATACTCCGCACTGAACCGCTATTTCACTTTTCGAAATCTCCATCTATGAAGTTGAGGCTTGCCAACATTAGTTGCCCCTAAAATGAGTTGTGCACTGAGTAGATACGGCACAGACATGAACGCGGAAGTCAAGGGATTTTTTTAAAAATAAACTTTATTGTGGATTCGGTTTTCTAAATGATAAACAGCATTGCAGCAACGAACATAGGACATTGCAACACTAACTCTCCCTCTCTCTCCACTCTCCCCCCGTCCCAGAAACTGTTTCTGTCAGAAAGACATACAACTACTGGTCCACTGCCACATGTCCCCATAGTGTACAATTAATTAAGGAACATTTCACGTACCTCCCTGCTCACCAAAGGGAGAGAAGCTCCATTGCCATCACCTCACATACTTCAAGGTGCTTCTATTCTTTTCCAATCTCTCACAACAACTAGCTTAGCAGACAGTTCAAGATGTGACATCAGTTTCCAGCCGGGGCTGTCCATTTCACTCCAGTGAGCCAATGAATTCCCAGCACAACCAGACCAGGCAGAGTCTTCCGGCATCAGACGCTATCACACCTCTCCTGTTGCTATGAGTACATATTTCAAAACAATCCCCAGGCATTGCCACCACGTGGGTGTGGTGGAACCCTCCTCCCCTCATGTGCTTTGAACTGTCCCTACCACGGAACTTTAACTTATTTGTTATTGAATATAAACTTGTCATAAAAGTGTGCACATGTTCTCTGCTTTGCACTGCCTGGTCCATTTCCATATCTCTCTCTCCAAACTCTCCCCAACCCCTCTCGCCTGCTCAATGCCTCTTTCCAATGCATTGAACGGCTTGCACTGAGTTGACACCTGCTCCACCATAACTGTAGAACTTTTAACAAGTGGCTCGTACCTTCTATTATTCAATTATCAAGGAGAGAGAGAGGCCTAGATAGCTAGTCCGTATCCCCGGGTTTATTATATGTAATCAAAAAAGACTAGCCTATTAGTGACTGATACAGGACTCAGGACTGTATGGGGATGGGGAAAACTATTTAGTTTTTTTGTAAAGCCCTCACCCACCAACCTAGTTGGTGGCATGCTTCATCATCGGGCCCACCCAGTGACACCAAATGTGTCCCGGGTGTGCTTCAACGCCTGTGTTGCAGCGGAGCTGGTATATTGCTGAGTGTGCGATGTGGGGTGACGTGAATGTGAAAGTTTAAAAACTATACAGTGGTTCCAGTACCCAAGGGGGTTAACTTTTAATATCTGGGCCTCTGTTAGCATTAAAAGCAAGGCAATGGATGTGGGTGGAGCAAGTGTTAAGATCTCCTACATCCGGTGTGTGGTCTACATGTTTCAGCCAGGCCTCTCTTTAAAACTGGCTTTCCTCAGGACCGAAAGGTATGTGTAAGTGCGTTCTACCCTTATAGTGAGTGTGTGGTTAAAAATGTGTTGCACGCGCTAAGGTGCCCTATGTGTGGGAGGGGGATTCCCTCTCCAAGCATTACTGGACGTACAACATGTAAAACAAACAAACATACAGAGGAGAGTATAAGCATAATAGCATGAGTCACATAAATACATATTTGCCGGTAGCGATGTGCATGGCTGGCGGAAAATCGCGGCAAAAGTGGAACCGCACTGGTGGTGCGGTTTTGGGTGAATTATCGAATTATGCGCTGATACGTGAAGTGGGCTAGGAAGCGTAAGTACACACGCGTGTGAGAAGTGGACACGCTCAAAGGGTAACCTTACGCTAACGTTTTGCAGCATATGCCCTTGTAGAGATATCCGGCAGAGGTTATGACCCTGTAATGAGAAGGGGGGTGGCCCGAGGGCCGTTAGGAACCTGTAAAAGAGAAGCTTACCCGGTCAAAGTTGAGTTAAGCGCTCTACTCACGACTTTGTGGGTCAGGACCCTTTGGAAACCTGTTGTGCTGTCGCGGATCTCCGTAGGAAAAGGTCCTTGCGGTGCTGGGGTTTAAGAATCCTTTTCGGCGTGCTCAGGTGTAGCTAGTTTCTCCGGCACTGTGAGTAGCGTCCCTGGAGGAAAAACAGGGAAGAGAGACTACGCGCGCGCGGTGGGCGTTGTCATGGATACAGGGTGCTGTTAGTGCTCACTGAGGCACGGGAGAATGAACGATAGAGAGGCAAAACAGGGATTAAAAAATTAAAAAATTAGGGATTACAAAATGGATGGGGTCCACAGCGCGAAGTTCTAAGAGCGCTTACGGACTCATTGCCAAAGGGATCCTATCAGAGGGGGCCGAAGGCCCCAAACGGTGAAGTTTAACAGAGGCGCAAATAAAGGGAATCACTATGTGTGCAAGGGCCAAGGGTAAGCCTCACTCAGTGATGTGGGGTCCAAGAGATGTGTTAACTTCTCAAAGAGCACCACGGGATGGAATCATTCAATCCCTGATGTTGTGTGGACAGACGATAAATCCATCATTGTTCTTTAGTCAGTAGGATTTTGTCATTGTTGCATCGGTTGTGATCAAATTGCTCGATCACTGTCCAAGTCATGTCATAGGGGGTGTGGCCATGTTGTAAATAATGGTCAGTGAACCTGCTGATGTTCTTTTTGCATCTTATTGTGCTGCGATGTTCAACCACTCTGGTTTTCACCTTCCGCGTCGTCATCCCCACGTAGCGGAGGCCACATGGGCATGTGATGAGGTAAACGACGTTAGTTGAGTTACAATTTGTGTGATTTGACTGTGTCCAGACTTTGCCTGGTTCTAAGTCGAGTGTCTTAGAATGTTTAGTGAGGTGGCATACACTACAGTCATTGCACGGGTAGTGTCCTGTGATTTTTGGGAGACCCCAAGCGTTCAGAATGGAGTTAGTGGCTGGTTTCAGTGATGTCCTTGGACGTGTAGACACTAGTTGGACTTTGAGATTGCTCGCACGTTTGTAGGCGAAGAGGGGTTCTTCCCATTGTCTGGGGCCTGAATTTATGATGCGCCAGTGTTTGCGGATGATGCTGGAGACCTGGTTAGATGCCGCGTTGTACGTGGTAACGCATGTCATTAGAGGTTTGCCAGGTTCTTTAACCACCGTTTCAAGGAGGGCCTCTCTATTCTGGTTACGTGCCCTCTTTTTAGTTTTCTCAATGATTCTGCTGGGGTAGCCGCGTTCCTGTAATCTGGAAGCAAGGGCAGCTGATTGTCGTTTGTAATCTGTGAGTTGGCTGCAATTCCTATGTATGTGGAGGAATTGCCCGAAAGGGAGGTTTTCCCTTAAGGTTCTGGGGTGGAAGCTGTTAAAGTGTAGTAATGAAATCCTGGCGGTTGGTTTATAGTAAGTATTGGTTGTGAGCGCTCCTTGCTCAGCTGTGATATTTAGGTCAAGGAATGCCAGGGTAGTGGTACTGGATGAGCTAGTGAATCGGAGGTATGGGTCACGTTCGTTCAGCCACGTTAAGAATAGAGTTAATGTTTCTGGTGTGCCTTCCCAGATCATAAAAATTTCGTCGATGTAGCGACGCCACACTTTGATGTTATCTAAATGTGGGTTGGAAGTGGATGATATATGCCTCTGCTCAAAATGGTGGACATAAAGTCCCGCTACACTGGGGGCAAAAATACTCCCCATTGATGTTCTGTTAGTTTGTAGGTAGAAGTCACCCTCATACTCGAAGTAATTTTCTTTAAGTGCAAGTGTAGCACATTTGAGGATGAATTCCCTGGGGTATGGTATGTCCAGGGTGTGTGCATCAATACGTCATGCAGAACCTGAAGCGTGGCGTCTTGTGGTAAGCTGGTGTAATCCCACCATTAGTTGGGTCGTGGGATCAAAGTTCAGGTCTTTGATGAGGTTGAGAACTGTCCCTACCACGGAACTTTAACTTATTTGTTATTGAATACAAACTTGTCATAAAAGTGTGCACATGTTCTCTGCTTTGCACTGCCTGGTCCATTTCCATATCTCTCTCTCCAAACTCTCCCCAACCCCTCTCGCCTGCTCAATGCCTCTTTCCAATGCATTGAACGGCTTGCACTGAGTTGACACCAGCTCCACCATAAGTGTAGAACATTTTTTTTTTTTAACAAGTGGCTTGTACCTTCTATTCTCACTGAGAACTAATTGGCCTATGTCGCAGATAGTAGTACCTAAATCTTACTCCCTGTCCTAGGCCAAAGTTCTTTTTATATTCCTCAAAAGAATGAATTTTGGTACCCTCATAATAATCCACTCTAACTCTACAGTTCCTTGCTCACCAGCAGTCATACAGACGCCCTTCATGGGAACTACAGATTAAAATTGTCTTGGAAGGAGAGAGAATGGAAAGTAGGCGCGAGGCTCCTAGCCACCAGTCTATTCCACACTTCCAGCAGCATTCTAGTTACATGAGTACAGAACTGATTTGGCATCCACAGTACATCTCATGGCTTCTATAGAGCAATGCTTGGCCTATAACGTACATGCATGGTGGGCCCAATATGTTTTCTAAGGAGGCCACCATGAGCCGGCCCTCCACCTTCCGGGCTCCAAGAGGTTTATTCACCAGCCTCAGAGATGACATGCCACTCTTCATGAACACTTTCCTGCTGCTGCGTGAGCCACCTACGTCTCTGCTCAGCACGACTCAGAACTCCCTCTCTTACAATAGAACACTCTGGATAGGGTTATTGAATTTCTGAAATGATTCCATTTTACGGTGTGTGTCACACAACCTGACTGTGCAAGAGAACTCTAGCAGCAACTATAGACATTACTGATAAAACGCATACCTCAAATGGACATGTCCCTTGGTGCTGTCATTCTTTTTAAAATGTAATCTTGATTGGAACATTTGAACAGTGTCTACCCGGTCTGTAATAGTGAAACACACCCTTTTCCGGACAATGGCCAGCAGGCCCAGCTTCAAGATTCGGGCTCTTTGAGGGCCATGAAGAAGCATAGGTGGGCAATGAAGATGAATGTGGTTGCCTAGTGCCTCCTTGGTGTCTGAGAGCTGGTTTTTGGCATGCTGAATGCTTAACTAGTTTTACTCTGTATTTCTGGGGGTTTGTATCCATGTGGTTAATCTCTACTGCTCTCTCCATCTCATCCTCCTTTCTGTCCAACTCACACTCCTCTTCACCCTGCTTTCCTGCCCACCTCACACTTTGCTTTCTCCCGCCTCACTCTCTTCTCTCTTCTCTTCACCTTACACTCCTCTCTCTCTCTTCATCACCCTCCTGTCTCTCCAACTCATCCTCCTCTCTCCTTGCTGCCGCTGCTTCTCTGTCTCTGACTTACCCTTATTTTTCTCTCACCACACTCTTCTTTCTCCACCTTGCCATCCTTCCATTGCATGTCAAGCTCCTCTCTTCTCCACCTCACCCTCCTGTCTCCACCTCACGCTTCTCTTTCCACCTCACCCTTCTTTCTACGCCTTGGCCTACTTTCTCTCTGCTTCACTACCTCTGTCTTTCCGACTTACCCGATTTGCCCTTCTTCTCTTCATCACACCATCTTCTCTCTCTCTTCCTTGCCATCCTTCCTTTCTCTGACTCACCTTCCTCCCCCTCCCACTAGCTCTCCTACCTGTCACAGTCCCCTCTCTCTGCTTCACCTTCTCCTTCTTAGGATCACTCTTTTCACTCTTCACCTCTCCCTTGATTCTCTCCGCCACACCATCTACTCTCTTCACCTGCATACTGCCTGCTGGTGTACATTTACTCCAAGAAGGTGTGATAACAATTTGAAGAGCAACAAAGGTGGCAACATAGGCAGAAACAACCAAACATCAAATGTGGGCCTGTGTCTATCAATAGCTGCTCAGAGTGCGAAGGGTTCAGCTTCAGAGGTTGACAAATGGACTTCTCATTTGGTGGCTAGTTTCTCAGCTAATAATATTTGGTTGTCAGTGGCACACACAACAATGCTTTTGGCCAGTACCACTAGAGGAAACAACTTGCATGCACAATTCTCAAAGTCTCTCAAGAGACAATAACCTGAGTGGAGAATGTCGTTAGGCACTCAGTCTGAAGGACATGTGGTGGGTCTTGCTGCAAAACATAATTAGCAAATTTCAGCAAGGCGTGTTAAACACCGTGGCCATCAAGTGAAGAGTCACAGTCACAATGTTGTTACCAAGCTGCATCCTAGAGGCTGGTCATGTATAAACATTCGAGGTAGAGCATTCATGACTAGAGAGTAAGGATATGAATGACCTTCTTCTCAGGAACATTTCCACCAGTGCCATCCATAGACTTCGGGATCATGCCTAACATTGGCGCTGGACTTGTTTTTGTGGGACAAGTATTATATTTTCTGGAGTAGGGTACTACAGGTGGGATGCACCTGCTGCATTTAGTGTCACACACTTTATTATATTCACCTAATTTTCACCATAATCTCCTGACACAGGATTGATGGCCAGAAGCATGCCATAGACACATTGTTGTTTACGTTTGCCTGGAAGCAAGACCGCTTGCTCTTCACTGCTCCACTACTCTCAGACACACTGACCTAAGGCTGAAGGAGTTGGACGTGCCATATACAACCGGGAGTGAGCATCTCTGGATTTTTAACAAAGTCACCAGGGAATGGATGGCAGAATTATTGTCCCTCTCTCTGACCAGTGGCACTATGTGTAGACTACTATTTGAGCTTTGACAACTTAATGTTCCCTAGGAACTTCGAAACATTGAAATATTGAAATGTTGACTGTCCAAGAAGACAACTTTATTGGGAGGCTTTAGCCTTCTTTGCAGCCTCAACCAATAGTCTAAATTATTATCTGCAAAAGCTTATATGATCTCTCTCTGAGCTTCAAGTTTCAGGCCTATAAATGTCAGCCGCTGCTGCTTCCTACCCCTTCCATCTTCCTTTCTGCTACTCCTGCAGTCCTCAATCTCCTCATGCATTGTTCCTTTTCCTCCAACTCCAACTCCTGCTCCTCTGCTTCTTCATATTACTCCACAACCACTACCAAATCCAGCCAAGCAGCAAGCACAACAGCAGTCTGTGATGTGCCTTTCAAGTGGACTTTAGATGAACATTATGTTCTCGAACTCTGTATGAGGAGGGCACCATGACACTAACCTATCTCCCAGCAATTTAGTAATAACTGGACCTGTACGTGATATTAATATGCTCGTCATCTGTGGTTTAGGGGAGAGGGGAACAGTACCCAGTGGTATACATTGTTATGCCAACAATTTGCACCCTTATGTGGAGAGGTGTGGTGCAGCGGCCAGGGCAGCTGACTTCGGAGCACAGGGTTCACGGTTCGATCCCCGGCTCCGGCGGCAGCTCAGCTCAGCACCATGTGACTCTGGGCAATAGCTCACTTAATTTCCACGATGGCCCCCAGCGCCTTGAGACCCGTAAGGGTGAGTAGCTGCGCTATATAAAAACGGACTTACTTACTTATGTTCCATCATGTGGCAGTCTCTGCATTGGACCATAGTAGTTTTTGTCATTATTTAAACCACTACAAAGTGGGAAATGGTCAGTCACCTTTGGAGTGATGTCATACTAACAGGGAGGCAGCATTCTTTTAATCACTAGTTCCCATGTGATGATAGCATCACATCATAATAAGAACAGTTGGCTACCCTGTAGTATGGTCAAGCACCAAGGGAAAACTATTTTTGTTACAGTCAAACCTGTTCTCATAATTAAGGCCCTATTGACAGTTTGGCAGATGTGGGACAGATGTGTATTGGAGACAGGCTGCCATGCACAAAGAGCAGTAAGTACAGCAAAATGCCCAATTTTTAAAAGTGGCATTTCTAAACCAGTAATATTAAATCCAACTTCACCAGTAAGGAGGATTTATCAATACCATTCCAAACATATTGCTGCAGTGTAAGCGTGGTAAGATTTTTATGATGCAATTACTCTCCTTTACTATGCTAACCATACTGAGCCCTTTATGATTAGACAATCTGCAGCACTTCCATTTACCACACAGGCAATGATTCTCTGGTGAATCTTTCTCCTCCGATAGGAGAGGTGGAAATTCGGGTAACCAAACACCACGTTTGCTGTCCAATGAGGACCGTTAATTGACAGCCAACTCACATATTTGAGATCAGATTTAGTTACACCACTGTTAAAACCATGTTGTAGTAACAGGAAGACCCAATCTCCTGAAGAAGTTAAGTTGAGTTAGGATTATGCAGACCAAAAGCTCTGCAACAGCAATGCAGATTAAAAGAAATAATGCTTGATGTTCTGACAGAGCTCGCTGATTCCTCATACAAAACATTAGGGGCCTGGTTATGAGTTTGCTGGTATGGGAGCGGACCGGCACACCGGCGGCCCACTTCTGCACTGCCAAACCTGAGGTCACACCACCCACCAGATTACGAGTTTCCTCGTGTTTGGCGGGCTGTTTTGGGCAGTCCCACGGCGGTGCCTCTGAAAATGGACACCGCAATGGGAATGCCGAAAACACTTCCTGCACGACTGTTCCCGGGCGGTGGCACAGTGGTGAGGGGCTAAGTAATATGCTGGTGGTGCCGCTGCTGCACCTCCTTGCATATCACAAGTTTCAGGACTGCCAGCGGTGTCATTGAGGACTTTCATCCATGAAAAGGCTGGCGGTCCTAAAACAAATTGGGCCCTACAGGGCCCCCTGTTGCCCATGTGCATGGGGATGCATGCAGGGGGGCACAACATGTGCCGCCCTGTGTGTATGCACCCCAGTTCATACCAGGAACTAGGGTGCATAGCAAAAGCTGAAATTCTGTTCCCACAGGAATATTTCACTGTGAACGTTGAAGTTGGGGAATGTTGGGGTGTACACATGTACAGAACAAATAAAGCAACATTCCACTAGTGGAAAATGAACCATTGTATTAAGTCTGGGGAAAGGTCAGCACTAAAAAAATAAAAAAAATTGAAAAGGCCTTTAAGTTAGCATCACACTTTTAAATGAAATGAGCTCTAAACCATCATCAAATATAATGTAATTATATTCAAATAGAGAATATACAGAACTTTCACAAATCATTATTACATGAAAATTGCTAACGTTAGAAATACTACCACAAATTTTCTCAACATTCATATGTGTCTAATTTTCTAAATTCACATCACAAAATTTCTTTTGCATTTTTCATAAACTATAAAAGCTTTAGTATTACTATACGAAATTTCAAGATCATATGTTTCTATGTGTTTTTTGCCTCGACTTTTCTAAATGGTGCCTTCTCAACAGAAAGCATTAAAAACCCTGGGCCATTTTAATTGCATCAGTAAACATTAATAAACAACATTTTCACAAGAATTCCTATTAGTGCAGCTTGTTTATATGTATTAGTATTGCCTTGTATGCATGTTTTCTTCATCTTATTTTAAAGCACGATTTTATGGTGCTACTACTACACTTGTCTCATTTTCATGTGTCACCGTGTCTAATGTGTGCAAAGTGTACTTTCAGCTCTTCATGTCTTCAATTAGTAAATGTGTCATGTTTTGGGATTTTTAAAATCAACTTCATCAATATCAAATATGAAAAAGCTACTGTGATTTTTAAAATCAGCTACATCAATATCAAACATGACAAAGCTATTCCACTCTGATCAGGAATTAAAGCTTAAAAGTATATTAAGGAATTCCCAATGCTAGCCTTTGAGAGGGATAGGCCTCACACTAGTGAAAAACAGAATAGGCTGTTTGCCACTACCAGGACATGCAAAACATAAAGGTACATGTCCTAACTTTCACTTACATAGCACCCTGCCCTTAAGGTTACTTAGGGCCTACCTTAGGGGTGACTTATATGTAGGGCACTGGAATTATGCGACAGGAGAGGGTCAAATTATGCTGCAGGGTTGAGTAAATTATGCAGCAAGAAAAGGCAAATTATGCGGCATACTGCAGCTCATTTTGTAATAGTATTACTTCCTTATTTGTCAATTTTAAACTTAGTAACACTGTGTGAGCATCGGCTGCACCTTGTTAATATCAGTTTAACACCAAAACATATCAATAACCAACAGAAAGGTGACCAGTCCAGCTTTGCAAAGGGCCTTCCACTGCAGGGAAACACCTGTCGCTGCATTTTTTAATCAATCAGGGGAATTGTAAGCGCGCTACTCACCCGTGAGGGTCTCAAGGCGCTGAGGGGGGGATGGGTGGTCCGCAGATCTGTTTAGCCAAAGAGCCAGGTCTTGAGAGCCTTCCTGAAGGTGTTCAGGGAGAGGGCGCGTCTGATGTTTGCCTGTAGCTCATTCCAGGTCTTGACTGCAATGTGAGAGAAGGCTCTTCCGCCTGCTCTGGACCTGTGGATGCGTGGGGTTTTGGCCAGTGCGAGGTTGGCAGATCGGAGGTTTCTTTTGGGTACGTGGAAGTTGATTCTGTCGTTGAGGTATTTGGATCCGTTGTTGTGTAGGCATTTGTAGGCGTGAGTGAGGATTTTGAAGGTGACTCTTTTCTCCATGGGGAGCCAGTGGAGTCTACATAGGTGTTAGCTGATGTGTTCGTGCCGCGGGATGCCGAGGACGAGTCTGGCAGCGGTGTTCTGTATTGTCTGGAGTTTGCGGGGTAGGGACTTGTTGATGCTGGCGTAGAGTGCGTTTCCGTAGTCCAGTCTGCTGGTGATGAGTGCGTGGGTGACTGTCTTCCTTGACTCCAGGGGGATCCATTTGAAGGTCTTGCGAAGGATGCGGAGGGTGTTGAAGCAGCTGGAGGTGACGTGTTGATCTGTCAGTTCATGGTGAGTGATGCGTCGAGTACGATGCTGAGGTTTTTGGCGTGGTCTGAGGGGGTAGGTGGGCTTCTGAAGGCAGTCGGCCACCAGGTGTCGTCCCATGCAGAGGGGGTGGTTCCAAGGATGAGGACTTCTGTCTTCTCGGCATTGAGCTTCAGGCAGCTGTTGGTCATCCAGACTGCAACGTCTTGCATTCCTTTCTGGAAGTTGAGTTTGGCGGTGGTGGGGTCTCTGGTGAGGGAGAGGATGAGCTGGGTGTCGTCGGCGTAGGATACGATGTTGAGACCGTGATGTCGGATGATGGCTGCGAGGGGGGCCACGTAGATGTTGAAGAGGGTCGGGCTCAGTGATGACCCCTGTGGGACTCCGCAGGTGATTTTCGTGGGATCGGAGAGGTCGGGTGGCAGTCTGATTCTTTGGCTTCTTACGGTGAGGAATGATCGGATCCAGTCCAGGGCTGTTCCTTGTATGCCGGCGTCATGCAGTCTGGCGATTAGTGTGCGGTGAGAGACGGTGTCGAAGGCCGCTGACAGGTCGAGTAGGACGAGGGCTGCGGAGTGACTACGGTCCAGGAGGGTGCGGATGTTGTCCGTGGCGGCGAGTAGGGCAGTCTCGGTGCTGTGGTTGCTTCGGAATCTGGATTGGGATGGGTCGAGGATGGCGTTCTCTTCGATGAATCGAGTCAGTTCCCTGTTGACTGTTTTCTCTGCAACCTTGACTGCGAAAGGGAGGAGCAAGATGGGCCGGTAATTCTTGAGGTCGGTGGGGTCAGCTGTGGGCTTATTGAGCAGGGGCCTGACTTCTGCGCGCTTCCAGTCATCGGGGAAGGTGCCTGTTCTGAAGGTGGTGTTGATGGTGCGTTGCAGTTCGGGTGCGATGGCGGCCGCGGCTCTGTGGTAGAGATGAAGAGGGCAGGGGTCGGTGGGGGCCCCCAAGTGGATGGATTTCATGGTCGAGGCGGTGTCTTCGGTCGTGATCGGTGTCCAGTTGGGGATGGTAGGCTGGCCGTTGTCTTTGGGAGGCAGGGGGCCGGCTGTGGTGTCTGGTGGATGGTCGACGAAGGTGTCGTAGAGGGTTTTGATCTTGAGGTGGAAGTAGGTTCCAAGCTTGTCGCAGAGGTCTTGGGACAGGTGATGTCTGTGGCTTCGCTGCGTGGGTTGGTGAATTCCTGAATGACACTGAAGAGTTCTTTGGAGTTGGCAAGGATTTTGTTATGGATGAAGTTCCTCTTGGTGGTTCTGATTTTGTTGTGGTAGTCCGTCATGGCGTCCTTGTGGGTGGAGTAGTTGTCGGGTGTCTTGATGTTTCTCCAGTTCTACTCCAGGCGTCTGCAGGTGTGTCTGGCTTCTTGGAGATCGGCGGTGAACCAGGCGGCTTTCCTGGGGCGTTGGTTGTCGGGGTTGCATAGCGGTGCGAGCTCGTCTGCGCAGTTGGAGATCCAAGTGTGGAGTTCTCTGGCTGCGATGTTTGCGTCGGATGCCCAGGTGTGGTTGTCTCGGGTGAGGGTGGAGTTAAGTTGCTCATCGGTAACCTTGCTCCAGTTTCTTCGTGGTGGGCGTGGGACTGGTTTGGGTGCCTTGGGTTTGTCGACGGTGAAGTGTACGCAGTGGTGGTCAGTCCATGGCTGTTGTGTTGTGGGGCTGAAGTGAACGCTGTTTCCTGCAGCGAAGATGGGGTCGAGGGTGTGTCCTGCTCTGTGGGTCGGTGTGGTGATGAGTTGTTTAAGACCGATGTTGGAGAGGTTGTCACGAAGGATGGTGGAGTTGGGGTCATTGGGGTTGTCGAGATGGAAGTTCAGGTCTCCTAAGAGTATGTAGTTCATTGATGCGATGGTGTGGGGTGCGATGAGGTCGGTGACGGTGGTGGCGAAGGGTGTCCGGGGGCTGGGGGGTCTGTAGACGAGGGTTCCTCGGAGTGTGGCATTAGGGCTGGTCTGGATCTGGAAGTGCAGGTGTTCGGCGGAGGGGAAGGTTTTGCAGGAGGTGGTGAGGCAGAGGGGGCTCTTGTGGGCGATGGCGAGGCCTCCTCCCGGGTGGTTGGGGCGGTCCTTCCTCTGGATCTTGTACCCATCCGGGATGGCGGTGTTGATGTCGGGGGCGGAGGAGGCATTGGTCCAGGTCTCTGTGAAGAAGGTGATGTCGGGTGAGAGAGAGTCGAGTAGGTTCCAGATTTCCATGGCGTGTTTGTGTACGGAGCGTACGTTGAGGAGGATGCATCTTAGGGTGTCGCTGGTGCAGGCGTTGGTAGTTTTGGAGGCCGGGGTGGTGTTAAGGGTCTTGCGGCAGTGAAGGCAGGAGAACTGGCCATGGGTCGTGTTAGGCGAGGCCTGTTGGCAGTCTCTGAGTCTTCCGGGGTTGACTGCGAGGAGGGCGCCGGAGTCGTAGCGATGGAAGGTCGTAGCTCCAGGGTTCCTGGTGCTGGTCGTGGTCAGGTCACTGATGGGCGCAGACAGGCTTGCCTTAGGTGCGCCTTCGGGGCACCAGCGGCGCAACTGCACTGCGGCCGCCATTAAGTAGGGGAGGGGGGAGGGATAGTCAGCTGGGAGGCAGGAACGTGTGTGGGCCGGGGGGTGGGGCCGCAGGGGCAGCAGTGGTGGGAAGGGAAGCAGGATAAGGGGCACAGAATAACAAGTTACAAGAGAACACGACCAGAACCAGTCGGGCACAAAAAAACTATTACCAGGGGGCACGATAAACACAAAGCAATTACAAGGGGGCATGAGAAAACACAACGCAATTACAAGGGGGCACGATTAAAAATACCGGTCATCACAGCGGGCAGCCACAGAGCAGATAGCGGCCTCGAACCTCTCCAGGAAGGAGGAAGGGGCTCAGCAGCAAAGTAGATGGCGCGGAGCTGCGGGGGAAGAGCAGGCCAGTGACCGAGGGTCAGAGGTCTTACTCGCACTCCACCGCAGTGGCCGCCATTAAGTAGGGGAGGGACGGTCAGCTGGGAGGCGGGAATGTGCGTGGGCCAGGGGGGTGGTGCCGCAGGGGCAGCAGCAGCGGGAAGGGAAGTGGGATAAGGGGCACAGAATAACAAGTTACAAGAGAACACGACCAGAACCAGGCGGGCACAAAAAAACAATTACCAGGGTGCACGATAAACACAAAGCAATTACAAGGGGGCACGATAAGACACAACGCAATTACAAGGGGGCACAATTAAAAATACCGGTCAACACAGTGGGCAGCCACGGAGCAGATAGCGGCCTCGAACCTCTCCAGGAAGGAGGAAGGAGCTCAGCGGCGAAGTAGATGGAGCTGCGAGGGAAGAGCTAGTAACTTTTGAACCGTTTGAGCTAGAAGCAAAATATTTGTTTTGTTAGAATCTGCAGATTATGCGGCAGATGATGGATTATGTGACAAAAGCAGCAATCTTTTAATTGTGTGAAAATTGCTGTGGCTGCACATCGCATAATTCCACTGGCCCTGCATGTAATAAAAGGAGAGTTTAAGGCTTGGCAAGTAGTTTTAAATGCCAAATCAAAGTGGCAGTAAACTGCACACACAGGCACTGCAATGGCAGGCATGAGACAGGTTTGAAAGACTACTTCTGTGGGTGGCACAATCACTGCTGCAGGCCCACTAGCAGCATTTAATTTACAGGCCCTGGGTATATGGTATACCATTTTACAAGGGATTACAAGTAAAATCAAATATGCCAAAGAGGTGTAAACCAACTGTACCATGTTTAGAGGAAAGAGCACATGCACTTTAGCACTGGTCAGCAGTGCTAAAGTGCCCAGAGTAGTAAAGCCAACAAAATGAAGGTCAGAAAAAGAAGAGGAGGAAGGCAAAAAGTATGGGGTGACCCTTCATAGAGGGCCATTTTCCAACACCACCCACCCAGCCTAAAGCCAGAGTAGCCTAATAAATACCTTGATAGACTTCCCTGCTTAGGGTGATAGAGCAGGGGCAATAGTCCTGGGTATATAGTATACAACTATATGATATACCAGTGCTTCGAGACCATCACGGGTGATTTGCTGCTCTCTATAAATGTTTGATTGACTGACTTTACAAGGGACTTACAAGTAAATCTAATGTGCCAAACAGGTGTAAACCAATTATACCATGTTCAGAGGCGAGAGCACATGCACTTTAGCACTGGTCAGCAGTGGTAAAGGGCCCAGAGTCCTAAAGGCAACAAAAACAAGGTCAGAAAAAGAGGAGGAGGAAAGCAAAAAGTTTGGGGTGACCCTTCAGACAGGGCCATTTTCCAACACTCACATTAGATGCTTGTACCATGTGATCACTCTGACGAGTTTAAACAATGTGTTTTCTCCGAAACACACTGGGGACGGTATAATGGATCAGCCTCAAATGCTAACATTGTCTTGATATGCTGATTTGGCAATAATAGCAACAATGTTTCAAGTCTCAAAGACTGCCATTTAGTTATCAACAATTTATCGATATGCTAAAATGGAAATATTAGCAACACTGTCTCAAGTTTTAAAGACTGAAACTTAGTTGTTCATCCACCCACAAAGCGAGTTGCGCTTATAGCAAAATAGCATCCACCTTATTTGCCGTCTTCCTTCGAAGTCCAAATCATTCTTTGTCACAACCTGGAGGGGGGAAGGAATCTAGGTTAGTATGCACAGAAGCCAAGATCCCTCTGATTTCGAGAATAAGTAGAGCAGCACAGTCTTTAAAGCTTTCCTGAATTGCTTTATTAAGTCACTGACTTTGAATTTGATGCTTATCGTGGTTTACGATACAAATCTCTGTCTTTCTTTCTTGCATGTTTTTTATGAGGAGAAGTTGCAGAGCCGCCGAGGAGAAACACTGGGTGTGGCACTGGGAAGGGACCAGAAGCCGCAGGTCGAGATCGGGAGCGCTGACTCAGGCAAGTACAAGTTTTCTCAGGCCAAGAGATGAAGTCAAGCACGCTTATGAAGGTGGGGCATGGAACTTATACAAGCCCGCCATGTGACCAGGTTGAAAGCTCATGGGATCTCACTAGATCTCGCTGGAGTTCCACTAAATTAACTGGAAGGGTGGACCAGTACTCTGAGGTCCCAGCCTTTTTAATGGAGGTCAAGAGACTGTGCAGTTTAAGGGCTAAAAAGCCATACAGGATGGCTGACTATATGTTCCTAAAGGGAACTTACCATGAAACCCCACTAACGGGTAGGGGCAATGCGTGGAATGCACACATGGGGGAAGCGCCAAGGGGTGTACAATAAAGTGCAAATGAGACAGAGAAGGAGGGTGGTGGCCAAGGGCGCAACAGTCTTAGGTTACTTTGTGAAGGTCACAATTTTAAATTCTGCTCCTGAAAACCCTCCTCTAGGCTTCTAGAAATAGTGAATACAGAGACCCTCCCTGGTACTCAGAAACACTGGACACACACAATTGCTTGTAGTTTACTATGTATGGATATTTATTATGCATTCGTCATCTACAAATCATGTGCATCATATTTATGATAATTATTATGAAAATCTCAGCAGTCATTAAAGAAATTAGCTCAATTGTTTGTAAAGCCACAAACATATTTCATCACGCATTCCTATTCTATAAATGTAATCCCTATCTAATTTGCATATATGCGCCAAACCATATTACTATTCGATTGTGTTTGGACACAAAAAATAAGTTAAGTATATTTATGTGAAGCCTTGCCAGTTTCCCCCCATAACTTAATGTTGGATCTGCAGTCAGATATCAGTTCTTCAGAATGTCACCTTAGCAACCAACCCCCATTTGTGCCTCCTCTCCTTACTTCTAGTATCCTTTCACATCTTTATCTCAAATGATTCCCTATAGAGAGGGTACGGGGCACTCCTGTGCAGCTCTTAGGTTGCTGCTTAAGAATGCTGACAATGTCCCTTTTACAGAAGTGTATGGAAGGCAAGAACATTTAACTGTTTTTGTTTCCTACCAAGAGTCTGCCCTGTACAAAACAGGGAGGCTTTGTGGCTGCAATTATTACATGTAGCTCTGCAGCTTTCAGAGAACAGAAAGGTTCCACTTTTCTTTTTTGTTAATGCGACTAATGTCAAAATACAGTCCTGAATAAAATATGTGATCAAGCACACATTTGTTCAAATTACTATTCAATTAGGTAGCTTTCTAGGACTTAAGCCTGTCACACTCACATTAGTGTGTTCATGTTAGCATACAATCAGGCGAGGCTGGTATGTAACATGTAAGTATTTCCAGAAATACCCTCTAGCACACACCATCACAACCTGCGTGGAACATCAGGTATAAAGGGCAGCAGCAAGACTGGAGAATTTAGCACTGGGGAAAATATATCAAACTTGCACTACTGGCTCATGTGACAAAAAAGTACCATGTGTTTAAGGAGAGAGGTCTAGACCATAACTTATAAAATGTCCTTTCCAAGATGGCCGGCTGTCTATAGAATTCTACTTATTTAGGGTTCAGGAGTGGGTAGAGGTGAAGGGAGGTAAGGTTGATTTTAGGATTCAGGTTTGGGTTGAGGTAAAGGGAGGTATGGGTAATTTTAGGGTTCAAAGTTGGATGGAGGTGAAGGGTGATTTTTGGGTTCAGGGGTGGGGAAGAGTGAAGGGAAGCAAGGGTCATTTAAGAGTTCAAGGGTGGGAGAGGTAAAGGGAGGTAAGGGAAATCTTAAGGGTTAGGGATGGGTAGCGGTAAAGGAAGGTGTAACAAATTGGGTTATTGGTTGGGGGTGATGAAAGTCCTACTCGGGCAACAACCACAATTCTTGTTAGGGTGAACCACAAAAGTCACTAAATTAACCTGTACCATCTGGTAGCATGGCACAAAAACAGTCAGGTTAAACTTTGAGGCAATGTGTAATGTATTTATGTAGCACACAAACATTAATAAGGTGAAATACAACACAAGAAAAATCCCAAACCAATTTAGAAAAATAGAGTAAATTTGAAAAAATGAAATGATGCCAGCACAACAAAAATCCAATCAAGTAGAACCGGATATATGCACTTTTAGAGTTTTTAGTGAAAATAGCACCTAAAACCACTCGCTGTCATCTGTTTGTGCTAGACCGGGGGAAAGTCACAAGTTCAGGCCGATCTCGATGGAGCGCCAGTCGGATACAGGGACCAGGTTAGTCCTGCTGAAAAATTACCTTCTTCCATTCATGGTAGTGGAGGCCACAAGAAGGGGGCTGAGCATTGCAGATGGCCGTTACTGTAGCGTGAAGAGCATGTCAGGCTTCATGGATGGTTGTCGCTGTAATGCAAAGATCCATTCGGGCGTCGAGGATGGTCTTTGCTGTATCTTTGCAGTAACGGTCGTTGTGGGCTGTTGTTGCTGTATCACGAAGAGAAGATCTTGCAATGCAGGTTGTCGCTGGTGGTCACTATTGACACAAAGAGCAGTTCTCACCAGAGGTTTGTGTTAGCGGTTGTTGTGGATGGCAGAGTCTTGGCACAAACGGGCTTGTTTGCTGTCATGAGGAGCCCGAATATCAGGAATTTCATCTTTTCTTTACGAGGAGTACACTGATGCCAGCCAAGGGTCCTGGATCTGGGGAGGCACCTCTTGGGGATCAGAGAATCACTCCAGCAGAGGCTAGCAGGGCTCAGGCATACCAGTTGTAGGTCCAAGCAGTTCGAGTTACATCAGGTCAGCAGGGCAGTTGCAGGGAAGTCCCTAAAGCTTGCTGTGTCCCTGTAGCTCACACAGGAGTTCAGCCAATTGACCCTTGGAGTCATTCTGGTTAGCTTGTGATGATGGCAAGCAGATCCAGTCTTCCTTCTCAGACCGCAAGGCAGCCCATCAAGCAGCAGGGCAGTCTTTTTGCAGCAGGACAGTCCTTCTTCTGTAATCTCTACAGGGCCAGGAGTGTTCTGATGAGTGGCTATGGAGGTCCAACATGTATACCTGGTATCAGCCTGTGTGTGGAGTGTCTCCCTGTCCTACCCCCACATCTGCTTCTGGAAGGTTCTTCTCCTTCCCCTGTCAAGGCTGCAAACTGTCTTGGGGTGACAAAAGGCAGGGCAGGCCTGGTGTCAGGCTCCTTTGTGTGTGCAGGAGACAAAACCCTTTGAGGTATAAGCTAGGCTGGGTACAGCCCCACCCCCAGTCATCCTGCCAGGATGGTCCATCCAGTCCATGCCCACGACCCCTTTGTGTCACTCTCTGGAAGCAATACACAAATACCAACAGCAGAGCCATTTACAGTAGTGTGAGCCAGGACACTGGCAGAAGGCGCAAATAGTTAGGACAAGAAAATGCCAACTTTTTAAAGGGGTCATTTTCAGAATTCCTACCTAAAATCCGACTTTACCATTAAAGAGGAATTTAAATTACAATTCGTTTAAGTGGAAACAGCATATCTTTATCTGCTCCCATTCTAAAGTTTTCTCTTATTAATTGTAATAAGGTGTCCCAGTGTTATTCAATGGGAGAGATAGGCATTACAATAACGAAAAATGACTTTAGAAATTTTTCACTGCCACGACATGTAAAATTTAGGTACACATATACTACATTTTAAATACAATGTACCCTGCCCTATGAGCATTAGGGGTGTAGCTTATGGGTGACTTCTAAGTATTAAAAAGGAAGGTTTAGGCCTGGCAAAAGGTTTATTTTGCCAGGTCATAATGCCAGTTTGAAACTGCACTAAGGCTGTGGTGGCAGGCCTAAGACATGTTTGAAAAGGCTACTTTAGTGGGTGGCACAATGAGTGCTGCAGGCCCTCTGGTAGCATTTAAATAACAGGCCCTGGGTACTGGCAGTATCATTGAATAGGGACCTACAAGTAAATTAATGTTGGCAAGTAGGTGTAGGCCAATAATGCCATGCTTTATGGAGAGCACACACAGCTTACCACTGGTTAGCAGGAAAAAAGTACACAGAGTGCTAATGCCCAAAAAAAAACGGGTTCAGCTACAGAAAGCAAAAATTTGTGGGGTGACCCTGCAAAAAGGGCCAGGTCCAACATGCAAGGGTCATTTTACAGTTTAACAGGAGGGTAGGGGTAAAGGGAGGTAAGTAATAAAGATGGGGGTTGGGGGTTCGAACCAATAAAAAATAAAACAATATATATTTCCACACACATATACAAACGTGTGTGTGCATGTGTATAGACAAACATTCACACATACATATATGCACATGCATATATATATATATATATATATAATTGTATATATGTGTGTATTTATGTATTGTAAATGTCCATAATGTAATACCACATGTTCTAAAGGTCAACGAAAGGTATGTTTGATAAAAGCATGCATGGTGATGTCATGCATTTTAAAGACATGCAAGGTTGTATGACATTACCACACATGCATATACAACGCATTCTTTTGCCATGCATCCTTTACAACACAATGCCTTTACCATGCATTGCCTTTATCAGGAAAACCTTTACCACACATATAACTTTACCATGCATGCCTGTACAACGCAAGGTAAGTATATATAAGTCAAGTAAAACCCCTACACACATATATATATATATATATATATATATATATATATATATATATATATATATATATATATATATATATATATATATATACACACATATATATATATTCACTGTATAGTTAGGAATTAGCATTAAAAAAACTTAGAAATTCCCTGAAAAAACCAGAGGTTTCAGTTACGTTATAGTTAGGCTGACATTTTACTCATACAAAAGCAGACAAATTCAACCGCTATAACTTACACCAACGCAATGCACTGCTGATGACATCACATATTACATCACACATGACATGATCAGTGACATCACTGATGACATCTTAAATGACAAGGTTTTTTAAATGCTAATTCCTAACTATAGCGTCCCTGAAACCTATGGTTTTTTCAATGAATTTCTAAGGTTTTTTAGATCATTTTATTTATGAAAAGATGTTTGTAAGTATTTTTTTTATTTTTTGTCTGTTTTTTTCAAGTATTTCTATAAAGTTTTAAAACAATTATAATCAGTTTTAAAATATATATAACATAGCTGATCAAAGATTTATAGTGTTATTTATTTGAATTAACATTGTTTTCTTGTTTGTAAATTTGTACTGTGTGATATATAACAGAATTTTGAATTCAAAAAGAAAAAAAAATGTTTTATTTGCTAAATAAAATTTTGTATCATTGCTATTAATAGTATGAAACTTGTTTTGTTCTTTTCTTATGATAACTATCTTCTTTATATATATATCTATATTTTTTAAATTAAAAAAAGGGTCGCATATTGTATGCAACCCTACGCGGTGGGTGCGCGGATCCGTTATACGAATATCAGTCTAAAAAACATATTTAGAACAAATTAATATATTTTTTTGACGTAGAGGTTTATTACTGAGTACATAAAAATAGTAATAAAGAAGTTATAAATTTGTTTTAAAATGTTTTTAACAGATTTTTGTGGACGCGATGGTATCGCGTACCGGACGCAGATTTACGCATTGGGTGTGCGAATCCGTTACAGGAATGTAACCCTAAAATACATAATTACATTGAAATAATATTTTTTTTTAACAAAGAGGTTTATTAATCAATCCTAAAAAATAGTATTAGTGTTCTTCTGCAATATTTTTAAGATGTTTAAAGCACATTTTCGTGTACGCGGCACCATCGCGCACCGGACACATAGGGGTCGTGAATCCTGCCATCACATATTTCCGGGATCGCGCAGGGGATGCGTCTCCGGCGTAACTTCAAAAGTATGAAATATGAATGTTTCAAGTTTAAATATCTGTTTTGCATAAAGACTTTTCATTGAAATACTTTGAAACACAATATCCTAATAGTAATTTACAGTTTTATATTACATTTAGTACATTTGATCTTGCGAAATATTGAACTTTACTATTCTGTTAACCTGAAGTTGCTCTGAGCTGGGCTTTGTAACACCCGTTTTTACATACTGGTTTTAATTCATTCTCATTGTATTGTATTTAGAAAGAGGATTTACTGTTTTTATGTACACTTTTATGATCTATGATTCTAAATCAGATCGAAAAATGTTTATTGAATTGAATTGAAGTCTCCCAAGATGGCCGCCAGTGAAAAAGGAGCCCAAATGTAGCACCAATATCACCCAGATGTAGCCCACGTATATAGCCCAATGACAGAAGTGTGGAAAATTCCAGAACCAGTTTGGGCACTTTTAGAAGTCAGTTGGTAAGGGTTAATATGTCTAACCAATAGAAATGTGTTTTATAATTTGAAATAATGTAGGAAGGAATGTGATTTGTTACTTACATGTATTTGTGTGGAGAAAGAGAGGGAAACTTTGCCATTACTGGTTTTGCCTTGCCGAGAGCAGTGCATTACATTTATTGTGGGCATAAGAAAATCTTTTCTGAGTTTCTGATATTTTATATTCTACAAATCAATTTGGAAGGTGAGTTATAAATTTGTGAGGTGTATTATGTGTAAGCTTTATATTTCAATTTAAATAATTAATCAAGAACTTTGATGTTTGAAATATATTATTAAATGTAGAGATGTTTATTGTAGTTTGTTTTATTGTAGTTAAATGTTGTTTGAAATAGATTCTGTATAGTATTTTTTTTTTATTTTGTCCTCATTTGCCATTTTCTATTAGGTGTCAAGTGATCCAAGCAGCTGCATCTGACTAGGAGATCTCGGCCTCTCTCCAATGGAAGGAATGTAAAAAGAACATACCGAGACTAAGACGTGCTGCCAGCCTGGAACAGACTCCTTTAAACAGGTGCTAAGCTTAAACCATGATACCAATCGGGGAAGAAACTCCTTCCTCCAATTTGAGCTACCTGTTTATCTTGGTGTTAATCATTGGACCAGTGTAAATAACAAACTCATAACATAATGAAGGAAAAGAAGGAAAGAAGGGAAAAGAAAAGAAAAGCGGAAAAAGAGATACCAATCAGTGGCGTGCTGTCTTTACCCAGTTATCCCAAATGTCCCAAAGCCTCATACTCTTAAGATTCGCTGTGGCTCGGTCCAATGTCCCTATTCTCTGTATTGATGTCACCCACTCCATTTCTAGGGGGGAATTGGGCAAGATCCACTTTATTCAAAGCTCTCTACGTGCAAGAAGAATTAGCATAAATACAAGAGCTTTATGTGCTTTTGTAAATGCCCTATTCCCCTCCCCCTCTAACATCACCCCAAAAATAACCAAAGCCAAGCTCATCTGAACTTCTTGCCCCAATATGCCAGAAAGTGTTGTACCTACTTTCTGCCAAAAGATCTGAATCGAGGGACACTGCCAAAACATATGGACTTCATTTGCGTTGACCTCACCGCACTTGGGGCACCTCTTCTCCACCTGAGTCCCCAATTTCGATAGTCTCTTGGGCGTCCAGTAGGCCTTGTGGACTGTAAAAAGATGATTCTTCCTGAGTGGAGCAGACTTTGCATACAGCCATAAGTAAGACATAGATACTTGCCACTGGCGGGGCTTGCTCCTCCTCAGATACCTGAATCATCATCCAGTACCACTCCGATACCTCCTTTGGCGTAAGGGGATGGGAAACTATCTTTGACTCCCAAAATTAATTCCCTTTTCCGTCTTTGCCCAGTGTTTTTGCCCAACTCGTTAGCTGATAATACTTGAATCTTGATACCGTCCCTTCCGACAATTCCTGTATACGGTGCCAAGAAATTAACTCTGTGTCATCTAGGAGTTGGCCCCATCTAAGGATGCCACACTCCTTTAGAGGGGTTGCTAAAGAGTCTTGAAGACAGACAGGCGTACCCGGTGAATTCCAAATGGGTGCGTTATGACTGAAGTAGGGTATTTGTAAAGACCGTCTTATCTGATACCAAACCTTGCATGCACTCAAAGGGACCTTTAGCCTAACTTTTTTGAAAAACGTGGGGTGACCGAATTTAAAAAGAAAAAAAACGTTGAAATCTGAGGGACCAGTTGTAACGGCCCGAAAAAGTGGTGACATCTCAGAGGTATCTCTCAACATTTGTCTAAAAATCTTTAAATGAAAAACCTGGTAATACTGAAAAATATCCAGGCTGGCTATACCGCCTAATGCCTTTTTTGCTCTAAGTTTTCTCCAAGCGATTCTAGGCAATTTGTTTCCCCAAATAAAACTATTTAAATCTCCCTGGACCTTCTTAATCCAATCTTTTCTAAATTCTAATGGTATGGAATTAAATAAAAAGGTAAATTTGGGAAGAATGGACATCTTTATCAGATTAGATCTACCTAAGAACGATAAAGGAAGAGTACTCCAGGCCTGTAGTTGTTTCCGTACATTTGATGCTAAAATATCAAAATTCACTTTTGCGATGTTATCTAAATTTTGCACAATTTGGATGCCTAGATATCTCATGTTGTGTTTAATTAGGTCAGTTGGGACATGTGTGTCCCACTGCATTATCTCAGTTTTTTGCTGATTTATGGCATAACCCGAAACCTTCCCAAAAGCCTCAGGCGTTTCCCAAATTGCTGAGAGTGACGGAGCTAGGTGACCTGTAAAGATCATCAGATCGTCCGCATACAATCCGATCTTTTTCTCCCAACCATTACACACAAAAGAGGAGATATTCTTACATGATCTTAATTTTATTGCCAGGGGCTCTATATATAAGTTGAAAAGAAGCGGCGATAGGGGGCATCCCTGTCTTGTCCCCCTGCCTATATGTAGAGCTTTAGACAGATTACCATTAATTAGCACTCTAGCTGACGGGTTTTTATACAGAGCTCTAACAGCTGCCAGAAAAGTTTCTCCCAGATTAAATCTTTGACTCACTTCATACAGAAAAGGCCAGCTAACCCTGTCGAAAGCCTTCGCTGCGTCTAGGGTCATAACCGTCAGTGGGCTGTCATACTCCTTGGCCAAATCAATTGCACCGATTAGCTCATGAGTCAATTCATGCAGCTGTCTCCCTTTTAGAAATCCTTTCTGATCGGAATGGATCAGGGTTCCCACTATCTTATCTAAGCGTTTAGTTAGTATCTGGGAGTAGATCTTATAATCGCTGTTAAGCAATGAGATGGGTCTATATGACTCACAAACCCTCTGGTTTTTGTTTGGTTTAAGAAGGATAGTAATGGTGGCAGAGTCCCACGAAGATGGAAGATCATGATCAGAGACAAAGATGGAATTACAAAGTTGCAACAGAATAGGCGCTAGCTCTTCTTTCAATATTATGTATATCTCATTTGGAAGGGCATCCGAACCTGCAGCTTTCCCCTTCTTTAAGCTGTGTATAGTTTTATCAACTTCTTCCATACAGATAGGGCTATTCAATTTTCCCCTTTCTACCTCCTGAAGATGTGGAAGGGCTAAAACTTGATAGAAAACCTCAATTTGTCCCCTACTCGGAGTTGTATCTTCCGAGTATAAATCTTGGAAAAAGTGTACAAAGGCATTTTCAATTTCACAGGCGTCCGTGATTATTTTTCCTGAGTTTTGACATTTTAAATCTTTTATGAAATTCCTAGATTGATTGGCTTTAATCTTCCAAGCTAACAGTTTTCCACACCCCTCCCCATATTTATAATGAGATAGCCTACTGGCCTCCCATTTCCGCCTTATTGTAGCCTCGAGAAAATCAGCCAGCTTGGCTTTTGCTGCTTGTAATTTTTGCCCAATTTGGTCCTTGCTTACCAAAGTAATAGACTGTGCCAAATCTCCTTGTAAGGTTGTTATAGAGGTTTCAAGAATATTAATTTCCTCCCTGAACTTCTTGGTATGGACAGAGCTAACACTAGAAAGAACGCCTCTAAGGAATGCCTTATATGTACCCCAAACATTGTTTAAGGGAGCTGAATCAAGATTGAAATGAAAAAAATCCTTTGTAGCTACTTTAAGGTTTTCCACAACCAAAGGATCTAAGAGCAACGTACGGTTAAGTGTCCATCGTCGCAACGAAACTTTGTCTCTGAACATGATCTCAAGGGATACAGCTGAGTGGTCAGATAAATGTTCGGAACATGCAAAACGTTCCTAATATTTTTACTGATAGTTGAATCTACCAGAAAAAAATCTATCCTCGAACAATGACCATGTTTTTTGTTATGAAAGTTAAAATTTCCTCCTTCTATCTCATCCCCATCACTCATTATCCTCCATATATCTATAAGACCTGTATCTGCTATCAATTGTTTCAAGGCCCCTCTCATATTAGGGGTTGACATTGCTGCCCTTCTAGAAGTAGAGTCTTGCACTGGGTCCAAACACACGTTAAAATCTCCCCCCATTATGATAGGGACACCTATATCTACTAAATGCAAAAATAGTGTATGTAAGGGTGCAGGGTCGTCTAAGTTAGGGCCATAATAACCCACAAAAGCCAACCAAACATTGTATATTTTTGCTTTAACTATCACCCATCTACCTAATGGCTCTACAACACAATCCCCCAATATAGCTTGAATGGATTTTTTGAAAAAGAGGACCACCCCTTTCACCGTACAAGACTGGGAAGTATATATACAGTGTTCGATCCATTGCTGACCCCTTAGGATATACAGTGTTTGATCCATTGCTGACCCCTTAGGATATACAGTGTTTGATCCATTGCTTACCCCTTAGGATTCTGTATAGTATTATGTGTCACCACCGAGTTCATTACTTTTACTACCCTACGTGGTGTAGAAAATTTGCTCTCTCCTTTTTTCACAAATCCCATTTTCCTGGTGACCACCCAATCACCATAAACAATTCTAACATCCTTCACTCCTTTTCTTCTGTCATAATCATCCTTATTTCGTTCTTGAGACCCTTTAACTCTCGCTGCAATTCGTTCCCGGTCTACCCAAACTTGATCTTTCTTTTGCAACCACACAGGAGACTCTTTGGTTGCCAGTTCTCTTCCTTTTAAAGCCACAAAAGGTGACACACCTGTAACAGAGTGAGGAGTCACCCTATGAGCCCACATCATTTTAACTAATTCCTCCTTCCACCTTAGTCCATTAGCCAAAGACAATTGGATGTTGTCCATAATGATGCGATTAACCCTCTCAACTAATCCATTTGCCTGTGGTCTAAATAGCGCCACTCTCTCATGCTTAATACCTAATCCCATAAGAAAATTTGTCATGACAGTAGAAACTAGCTGAACTCCATTGTCCGTAACCAAACTCTTAGGTATCCCTTCTTCCAGAAACACATTTCTCAAGAATTCAACCACAATCTCAGATGTAATATGTTCCACAGACTTAACTACAAACCATTTACTGTGGTAGTCTACCAAAACAATCAAAAATCTATTCCTTACACCTAATCTATCAATTGGACCCAAAAAATCCATCGCCAACTTCTCCCAGGGTCGATCAGGAACCCACACACACCCTAGCGGAGGTTGACGGATCACCCTACACTTGTCACTATTACTACATGCTTGACAATTTTTTACAATCTCTTCCACCTCTCTATCCATTTTGGGCCACCAAAATTTTTGCCTCAATCTTCTTTTACACATGCTTCTCCCTAAATGTCCTTCATGTATGAGTTTGATTAACTTTCCTCTCAACATTCTAGGTGGAACAACACGGTTGCATCTCAAGACCTTATTCGTTTGGATACTCAACTGATCCTTCACTTTTACATATTTCTTTAACTCCTCATTTAAGCTCATCACATTTTTCCACCCATCACGTATAGCTTCTTTAAGCTTTATGTACCCTCCATCTGTGTTCAAAGCTTCACTCCACTCTTCCTGTCTTAAAGCCAAATCTACATCACTAACAATGGATAAGGAGTCCACCTCAAACACCAAGGAAAGATCCTCTTCCTCAGCCTCAACCGGCATGCGCGACAAGCAGTCAGCTATGACATTTCTATTACCTCTGACGAAGTCAATTGAGAAATTGTAATCCATTACTGATAACAGCCATCGAGAAATTCGGGGAGTCACATTCCCTTCAAGACCCTTCCCACCTTTAAAAATATGCACCAAAGGCTTGTGATCTGTCCTGAGAACGAAAGGCAGTCCCCATAAATAAAACCTAAAGTGATTTATCGCCCAACAACAACCCAAAGCTTCTTTCTCAATAGCAGAGTAAGACCTCTCCGCTCCTTGTAAATGACGCGATGCAAATCCAATCACACTTTCCCCGTCTACTGTCCTTTGAGTTAACATAGCACCCAACCCAACATTGCTTGCATCAGTTGTTAATATAGTTTTCTTTGACACATCGAAGTGGGCTAAGGTGGGTGCACTAACTAGAGACGTTTTGATATTCTTAAATGCTGCCTCACATGCTGAATTCCATTCAAATAACAAACCCTTTTTCAACAATGCTCTCAAAGGTTCCACAGTGTCGGAAAAATTAGATACAAATTTTGAACAATACTCAGCAAGACCAAGAAAAGATTTTAACAGTTCCTTATCTGTTGGTTGGGGAGTATCAACAATCGCCCCTACAATACTTTTCTTCGGCCTAATCCCATTGGCAGATATTTCATGACCCAAATAATTTACTTGCTCTTTCCTCAATTGACATTTCTCCTTTTTTATGGTTAATCCATGTTCCGCAATTCTTTTTAAGACTTCACCCAACAACTCATCATGATCTTTGAAAGATCTACCAACCACCATTATGTCATCCTGGAAACATAAAACTCCACACATTCCCTGAAAGATGTTCTGCATAATCCTTTGAAACACCGCGGAGGCTGAGGCTAATCCAAACGGCATACGATGGTAGCGGAAAGCCCCCAGCGGTGTGACAAAAGAAGTCAGGGGTCGTGATTCCGGATGCAGATTCACTTGGTGATAAGCAGCGGACATGTCTAAAACGCTAAAAATCTTCCCATCACACTCAACATCTCTGCTATATTTGGTAGTGGTTGGCGGTCCACCCATATGTTTTTGTTTAAGTCCCTCAAGTCTATACAGAGACGAATCTTATTTCCTTCCTTGGGTGCGACGACAATCGGGGCAAGCCATTCTGAGGATTCAATAGGCTCAATAATTTTACATTCTAGTAATTTGTCCAGCTCTTTTTGTAACGGTTCTCTCATCAATAAAGGTATAGGCCTAACTTTGTGCACTACTGGACAAGCATTCTTTTTTAGGATAATACGATGAGTAAATTTCATCAGCATACCCAACTCATCGGTGAAGACATGGGGAAATGACATCATTAATTTCTTACCCCAGTCAGAATCTCCTTCTAAAACAGGTAAACCACATTCTTGTGCAGACTCTACAATCATCACAGGTTCTTTAGCATTAGGGTCAAGGATGATGTTGAGGTCTTTTTGATGGTGCCATCCTAAAAGGTTAGAACCATCTTCAGTCACATACACTCTACCATGAACACTATTATTTAAAAAAAATATATCCATCCATTCCATCCCTACGATGTTAATTCTTTTTCCGCCATATCCCACTGCTTTTATATCAGAATGTTGTAAGTCTTTTAAGTTTTTCTTCAATTCTTTCTGATAGACATCTTTAGACATCAGTGTGAATAAACTACCTGAATCCACTAATACCTTGATTTCAGCATTACCAAAAGTGATTCCACAATGGGGTTTCTCAAGCTTCTCTGTACTTTCCATTCGTATATCTTTGTTTTCATTAATAATTTTCTCATGTTTAGACACTTCACACTTATCTATAGATAGCATCAGTTCTTCCCTTATCTCCCCTAAAATTTCCACAGTCTTAACACTTGGACTTTGAACCTTAAATCTACACATTTTAGCTAAATGACCCTTTCTCCCGCATGATCTACATGTCACATTTCTAGCTCCACACGCAAAACTAGAGGCAATATGCCCAGGACAACCACACCTATAACATGTAATCTTCCTTTTTACAATTACATTAGGTACATTAGGTACATTAGGTACATTCTTCGAATTGGATGTGTACGGAGCTTCTGTTTTTGTAACTTTTTTCAACCCCACTTCTTGCACATCTAGGGCAACCACTTCTTTTTTCTGAAGACTTTATATTTAACTTTCCCATATCAATCTCCTTCATCCAAACAGCCGTGTGTTCCAAACTCCTGGCAATCTGCACAGCTTCTTCTAATGTAGGATCCAAGGATAAAAGTCTTTCTTTGACTTTTTTGCCTTTGGTACATCTCACAATTTGGTCGCGAATTAACGACTCCATTAACCCCTGAAACTCACATGTTACTGCCAAACCACGCAGTGTCGCTACGTAAGTCATTATATCTTCATCATGTGCTTGTACTCAACAAAAGAATTTGTGTCTCTCAAAAACTACACTAAGTTTAGGTGTAAAATGTTTTTCGAGCATCTGAAAAGACATGTCATACACATTTACAGGTTGGCCATTACCAATTCCCAAAGAAATTTCTGGAAGGTCATCATATATCCTTCTTCCTTCAATACCCAAATGGTGCAGCAAAATTGCTTGTCTCCTTAATGGCCCATATCTATCACCACCAATTGCTAACATATACGTGCTAAAAAATTTTTTCCACCTTTTCCAAGGAATACTTTGTTCTCCAGGAAGCGGCAAAAATGAAGGTGGGGCAGCCATGCTTTGATCCGCCATACCTGCAATTAAAATTTAAACAACAAACTAATTTTAAAAAAAATAATAATAGACTAAAATAACTATCTAAAATAACTATCTAAAATAATTATCTAAAATAACTATCTAAAATAATTATCTAAAATAATTATCTTCTTCTGTTTCCTCTGTAATGGTTTCACTTTCCCAGCGTAAGTCTTTTTTCTATTTTCACAGGTACAGGAAGCTACACCAGACAATCTTCAGTGAGAAGCTTGGATTCCCACAGTAAACAGCTTCATTCAGAGCTCCAGCTTGACTGCAGGTATATTGGAAAAGTGATTTTAATGTTTAACACACGTTCTTGTTTATTTTCCAAATCTTGGCGCTTAATTTATCATGTACTGAGCTTCCTTGCTTCTCAAATGGCCTCACTCCTCCATGTACTTAGAGATAATTGCCACGCGCTTGACTTCAGAGGCTTTGTTTGTTTAATAAACACTTAACTCTTCCTCGCGCTGAGTCACACGAGCTTTATTTCCTCTGACATCCCCTCGCTCTGTCATACACTCTGAGATAATTGCCTCGCGCTTGACTTCAGAGGCTTTGTTTGTTTAATGAGCACTTAACTGTCTCTCGCGCTGAGCCAGCCAGTCCCTCGTCGCCAAAAATTGTAGTAACCACAGAGGCAGTGGTTGGTGAATAACGTAGATTTATTCAGGAGTACATCCACAGTAATGTACAGCGACCTCTAGCTTCTTCAACTGACTGTCTTCCCAGAATCACTCAGTGATGTCATTCTATAACATCACTGAGTTCTACAATGGAAGTAAGAAATCTCCACAAATACCTTAAGACAACAAGTTTTACGGTTTCAAAGTCATCGATGTGGGAAATATTGTCGACGGAAATACAAGTCAAAGTAAAAATTTGATACAAAATGTCGTTTTGGATTCCCACGTCCAGTAATTTCCAAAGGAAGAGTCAACAGTTTCATGTCAGCAGTGAGGCATACTATAACTCGAAAATCTCCAAAGAATACTTACAAAATAAAAAGAAGTGAAGATTCAAAGTATATTAATGATTACAATACAGTGATTTTGATGATGTGGAATGCAAATATGGATATCCAGTATGTTGCAGATAATTCAATTGCTGTTGCTCGCTATGTTACATCATATATAACAAAATCTGAAAAGACAGAGTTGAAAGAAATGTGGGAAGAAATTTCACAAGAGAAGACTCTTAGTAACAAATTGTACAGCTTTAGTTTGAAGATGCTTTCCCATCGAGAGATTGGATCGTACGAATGATCGGATCGGTTGACATCTGCAAGTTTATATTCAAAGTCAAGAGGAATCATTTGGGTAAGTCTAGGTCTTGCTGCAACACGAAATCGAGTATTGAAGTCTGTACAAGAAATTGAATACTTGGCATTAAATGAACCGGAAAGTACAGATATTGTTAAAACAAACATGTTGGATACGTACTATCCTAAAAGAAGTACACATCTGGAAAACATATGTCTCTATGAAGTACTGCAGTATTACAGCTTTAAGAGAAATGTTACAGAAAATATAAATGAAGAAAAATATGCAGTAATTGGATGTGATGGATGTTTGGTAAAACATACCAAAGTAAATCTTATTAATCACAGGAAACTCAGTTGTGATACTGTAGATAAAAGGGAATTTTTCTATTTAGCACATCTACAACTCTTCAAGCCTTGGCGTACTGAAATTGAATTGCTTGGAGATTTTGAGTGCTATGAAGATTCTTTTAATGCATGTAAAGATAGCATTGAATGCACAGTTTTTCCAAATTATCTACAAATGTTGAATGAAGAGATTGAACAAGAAACTAGTATTGCAGCTGAAATTGCTAGAGACAGTTCTCAAGATAGTCAAAGTTCTGCTCCACTAAGTCAAGATCCACTAGGACAACCAATTCTTCAAAATGAAGCAGCAATAGCCATGAGTGAAGTAGAAAGGGCAATGCAACAAGCACAACAGGATATTATGGAGTTGGGAAACTTGGAAGAACCACTAAATATTGAACAGAAAGAAATATATCAGCAAGTTACACAACAGATAGAGCATGGTTTACTTCATGAAAAAAAAGAATGCAACTGCACATCATTTAAACCTATTCGAATGTATATCAGTAGTCAAGCTGGTACAGGAAAAAGTTTCTTAATTAAAGTTTTGACCAGTTATCTACAGAAAACCACTGAATCACATTTATTTGTGTTGTAAACGCTCCAACTGGGTTAGCAGCACACAACATTAAAGGGATTACATTACATCGTTTACTGATGCTACCAGTTGAACATGCAAATAAGTTGGAATATCACAACCTAAATGGAGAATCTTGTTATGAAGTTTCAAGAGTATTAAAGAAATTGAAACTTCTGATAATTGATGAGGTGAGCATGGTCTCAAACGTAATGCTTGCCTTTGTACATTTAAGAATGCAACAGATTTTAAAAACAGATTATGATGTTTTATTTGGAGGAAAACATGTAATTGTATTCGGCGCTCTATTACAACTTACTCCTGTGAAAGGGCAACCAGTTTTTAAAACACTTGTCCATGTAGACACTAGGAAATCTTTGGGAAGTATTGGAATTGTGAACATTTGGTCTCTTTTTGAATATAAAGAACTTATTAGGAATATGCGACAAGTAAGTGATGAACATTATGGAAACATTCTTCAAGATATTAGAATTGGTGTCTTGACAAAAGATGGTAAAGAAGCTTTACAAAGTCGACTACTAACAAACTTGTTTCCAAATGAAAATATTGCACCTGAAATAATGTACAAAAAGATTGGAGAAAAGAAGTCTATAGTTTGTCTAATGCCAACACTGCAAGAGTGCTCTACATTCAATCAAGAACTTTTGAAACTGGAGAAACAACCAATAGTGAAAATGGAAGCCATTGATAAAATGGAACACGAAGGAGTTACTATTCTTCTGTCAGAGAAATTACAGTCAAAATTAGATTCTTTGGAAAAATCTGTATCTAAGACTGCTCGTTTGGAAAAGACTTTATATGTATGTGTAAACTGTCGGGTAATATTACGGCGTAATGTAGATGTTGAAAAAGGTTTAGTGAATGGAGCAATGGGAAAAGTTGTTGATTATGTAAATTTTCAGAACAGAGATGGAATTGAATATTTGAAGATTAAATTTGATCAGATTGAAGAGGTAAAACAGATTGGACGGTGTGCTGTTCGTTTTTTGCTTGTTAAAGATTTGTATGTTCGTAGAAAACAGTTTCCTCTTTCTTTAGCATATGTGGTGACCATTCATAAATCTCAAGGTTTAAGTGTAGACAGTGCTTTGGTAAATATTGGAAGTACAGTTTTTAAAGACGGTATGGCATATGTTGCATTGTCTCAACTAAGAACATTATCTGGATTGTATTTGATTGATTTTGATGAGATAAAGGTTAGTGCAGATGCAAATTGTGTAAGAGAGTATAATCGGTTAAGAAGACTGTATGCTCCTAACTTAGGTGAATATCCCATATATGAGAAACGTGTAGTATGTCCAAAACGAAAATATGAGAAACACTCTAGTGAGGTTAGAAAGAAGAAAACAATTCAAGAGAATGTTCAGGCTGTAAAGAAAATGAAATGGACACTGTTGATGATATTGTAGGATACCAGTTAGAAAATAGTTCAGGTATCAACTGCTATACTAATGAAATTTTGAACGTCGTGTTTTTTCTAGAAAATCTTCATCATCAAATTATGGAAAATTGAGAAAAAAGATTCTGTTCTTTGTTACATTATATTTTTGAAGAGTTGAAAACTGATAAAACTAAAATCCATGCTGCTTCTGGCATTCGGCATCTTTTGGATATATGTTCTGGTTCTTCACAATTTACACTTAATGTACAACCAGATGCTCAAGAATTTATTATGTTTATGCTTGCAGTATTGGAAGATGAAGGAATACAAATTGAAAATCTGTTTGTACTACGTTACGGATGGCATCATCAATGTGAAGACTGTTCATTTTCTTCTACCACTGAAATAGACACTGAATGATTCATATATTTGACAATACCAGATTGCAAAACAGTGTATTTTAACAAATTAGTAAAATCAGCTAATCAAGATATGAAATGTACTCACTGCAAATCAGAAATGTTGTCAACATTATTTATAGAAAGATTTGGGTAATATGTCATTTTAATGCTACAACGTTGTACAGCAGCTGGAAGAAAATTGGAAACCAAAATAAAAAATTTTGTGGCAACTCAAGTGTCAATTTCAGGAAGAACTTTTAAAGCAGTGGCTAGTATTTTCCATGATGGACCTAGTACAACATCTGGACACTAAACTGTGTATTTAAGATGCAATAAAGGATGGACACATTGTAATGATGCCCATTTGGAATTCAAATGTCGGTTGCCTTACGAATTACCAAATTCATATCTGATATTTTTGATGCCAAAGTTTTGAAAACATAATTCGGCCTATTGGGAAGATGTAAACATGAATTAACGAGTTTATTTTGGATATTTTCAATGCAAATGATTTTGGAAACATCATTGGGCCTATTGGGAAGATGTGAACAATTAGTGATATTGCATTTGGAAAATTGTGTTTGAAAGAAGTAGTTCATATATTTGATCTTTGTATTATATGCAATGTAATTGAGAGTGTTTACTTTTGAAAATGAAAACAGATAGTTGAACTAGTAAATATTTTGAAAAGAGATTTGTTTTTTTTACAATCTAATTGATTGTATTTTTTTGCCTGCTGTTATATGATGATCAACATTGAAATCACTGTGTATGGTGAAATTCAATAGAATCTGAAAACAACAAAAAAGAGAACCTGAATATGTTATGTAATTCTAAAATTATGTTGTGTTCTTAAACCTATAATATTATTTGCAATAACAGTATTTTTCTTCTCTTTTACAGAAAGTAAAACTAAAGTGTGAAAATATTTTAAATTTACTTTACAATGAAACAAATGTAAATAGTTTCAATGAGTTTGATATATACTTCAATACAAAAGGTAAGATGAAATAATGTAATAAGCATAATAATATGACTTAATGTTTACAGACACTTTTATTGCAGTTATTCATTTTTTCAAACTCAATCATCTCACTCCTCAAATCACCTCAGCAGTACTCATGCACTCCTTCAAGCACTGCAGCATAACCTATGTACTTACAAAATCACCCAGGCATTACTAATCCACACATTTAATCAGTTTGGCAGTACCCATACACTCCTGCAATCACCCAGACATTACTTCTACAGTCTTGCAATCACTCAAGTATTACCTATGCACTCCTTCAATCCTCCAGACATTACTCTTCCACTGATAGAATCACCCAAGCAGTAACCATGCACTCATGCAATCACCCAGGCATTACCTATACACTTACAAAATCATCTAAACAATACCTATCCGCTTACAAAATCACCCAGGCACTACCGATTCACTTCTGCAATCACACAGGCACTACTCATCCACTCATGCAATAACCCGGACACTACCCATGCACTGCTCCAATCACCCATGCACTCCTTCAATTACCCAGCCAGTACCTATGCACTCCTTCGATTACCCAGCCAGTAGCCATGAACTCCTCCAATCACCCAGTCACTACCCATGCACTTATAAAATCACCATGCACTATCTTTGCACTCCTCCGATCACGCAGGCAGTACCCATGCACTCATGCAATCATCCAGGCACTACCCTTGCACTCATGCAATCATCCAGGCATTACCCATAAACTCATGCAATCACTCAGGCAAAACCTATGCACTTACAAAATCATCCAAACAATACCTATCCACTTACAAAATCACCCAGGCACTACCGATGCACTCCTGCAATCACCCAGGCACTACTCATCCACTCATGCAATCATCCAGGCATTACCCATAAACTAATGTAATCAGTCAAGCATTACCCATGCACTCTTCAATCACCCATACAGTACCTGTGCACTCATGCAATCACCCAGGCAGTAACCAAGCACTTATAAAATCACCCAGGCACTACCCATGTACTCCTCCAAGCACCCAGGCACTACTCATCCACTCATGCAATAACCCAGGCACTACCCATGCACTCCTCCTATCACCCAGCCAGTACCCATGCACTTATCCAATCACTCCGCCAATACCCAAGTACTTATAAAATCACCATGCATTACCTTTGCACTCTTACAATCACCCAGGCACTACCCTTACACTCAAGCAATCATCCAGGTATTACCCATAAACTCATGCAATCAGTGAGGCATTACCCATGCACTCTTCCAATCACCCATACATTACCTCTGCACTCATGCAATCAACCAGGCATTAACCAAGAACTTATAAAATCACCTAGGTACTACCTATGCACTCCTCCAATCACCCAGGCACTACTCATCCACTCATGCAAAAACCCAGGCACTACCCACGCACTGCTCCAATCACCTATGCACTACCCATGCACTTCTCTAATCACCCAGACACTACTTATTCACTCCTTCAATTACCCAGCCAATAGCCATGCACTCCTCCAATCACCCAGTCAATACCCATGCACTTATAAAATCATCATGCACTATCCTTGCACTCCTCCAATCATGCAGGCAGTACCCATGCACTCATGAAATCATACAGGCATTACCCATAAACTCATGCAATCACTCAGGCAAAACCTATGCACTTACAAAATCATCCAAACAATACCTATCCACTTACAAAATCACCCAGGCACTACCGATGCACTCCTGCAATCACCCAGGCACTACTCATCCACTCATGCAATAACCCAGGCAGTACCCATGCACTGCTCCAATCACCCGTGCACTACCCATGCACTCCTCCAATCACCCAGCCAGTATCTATGCACTTATCCAGTCACTCCACCAATACCCAAGCACTTATAAAATTACCACGCACTACCCTTGCACTCTTACAATCACCCAGGTACTACCGATGCACTCATGCAATCATCCAGGCATTACCCATAAACTTATGTAATCAGTCAAGCATTACCCATGTACTCTTCAATCACCCATACAGTACCTGTGCACTCATGCAATCACCCAGGCAGTAACCAAGCACTTATAAAATCACCCAGGCACTACCCATGTACTCCTCCAAGCACCCAGGCACTACTCATCCACTCATGCAATAACCCAGGCACTACCCATGCACTCCTCCTATCACCCAGCCAGTACCCATGCACTTATCCAATCACTCCGCCAATACCCAAGTACTTATAAAATCACCATGCATTACCTTTGCACTCTTACAATCACCCAGGCACTACCCATACACTCATGCAATCATCCAGGTATTACCCATAAACTCATGCAATCAGTGAGGCATTACCCATGCACTCTTCCAATCACCCATACATTACCTCTGCACTCATGCAATCAACCAGGCATACAAAATCACCCAGGCACTACTGATGCACTCCTGCAATCACCCAGGCACTACTCATCCACTCATGCAATAACCCAGGCAGTACCCATGCACTGCTCCAATCACCCGTGCACTACCCATGCACTCCTCCAATCACCCAGCCAGTACCTATGCACTTATTCAATCACTCCACCAATACCCAAGCACTTATAAAATTACCATGCACTATCATTGCACTCTTACAATCACCCAGGTACTACCGATGCACTCATGCAATCATCCAGGCATTACCCCTAAACTAATGTATTCAGTCAAGCATTACCCATGCACTCTTCAATCACCCATACATTACCTGTGCACTCATGCAATCACCCAGGGCAGTAACCAAGCACTTACAAAATCAGCCAGGCATTGACCATGCACTCCTCCAATCACCCAGACACTACCATTGCAGTTATACAATCACTCAGCCATTATGCATGCACTCCTTCAGTTAGTCACGCACCATAGGTTTCAGGGACGTTACACTTAGAAATTAGCATTTAAAAAACCTTAGAAATTCACTGAAAAAACCATAGGTTTCAGAGACGTTATAGTTAGAAATTAGCATTTAAAAAACCTTAGAAATTCACTGAAAAAGCCACATCTAACACCTCGAGTGGTCCCTGACTCCCCCCCACCCGCTGCCCTTCTTTCATGATAATTCTACTTGGTGTATTGTAGTAACCACTAGCAGCCAAAGACTTACAATAAAGCAAAATAAAGAAAACAGCACTGAAGCCGCGGGAAGGGTATATCCATCAGTGCAGAATCAAAAAGCATTTTAAAAAACCTCCATCTGCGTTAGCTTATTCCCCTCAAACCTTCCCTTTAGCCTCCTTTAACTCCCCCAAATATTCTTGTGCATTAATTTCAGAAAAAAACATTCTAACCCTCCCATTCTTTATAACCTTAAGCCGCGAGGGGAACAGTAAATAAGCTTCACAACCGGCCTCTTGGAAGGGTGCTATTAATTGTCGGAGTCGCCACCGCCTCTCAACAGTAACATGGCAAAAGTCCGGCCTAGTAAAAAAAGTATGTCCGTCATAAGTCCTCTTGGAATCCGGCTTTGCCTTGTCTATGAGCGCCTGTCTGAGAAGAAAATTGCCCACGTAGATCAGAATGGCTCTTGGTCGCCCTTCTTGCCCGTCAGGCCCCCAATAGCAATTACCGTATGCCTTTCCATGGCGGCAACGCCGCCATGGAAAGGCACACCTCCGCCAGCATCATAATATGGATGGCGGTGTCTTGCAGACACCACCACCATATAATGCCCCTCTTCTGCCGGTCGACGAGTTGACTGGCGGAAAAGCGGCAGACGGTCTTTCCGTCCGCCGGGGTCCCCTCCGCCATACTAATATGGCAGGGAAAAATGTGTGGCGGGCGGAGGAAAATAGCGGGCGGATCGCCACCGCCATACGGGCGGTGGCGATCCGCCCGTTATCATAATGGGCCCCATAGTTCGGTTTTTCAGAACACACTGTCTTAAACTTTCTAATTTCATCTTCAAACTGATCAATGCTAATCTCTTTCCCATGTTCTTCAACATCTGCAGTTGTCAAGCTCTCAGTTTCTACACACTGCTGTTCTGAACCAAAAAAACGAAATTCAATTTCATCACACATTTTTTCTACATCTGATAAACAACCGTGTAAAAGAGCTGTGTTCAGTTCACTTAAACATAATGCAGGAGTCTTCACATAATACACTTTCCTTACAAACGTCCGCATTCCTGAGTGGTGTACTGCTAACATTCTTAAGTGATGAAAAGTACTTTTACACACTTTTCTTGAAAGACAAGCCAGAGAATGTCAGTGTTTCCTAGTATATTGTCTTACATTACATGGATCTAGTCCTTGTAACAACCTAATCTTCTGTTTAACACTTTTCTGTGCATATTGTCGTAAAACATTTTGCATTATGTTAATAGATTCCTGTTGAATACTGCAAATACTGCTACAATCACACTTATATACAAGAGCTTGTGTGCATTTCCCTTGCACTTCTTCAGCTATTAATTCTTCTGCACTTATAACAACTATTTCTTCTTTTGCAATGGGACAACCATTCCGAACTTCATAACAGCGACCTCCAGTATTAACTGCAAATGGTAAAATATTTTGTTGAAAGTAGCTTTCTTCATTAAAGAAAGGCTCACTAGTAGAAGTGTGTTTCCATTCACCACTGAAACTTTTACAAAAGTTAGTTCTATTAACAAGTCTTTTTCTTTTGCTTTTGTCTTTCAGAAACTTCATTATTTTATTTAAAGATTCAATTTAAAAAAAAATCAAAATAAATAATTTTTGTTGCATCTTAAAAGCAGTATCAACTACAGTTTCAATCTGCTGCTTCTGTTTGTAAGCTGGTAATCTTCTTTTATACTTCTTACAAAGTTTCAATAAATTCTGAATTACTCTACTTCGAAAGAGCTGTTGTCGAATCTCTTGAAATTGTTTTTGTCCTCGTGTAACTTGTGTTTTTTCCTTATTTTTCTTTTTTTGTTTCCATTTGAAGTGTCATTCTCCTTCTCCTTAGTTGAAAAACTCTTCTTCTTCCTTTAATTCCTATTGTTCTCGTATAATTTCTCCACAACTTTTTTAAGAAACTGTTTAGTAGTGTTACCTAAACAAACTTTATCCTTGGTAACATTCTCATTTGTTTCTACCACATTTTACTTCTTTTTCTTTAAGTAGATCTCTTTTTTTTGTTTCCTTCCCTTTTCATCTTTTATTGCCATCTTGAATTTGTGATCCAAACAAAATAATTTTCTGAAAAACAAAGAACACTTTCAATACTTTCTTACATCTATTTAATATTTCAAAATAATTACATGTCATTACTAATATTAACTACTAAGCAATTATTTACATGACTATTTTCTGGATTTCAAATTTCAAAACACTACTCATTCCACTTAAATATATAGTGTGTACTTCAACAATACCTTCCCAAACACTTATACAAAGTACCATAATCACTAATTCCGTTCCTATCATGTCTTTAACCTCAAGCGCCTCTTGCATCCCACTACTCAGCAACTTCTAACAATGTTGGGCCTACCCAAATGCCCTTTAATGTCACAATTGAAAGTCTCACCATATTACTGAAAGGATGCATACATCTCCCTGTCCCTTTTCCTAGTGGCATCATACTCAAAACAAACATACAAATAGCTCTATACCTCTGTTTTATAGGTATTGCATAGTCCAATACATAACTCGTGTCAAAAAATACATGTTGAAGCATAGACGTACCTCAGCAAACTTAAACTATTAAGACAAATTATCGAGCAATGTAAATTGGGGCGATATTTAAGTTGCAACTGTGTGCGGTTTTTTTCTATAGCATAGAAGTTCAATACAACTTTCTCTCTGCTCATCACATGTCCCCAGAAGGCCAGTGAGGGTCAACGCAGATGGGCCTCTGTTACCTTCCTTTTACAAACAAGGGGAGAGGAACTATTAGAGACCGGGAACAAAGAGGAAGGGGGGGGTCAAGGGACGTGTCATTCCCAGTCTCTCGATGTGCTACCCCTGTGATGTAGGCAGCTTCAGCACGAGCAGGAAGGCTGACAATTGCCTTAACTTATATTCACGTGTGCTTCACCAGTCTGAGCAAACCCATGCACCAAGTATGCAGGCAACATTTAATTTTTTTCATCTCACTGAAGTAAATAAAGCATGTCCGTGTTATAGCCCCCCCTCAGTATTTTCCCACAAGCTTCAATCTACAGAAGGCAATTTCTTGTACATTTCCCTAGCCGCTTTTAGACCCCAATTCATCCCTGTACCTTAGTCACAAGACCATGTACTCCTTGCAACATAACACACTGCACTCGTATAGCATTGAACCGATTGCAACTTTCTCTGTGCTGTACAAATGGCACCAACAGGCCAGTGAAGGTGTAAGTGCTATTTTTCACGGTAGATGGGCCTCATTTGCCTTCGTTTTACAAACAACGGGAGAAGAACCGTTGGAGAGCGGGAGGAAAGAGAGGGGGGGGTGAGCGGGCTCAAGGGACGTGTCATTGCCAGTCTCTCGGTCTGCCGCCCCTGTACTGTACGCAGGTTCAGCACGAGCAGGAAGCTTGACAATACCTTAACTTATATTCACGTGTGCTTCACAAGTGTGCACAAACCAATGCATGAAGTGTGCAAACAACATATTATTTTTTTCATCTCACTGAAGTTAATAAAGCATGTCTTTGTTAAACCCCCTCCCCAGTATTTTCCCACAAGCTTCAATCTGCAGATGGCCATTTCTTGTACATTATCCCGGCCGATTTTGGACCCCAATTCATCCCTCTACCTTAGACACAAGACCATGTAACCCTTGCAACATCACACACTGCACTCGTGTACCATTGAAACCGATTGCAACTTTCTCTGCGCTGTACAGATGCCACCTACAAGCCAGTGAAGGTCTAAGTGGTATTTTTCACGCTAGATGGGCCTCTTTTACCTTCCTTTTACAAGCGACGGGAGAAGAACCGTTACAGAGTGGGACGAAGGAAAGGGTAGGGCTCAAGGGACATGTCATTGGCAGTCTCTCGATCTGCCGCCCCTGTGATGTACGCAGGTTCAGCACGAGCAGAAATGTTGACAATACCTTAACTTACATTCACGTGTGCTTCACAAGTGTGCACAAACCAATGCACAAAGTGTGCAAAACATATTTCATTTTTTTCATCTCACCGAAGTTAATAAAGCATGTACGTGTTAAAGCCCCCCCCCAGTATTTTCCCACAAGCTTCAATCTGCAGAAGACCATTTCTTGTACATTTCCCTAGCTGATTTTGGACCCCAATTCATCCCTGTACCTTAGTCACAAGACTATGTAGTCCTTGCAACATAACACACTGCACTCGTGTAGCATTCAACCGATTGCGACTTTCTCTGTTCTGTACAAATGGCACCAACACGCCAGTGAAGATGTAAGTGCTATTTTTCACAGTAGATGGGCCTCTTTTACCTTCGTTTTACAAACAACCGGAGAAGAACCGTTAGAGAGCGGAAGGAAGGAGAGGGGGGGAGTGGGCTCAAGGGACATGTCATTGCTAGTCTCTCGATCTGCCGCCCCTGTGATGTACGCAGGTTCAGCACGAGCAGGAACCTTGACAATACCTTAACTTATATTCACGTGTGCGTCACAACTTTGCACAAACCAATGCACGAAGTGTGCAAACAACATATCATTTTTTTCATCTCACTGAAGTCAATAAAGCATGTCCGTGTTAACCCCCCCCCAGTATTTTCCCACAAGCTTCAATATGCAGAAGGCCATTTCTTGTACATTACCTTGGCCAATTGTGCACCCCAATTTATCCCTGTACCTTAGACACAACACCATGTAACCCTTCCAACATCACACACTGCACTCGTGTACCATTGAAACCGATTGCAACTTTCTCTGCGGTGCACAGATGCCACCAACAAGCCAGACAAGATCTAAGTGCTATTTTTCAGAGTACATGGGCCTCTCTTACGTTCCTTTTACAAACGACGGGAAACAAACCGTTACAGAGTGGGAGGAAGGAGGGGGGGGTCAAGGGACCTATCATTCCCAAACTCTTGATCTGCCGGCCCTCTAATATACGCAGATTCAGCACAGGGAAAGACCCTGACAATTCCCTCCATTTATAGTCACATATACTTCACCAGTGTGAACAAATTTGTACACAAAATATGCTCGGAACATTTCCATTTCTTTTTTATCTCTCACACATTCATAAAACATATCTCTTGTAAAGAAACGTCCCCCCACCTGTATTTTCCAACAAGGCACAATCTGCAAACATCCCTATTTCTCTTACATTGACCAGGCTGATTTTCGATATTAATTCAACCCTGTACCTTACTCGCAACACCATGCAGACCTTTCAACATAAGAGACTGCATTCCTCATTTCACGAAAACACTTAAATATATACTGCGCACTTCAACAATACCTTCCCAAACACTCATACACAAGTACCATAATCACTAATCCCTTTACCACCATGTATTTCACCTCATCTGTCTTTTCATTCTTCACTACTCAGCAACTACTAACAGTGTTGACTATATCCAAATGTAAAGCAGAAACCCTTTTCATATCACAGTTCAGTGTCACCATATCACTGAAAGCATGTACATGGAGCTGTATCTTTTCCTAGTAGCACATCCTTGAAAGAAACATAGAAATAGATATATACCACTGTTAAATACTTAACGAATCTCCCGATGCATAACACGTGTAAAAATACATATACAAAGGGACGTGCCATTCTTAGTCTCTCGATCTACTGGCCTTCTAATCTCTGCACATTCTACACAGCCAGGGACTCTGACACTTCCCTACACTTATATACAACTATAGCTCACCAGTGTCAAAAGTCCGAGCACAACGTGTGCACACAACATTTCTTTTTTTTGTTATTTCCCTCAACTTAGTAAAACATGCCTTTTCTACCCCCCCACTACTTTTCGACAAGTAACAACGTGCAAACGTCCCACATTTTCTTTATGTTGCCCGAATCCATTTTGGAACCCAAATTAACCCTGTACCTCACTTTCAAAACCATATACTCCTTTAAACATGATAAACTATACTTCTTCATTCCTCAAAAACTCCTAAATATATAGGGGGTACTTGTTCAGCAACTACTCACACTCTATGCACATTTTGTAACAAAAGAGAAACAGCACACTTCGGCAACACTATATTATTTTAAAAATAATATTTTCAAACTTTAAAATATCGCCTCAAAGACTTAACCACTACTACACAATATATAACACACGTTATTAATTTGTAACTCACCTCTGTAGTTGGTATGCAGATTTCGAATTTCACAAACGTATGCAATATTTTCTTTCTCAGACAATAAATGTAATTCTAGACTCTCGTCAAAAATAGAACCAGTAATGGTAAAATTTCCCTCTCTTTCCGCACATAAATACATGTAGATAACAAATCAAAATCCTTCCTTCATTATTTCAAATTGCAAAACACATTCCTATTGGCTACTCATATTAACCCTCTCTAACTCTCTTCTAAAACGCCCCAAACTGATTCTCTTATTTTGTGGATTGGACACTCCCCCACACTGCCTCATCGCCATACAGCCCCGAACCCTTACAACAATTCAGAAGCCTATATCTAATAATACTACTGCAAATTTTAAAGAATACACTTCTTCTAGACATACTACTCATTTTCAAAAATTAACTTTAATAGCTTACCAGTTCTAATTAATTTTGCATTTCATATTTTATTACCACATTTATTTCTACTCCTCCCCCAATCAACTTTTCGCCAATTTTCATACCAACAGTTTCTGCAACATTCAACGGAAGGCTCAAGGTCACAAGTTCACCAAATTTCATCCCAACAGTTTCTGCAACATTCAATGCCACATGCAGGTCATAAGTTCACCATACTTCATCCTAACAGTTTCTAGAACATTCAACGCCACGTGCAGGTCATAAGTTCACCATACTTCATCCTAACTGTTTCTGGAACATTCAACAGCAGGTGCAGGTCACAAGTTGACCATTTTTTTAAGTTCAGAACAGTACCTTCCAAATGCAAGTAGCAGGTGTGGTTGCGCTCCGCACGTCTGATGGTATCCTATGTAGTGTACATTTCAAACATTTTTTATTAACTAATCAGAAACATACTTTTTCACGAAAGTAGCATGCACCCTAGTTTTCACTACACAATGTTCTTCATCACCCAATCAGTTATCCTTTTCTAAAAAAAAAGCTTGTTCTCCACCTTTCAACATTTCTCTCATTCTACCAACAGACTACATGAGCTACAAACATCTTTTCATTCCTTCCAGCCATACCATCGAAATGCTAGAATGGATTGTAGGACACAGCTATGTTTTCTGGTGCAAAAGGTATGCTGAATACAGACCTATTAAAAAAGACCTAGGTTTACAAAATGTGGACATTAAATGATTTACACAGAGAGGATTAAAGTGGCACCAATTGTTGCCTTTGGTTAAAACCTCTATGCATCTCCAACCCCCTGACCTCATGATTGTGCACTGTGGTGGCAATAACCTAGGCACATTGACTGGGGTAGGTCTGGAAATGCCCATGTAGGATACCTTTGTACAATTGATGTTGCTTTTGTCTCAAACTGTCTTTGTATACTCCAATATATGCCAAAGACAGAAGTGGAAATGGTCAAATCAATTCTGTCCTCAAATTGAGAAAGCTAGGAAAATTATCAATAAAGCTATGTCTGCATACCTCAGAGATCACACTTCAATTTTACGTATACCTCCAAACACGTGCAGCTCCTCCAGGCAGAGAAGGACGGAACACCCATATCCCCCCCATATCATTATATTTGCTCCAAAGAAATACCGGTCCCCGTGACAAAAGTAAACCTGGATCATAACTAAACATTGCTCCTTGGAACTGCCCCACCCGGCAGCTTAACTAAACGAAGCACTCAACACCCCGCTTCCTTTTTCTTTTTCCTGCTGTGATTTCCAGTCCCTACGCGAATCCCGCCGAAAACATATACACGTGCTGCTCCTCGGAGCGGACACGGAGGAAAAACGCGTACCCCCCCATATCATTATATTTGCTCCAAGGAAGTGCCGGTCCCCGTGACAGAAGTAAACCCCGCATCATAACTAAACATTGCTCCCGGGAACTGGCCCACCCGGGGGCTTAATTAAACGAAGCACTCGACACCGCGCTTCATTTTTCTTTTGCCTGCCGATTTCCAGTCCCTACGCGAATCCCGCCAAAAACATATAAAAATGTTTATTTACGTTCTGACTCCCTGTGACACCCCCTGAGCACCCTAGGAAGGTCACAGTATTCCTACCCTACCCTCTTCTACTTTTCCCCCCTTTTCCCCTACTCGTTTCAACCGACTCACAAAATGGCTGCCAACGCTTCCTAGTTTGAAGTGTTGGCAGCCAATCCCAGGGAAGCTCGTGCTCGGAACGCCTCAGCCAATCAGATCTCACAATTCTGAAATATCGATCTCTGTAAATCTTTAAATATCTCAAAAACTACTGCACTGATTTACACCATTTAAACACAAGCGTGCTTTCTGGACCAAGAGCTATCTCTCTGCCAAATGTGGTGTAATTCCGTTCAGCAGTTCGGGCTGTAGCAGTGTCTAAAGTTTCCTATGGAAATTAACATGGAGAAAACGTGTGTTGGGCCCCCTTTTGTTCTCGGTTCCCCCTTCACGAATCACCCCCAAACTTTCAAGACAGGAGCTGACCTCAATGAACAATTAGTTTTGAAAATTTCGTGAAGATTCGTCAAACAGTGCCAAAGTTATTAGCAAAACAAAAAGCGCTTTTCCTATGGAAACTAGGTTCTAACTATAACTACCTACTGGCGACCGCCAGTAGGTAATATATATATATATATAGCATTCAGAAAACTTAGAAATTCACTGAAAAAACCAGAGGTTTCAGTTACGTTATAGTTAGGCTGACATTTTACTCATACAAAAGCAGAGAAATTCAACCGTTATAACTCACACCCCCGCAATGCACTGCTGATGACATCACATATTACATCACACATGACATGGTCAGTGACATCACTGATGACATCTTAAATGACAAGGTTTTTTAAATGCTAATTCCTAACTATAAAGTCCCTGAAACCTATGGTTTTTTCAATGAATTTCTAAGGTTTTTTAGATCATTTTATTTATGAAAAGATGTTTGTAAGCATTTTTTTATGTTTGTCTATGTTTTTTCAAGTATTTCTATAAAGTTTTAAAACAATTATAATCAGTTTTAAAATATATATAACATAGCTGATCAAAGATTTATAGTGTTATTTATGTGAATTAACATTGTTTTCTTGTTTGTAATTTTGTACAGTGTCTATTATATACCAGAATTTTGAATAAAAAAATAAAAATTAAAAAAAACGTTTTATTTGCGAAATAAAATGTTGTATCATTGCTTTTAATAGTATGAAACTTGTTTTGTTCTTTTCTTATGATAACTATCTTCTTTATATATATATCTATAGTTTTTAAATTAAAAAAAGGGTTGCATATTGCATGCAACACTATGCGGTGGGTGCGCGGATCCGTTATACGAATATCACTCTAAGAAACATATTTAGAACAAATTAATATATTTTTTTGATGTAGAGGTTTATTACTGAGTACATAAAAATAGTAATAAAGAAGTTATAAATTTGTGTTAAAATGTTTTTAACAGATTTTTGTGGACGCGATGGTATCGCATACCGGACGCAGATTTACACATTGGGTTCGCGAATCCGTTACACGAATGTAACCCTAAAATACATACTTACACTGAAATAATATATTTTTTTAACAAAGAGGTTTATTAATCAATTCTAAAAATTAGTATTAGTGTTCTTCTGCAATATTTTTAAGATGTTTAAATCACATTTTTGTGTACGCGGCACCATCGCGCACTGGACACATATGGGTCGGGAATCCTGCTGTCACGTATTTCCGGGATCGCGGAGGGGATGCGACTCCGGCGTAACTTCAAAAGTATTAAATATGAATGTTTCAAGTTTAAATATCTGTTTTGCATAAAGACTTTTTATTGAAATACTTTGAAACACAATATCCTAATAGTAATTTACAGTTTTATATTACATTTAGTACATTTTACGGATGCGTGACGTATGCGCAACGGGTGCGCGACCCCTACGTGACTCCATGTCACATAGAAAGTAAGCTTCTTATTGGTTAAAGAGGCTTTCATTTTGTTGGTGGGTGGAACCAAGACCACTTACAGTCCTTTCATTTTCGGTGTGGCTGGCTTAAAGACTACCTGTTTTGTAGACTCTGTCAATTTTGTATTTTTTGGGGTGTTTTTCATTTTTTTTTTTTTTTAAATGGCATCAGCGTTCCCTGAAGAGCAGGAGGAGGAGATGGAAGAGATGGAGGAGGCAGTGAAGAAGAGAAGGGAAAGCATTGTGTGGGCTTTCTTTACTGTGCCTGAAGGTGAGAAGAAGATGAACGCACGTAAGGTGACATGTACAATTTGCCACAAAGTCCTCTATAGAGGATCAGAAAAGAAGTACTCTTGCGGTACTTCTTCAATGAAGAAACATCTTGAAACAATACACCCTGTTCGTCTTGCACGAGAGGTGGAGCGCCGAAGAAAGGAAGAAGCAGCCAATGATGATGGAACACAACCATCAACATCTGCAGGGGTTGTCTTGAATACTCCACAACCTCTCAATTTCCAGAGTTAGAGAATGCTGGCATCCACTGCAGAAAATGTTTGACAACTCTGTGTGTTGGAGAGCTCTCCATTGACACTATCAAAACACTCCTCAGAGCACACAAGTGTTAATTTTTTTGTTTTGTTTTGTTACTTGTGTTTCTTCGTTGAAAAGAAACAGTAGAGTTGGACTGTTTAACTTTTATTTTTTGTTTAAAAAAAATGAAAAACACTATTTTTAAAAAAATCTGAAAATATAAAAAATATAAAATTGTTTAAAAAAAAAGGTTCTAATGGAACCACCTAAACTGGGTAAAAATAGAGAAATTGTATGTAGTGAAAGTGATTGCTTGTATGAATGTGTGTATGATCATTGTTAGAGTTGTGTATAAGTAGTATCTCAGTGAGTGGATGAGCACATGCATAATACATAGGTGAATGAATAAGTAAAAGAATAGTGCTTGTGTGATTTGATATGGGCATAATTAGTGGCAGAGTGAATGGATGACTGCATGCATAAGACCTGTGTGAATGGTTGAGTGTAAGAGTAGTTTTTGAATGATTGCATGAGTGCATTCGCAGTGCCTGGGTCATTGTATGAGTATATATGTAGTATCTGGGTGATTGCATGAATGCATGGGTACTGCCAGAGTGAAACAATGAGTGAAACAGTACTCCCTGACAGTTTCTATGAGTGCATGTGTATTGCCTGGATGATTAGATGAGTGCTTTGGTAGTACCTGAGTGAATGGATGAGTGCATGGGTTGTGGTTGAGGGAATGGATGAGTGCATAGGTAGTGCCTAGGTGACTGCATGAGTGCATGGGTAGTGCCTAGGTGATTGCATGCGTATAGGGGTGATGCCTGTGTGATTGTATAAGTGCGTGGGGAGTACCTGAGTGAAAGTATGAGTGCAAGGCTAGGGTCATTGCCTGGGTCATTGAAAGACTGCATAGGTAGTGTCTGAGTGAATGGTTGAGTTTAAGAGTAGTGCCTGAGTGATTACATGAATACATGTGTAGTGCCTGGGTGAATACATACGTGGAGAAGTACTGTCTGGGTGAGTGCATAAGTACTGCCTGTGTGAGTTTATGAGTCCATGTGTAATGTCTGGGTGATTACATCAGTGCATGGGTAGTGCCTGAGTGATTGTATGAGTAAATGGGTAGTATGTCAGTGATTGCATGAGTACAGGGGTAGTGCCTGGGTGATAGCATGAGTGCAGGGGTAGTGCCTGGGTGAATAGATGAGTGCATGGGTAGTACTTGAGTGAATGGATTAGTCCAACTGTAGTGCCTGCATGATTGGATGAGTGCATATGTAGTGCCTGAGTGAATGGATGAGTGCATGGATAGTGCTTGAGTGCATGAGTGCATGGGTAGTGCCTGGCTGATTGCATAAGTGCAGGAGTACTGCCTGGGTTATTGGATACATGCATTGGTAGTGCCTGAGTGAATTCAAGAATAATATCTGGCTGCTTAGATCAGTGCATGGCTAGTGCCTTAGTACAAGGATGACTGCAAGACTAATCCCTAGGTCATTGTATGAGTGCATGGGTAGTACCTGAGGGAATGGATGAGTGCATGAGTAGTGCCTGAGTGAATGGTTGAGTGCAAAAGTAGTGCCTGAGAGAATGGATGAGTGCATTGGTAGTACCTGAGTGAATAGTTCAGTGCAAGAGTAGTGCCTGGTTGATTACATGAGTGCAGGGGTAGTGCCTGGGTGATTGTATGAGTGTCTGGGAAATACCTGAGAAAAAGTATGAGTGCAAGGCTAATGCCTGGGTCATTGTATGAGTGTATGGATAGTGCTTGAGTGAATGGATGAGTGCATGGGTAGTGCCTGAGTAAATGGATTAGTCCAACTCGAGTGCCTGGGTCATTGGATGAGTGCATGGGTACTGCCTGAGAGAGTGGATGAGTGCATGAGTAGTGCCTGAGTGACTGGTTGAATGCAAGAGTAGTTTTCTGTGTGATTCCATTAGTGGATGGGTAGTGCCTGGGTGATTCTATGAGTGCAGGAGTAGTGCCTGAGTGATTGGATGAGTGTATGAGAAGTACCTGAGTGAAAGTATGAGTGTAAGGGTAATGCCTGGGTCATTGTATGAGTGCATGGGTAGTGCCTGAGTGAATAGATGAGAGCCTGGGTAGTGCCTGAGTGAATGTTTGAGTGGAAGAGTAGTGCCTGGATGATTGCATGAATGTATGGTTAATGCCTGAGTGATTAGATGTGTGTATAGGTAGTGCCTCCTTGATTGCATAAGTGCATGGGAGTGCTGCAGTGAATGGTTAAGTGCAAGAGTAGTGCCTGGGTGATTGCACAATTGCATAGGTAATGCCTGATTGATTGGATGTGTGTATAGGTAGTGCCTCCATAACTGTATGAGTGCATGGGTAGTGCCTGAGTAAAAGGATGACTGTCAGAGTAATGGCTGGGTCATTGGAGGAGTGCATGGGTAGTGCCTGAGACAATGGATGAGTGCATGTGTAGTGTCTGAGTGAAGAGTTCAGTGCAAGAGTAGTGCCTGGGTGATTGTATGAGTGTATGGAAATACCTGAGAGAAAGTATGAGTTCAAGGCTAATGCCTGGGTCATTGCATGAGTGTATGGGTAGTGCTTGAGGGAATGGATGAGTGCATGGGTAGTGCCTGAGTGAATGTATTAGTCCAACTGCAGTCCCTGGGTCATTCGATGAGTGCATGGGTAGTACCTGAGAGAATGGATGAGTGCAAGAGTAGTGCCTGAGTGAATGGTTCAGTGCAAGATTAGTTTTCTGTGTGATTCCATGAGTGCATGGGTAGTGCCTGGGTGATTCCATGAGTGCAGAGGTAGTGCCTCAGTGAATGAATGAGTGCACGAGTAGTGCCTGAGTGAATGTTTGAGTGCATGAATGTATGGTTAATGCCTGAGTTATTAGATGTATGTATAGGTAGTGCCTGAGTGACTTCATGATTGCAAGAGTAATACCTGGGTGCTTAGATCAGTGCATGGGTAGTGCCTAAGTAAAAGGATGATTGCAAGAGTAATCTCTGGGTAATTACATAAGTGCATGTGTAGTACATGAGAGAATGGGTGAGTGCATGGGTAGTATCTGAGTGAATGGTAGAGTGCAAGAGTAGTGCCTGAGTGATTGTATGAGTACACAGGTAGTGCATGGGTGATGAATGAGTGCATGGGTTGTGCCTGTGTGAACGGAAGAATGCAAGGATAATGCCTGGGTTATCCTATTAGTGCAAGGGTTATGCTAGAGAGAATAGATGAGAGCACAGGTAGTATTTGTGTGAAAGGATGACTGCCTGGCTGATTACATCAGCAACATGATGATAGTTTGCAAATCATGTAAAGGATCAACATCATTTATATTATAAACAAATAACATATAAATGAACTTTGAATTTTTTTTCACATTATCATCTATATTATTTTATGTATTCTTACCTTTCATGTAATTTAGATACATTACTCAGTAGAAGTATTTTAGAGTAGTATTGTCCTAAACAGCATTAAAACTCTTTTCAAACGTCACCAGTATCTACTATAAAGAAGATGAAGAAAAACTGTTATTTAATGCAATGTATTACAGAAATTATAACATTATATTTTTAAGAACATAAATTTAGAATTACATAACATTTTCAGTTTCTCTTTTTGCTGTTCTCAGATTCCACTTAACTTCACCATACACAGTGATTTCAATGTAGTATCATCATTGAACAGCAGGAAAAAAACAATCAACTTGATTGTAGAAAAAAAAACAAATCAGCTTAGAGCATTATTTCCAATATGTGTAGCTATGTGTTTTCCTATGTACATTTTGTTAATTACTTCCTCCATCTACATTAACTCTATTATTTATCTCAAATACATTTGCAAAAATGTAGACTCTCATTTACATCTGGTACAATATAAACAACAAATATATAAACTGTTTGCTTTTAAACACAATTTTCCAAATGCAATATCAATTAGCGCAAATAATATTCCAAACACTAATTATAAATACTAATAGTTTACACTCCTGTCTACTTTCTGTTCACATCTTCCCAATAAGCCGAATGATGTACTCAAAACTTTGGCTGCAGAAATAGTAAGTATGAATTTGGTAATTCATAAAGCAATCTAGGTTTGAATTCCAAGTGGGCATCATTGCAAAGTGTCTATCCTTTATTACACTTTAAATACACAGTATAGTGTCCAGATGTTGTAGTAGGTCCATCATGGAAAAAAATAGCCACTGCTATAAAAGTTCTTCCTGAAATAGATATTTGACTTGCATTAAAAATGTTAATTTTGGTTTCCAATTTACTTCCATTTTCTCTACAACCTTGTAGCATTAAAATTAGATATTTTCCAAATCTTTATATATGTAATGTAGACAACATCTCTGATCTACAATGCAAACATCTCATGTCCTGATGGGCTGTTTTTATCAATTTGATAAAAGGTACTGATTTGCAGTCTGGTATCATCAAGTAATGAATCGTTCTGTTTGTATTTCAATGGTGGAAGTAAATGAACACTCTTCACATTTACGATCCCATCTGTAATTTATTCCAAATACGTTTTCAACCTGTATTCCTTCATGTTCTAATACTCCAAGCATAAGGATTAGAAATTCTTGTGCATCTTGTTGTATATTAAGAGTAAATGTCAAAGAACCAGTACAAATATCCAAAAGATGCCAAAGGCCAGAAGTAGTATGGATTTTGCTTCTGTCAGTTACCAACTGTTGAAATACATGATGTAATAAAGAACAGAATCTTTTTTCACCATTTCCCATGATTTCATGATAAAGATCTTGTAGATAAAACACAACATTCAGAATCACATTAGCATAACAGTTAATACCTGAACTATTTTCCAACTGGTATCCTACAATGTCATCAACAGTTTCCATTTTCTTTTTCTTTACACCTTCAAGTTTCTCTTCAATTGTTTTCTTTTTTTGAACCTCAGTTGAATGTTTGACATATTTTCATTTTGGACACACTACACGTTTCTCATATATGGGATATTCACCTAAATCAGGTGTATAAAGTCTTCTTAAACGATTATACTCTCTTACACAATTTGCATCAGCGCTAACCTTTTTCTCATCGAAATCTATCAAATACAAACCAGACAATGTTCTTACTCGAGACAATGCAACGTTTGCCATTCCCTCTTTGAACACTGTACTTACGATATTCACAAAAGCATTGTCTATACTTAAACCTTGAGATTTATGAATAGTTAGTGTATATGCTAAAGACAGAGGAAACTGTTTTCTGCGAACATGCAAAACTTTAACAAGCAAAAACGTACAACACAACCCCCAATCTGTCTTACCTCTTTCATCTGATCAAATTTTATGATCAAAAATTCTATTCCATCTCTGTTCTGAAATTTTACAAAATTAACAACTTTTCCCATTGCTCCATTTACTAAACCTTCTTATACATTCAAATTACGCCGTAAAATTACCCAACAGTTTACACTTACATGTAAAGTCTTTTCTAAGCCTGCAGTTTTAGATACAGACGTTTCCAAAGAATGCAATTTAGCCTGTAGTTTCTCTGTAAGAAGAATAGTCACTCCCTGGTGTTCAATTTTATCAATAGCTTCAATTTCCACTATTTGTTGTTTTTCCAGTTTCAAAAGTTCTTGATTAAATGTAGAACACTCTTGCAGTGCAGGCATTAGGCCAACTATAGACTTCTTTTCTCCAAGCCTATTGTACATTACTTCAGCCGCTGTGTTTCCAGTTGTAAACAAGTTCCTTAGTAGCCGACTTTCTAAAGCTTGTTTACCATGTTTCGTCAAAGCACCAATTTTTATGTCTTGAAGAATATTTCTGTAATCTTCATCACTTGCTTGTCGCATATTCTTAACAAGTTCTTTATATTCAAAATGTAACCAAATGTTCACATTTCCAATATTTCCAAAGATGTCCTAGTGCCTTCATGGACAAGTGTTTTAAAAACAGGTTGTTCTTTTACAGGAGTAAGTTGTAGTAGATCTCCGTACATAATTAAATGTTTTCCTCCAAACAGAACATCGTAATTTGTTTTTAAAATCTGTTGCAATCTTAAATGTACAAAGGCAAGCATTAAGTTTGAGACTATGCTCACCTCATCAATGATTAAAAGTTACATTTTCTTCAGTACTCTTGAGACTCCATAACAAGCTTCTCCAGATAGCTTCTGATATTCCAATTTATTATCATGTTCAACTGGTAGCATAAGTAATCAATGTAAAGTAATCCCTTTAATGTTGTGTACTGCTAATCCAGTTGGAGCTGTTACAACAGAAGATAAATGTGATTCTGTAGTTTTGTGTAGATAACTGGTCAAAACTTTAATTAAGAAACTTTTTCCTGTTCCAGCTTGACCGCTGATGTACATTAGAATAGGTTTAAATGATGAACATTGGCATTCTTTTTTTTCATGTAGCGAACCATGTTGTATCTGTTCTTTCACTTGTAGATATATTTATTTCTGTTCAATATTTAGTTGTTCTTCTAACTTTTCCAACTGAATAATATCCTGGTGTGCTTGTTGCATTGCAGTTTCTACCTCATTCATGGCTATTGCTGCTTCATTTTCGATAATTGGTTGTCCCAGTGGATCTTGTCTTAGTGGGACAGAACTTTGACTATCTTGAGAACTTTCTCTAGCTATTTCAGCTGCAATAGTACTTTCTTGTTCAATCTCATCATTTAACATTTGAAGATATAGAGGGAAAATTGTGCAATGAATACTTTCTTTACTTTCATTAAAAGAATCTACATAGCAGTCGAAATCTCCAAGTAACTCCATTTCACTACACCAAGGCTTGACAGAAAATGAAATAGATATAGAATGCACTGTCGAAATCTTGGATCTTCAGAGTACAATCTTGTCAAGCGGTATTCTCAAGCTGGAATCCTTACAGATCGCTCATCAAATCGTCCACCTTCTCCAGTGGGGAATAGCTGTGGAAAACAACGAGCTTCTAAACTTTTTTCCCATACACTCATGGGCGTTCCCTTTGCTTCCTTCATTTGAAATAATTCAATACTGTTTCCTATCACTTCTTTTGAATGTAAAGGATGTATACTATAATGTTCATAAAACTCTTCAATCCTAGAATTGTCCACTTTTTCTATTTGGCCACTTGAAATTTCAGTTTCATCTTCTAAGCATTTTACCTTTTCATCAACATTTACATACATATAATAAATATTATTCTGTACCAGATATAATGTAGCCTTTTGTAGTTTATTAACATCTACAAACTCTTACCATATTTTTCGACTCTTTGTTGGTACACCATTAACTAGAATAACTACTGGCTCATTTTCCTCCCTGTATACATGAACAGTTTCAATATTTAAAAAAAAATCTAAAGGCAAGTAAACAACTCTTCCTTTCAGACCTCTTTGTAAATCTGTTGGTGGCAGCTTACCTGTTTTAGGCTCCATACGAACTATAGCCTGAAATGGGTACACAGATTGAATAAGAATAGACTCATATGCATTCAAATCTGCCATTTACTGAGGAATAGCTACCAACTCTAAGCTGTTATGTACTGCTCTAGCTGGCATTTTGCTCTCTTCTAATTTATTGTAACAATATTTACAAATAAGTTGATCAGTAGTCAACTCAAACGGACCTTCTACCAATAAATAGGCACCAAATTGCTGCCACTTATCATTGTTTTCCTATTCACTTTTAAAATATAAATCAACATTCCTAGTTTGACTTCTATTGTGAGTACGTGGACAACAAATACAAACATAGTTTGATTTTTCAGATGAAACTGTCTTAAACTTTGTAATTTCCTCTGCAAACTCATCAATACTAATATCTTCAACCTGTTCTTCAACAAGTACACTTATCAAGCTCTCACTCTCTCTACACTCATCTTGTGAACCAAAAAAAAGAAACTGTATATTATCCTAAACTTTTTGTACATCTGATACAGAACCGTGCAAAAGAGCTGTGTTCACTTCACTTAAACATAATGCAGGACTTTTTACATAGTAGAGTCTTCTTACTAACTTTCGCATTTGTAAGTGGTGTACTGCTAACATTCTTAAATGATGAAAAGTACTTTGACACACCTTTCTTGAAAGACAAGCCAGGGAATGACCCTGCAGCTTAGTATATTTTCTTACTTTACATGGATCTAATCCTTGTAACATCTTAATCTTCAGTTTAAGACTTTTTTTTTTGGCATATTCTCGCAAAAAAAATCTCATTATGTCACTAGATTCCTGTCGAATACTGCAAATACTACTACAATCCCACTTATATACCGGAGTTTGTGTACCCTTCCCTTGAACCTCTTCAGCTATTACTTCTTCCACACTTCTAACAACCATTTTTCTTTTGGAATAGGACAACCATCTTTCATCTCATAGCATCGACCCCTAGTATCAACTGCATGAACTAATGTGTTCTGTTGAAAATTATATTCTTCATTAAAGGTTCAGTACTAGAAGTGTGCTTCCATTCACCAGTAAAAGTTTTACAAAAGTTACTTCTATTAACCAGTCTTTTTCTTTTTCTTTTCTCCTTCATAAAGTGCATTGTTTTATTTAATGTTTTCATTCTCTTCAATACTATTATAAATAATTTTCGTTTCAATTCAAAAGCAGTATCTACTACACTTTCAATGTGTTGCTTCTTCTTATACGCTGCTGATCTTCTTTTATACTTTTTACAATCTTATAATAAATTTTGAATTACTCTATTTCAAAACATTCGTACACGTATCTCTTTAAATTGTTTTTGTCTTTTTGTGACGTGTTGTTTTTTAAAAATGAAATTTTTTTCCATTACAAGTGTTTGTTTCCTTGTGCTTTGCTGTAAAAAATTTATTTTTCCTTTCATTACTATTGTCTTTTTTTAATCTCTCTGCAACTGTTTTAAGAAATTGTTTAGTACTCTTACCAGAACACACTTTATCCTGAGAAACATTTTGGTCTTTTTGTAGTCCACTCCTTTTACTTTGGTTTAAGTAGTTCTGTTTTCTTTGTTGCCTTCTTTTTTAATGTTATCTTGCCATCTTCAATTTCTAATCCAAACAAAATAATTTTTATAAAAAAGAAAGAATAGTTTCAATAGTTCCTTACATCAATTAAGTATTTTAAATTAATTACATGTCAACATTAATAGTAACTGGTAAACAATTAATTACAATTACATTGCTATTCTCTTTATAACTAATAAAAAAAAGGTACTGAAAAAAAACAAGAGAAGTTCAGAAAAAAGCAACAAAGATAAGACGGGTGCAGAAAGATGCAACATAAATATAGAAAGAAGCAACAGAGGTGAGAGGATGTAGCCTTATGGCTAGAGCGGTCGACCTCGAAGCTGGGAAACCGGGTTCGAGTCTCCGCAACGACGCTCAAAATCCTGTGATTCTGGGCAAATCACTTAATCTCCCCGTGCCTAACAAAAAAATGATTGTGTCCTGTAACGAAACTGGTGCTCATGTAAAGCGCTCTGATACTCAATGGCTTGGGTCTAGTTTGTGCTATATAAAACTCTAAAAAAAAAAACAGTCAAGAAAAGTGCAGAAAGAAGCAAGAGAACTGCAGAAATGCAAAACAGCAATCTTTGCAATATTACTATTATAAGTCTCACCATGTTCCTAAATATATGCATACATGCATCTTTACTTTTTCTGCTGGCATCACACATAAGAGAAACATATAAATAGTTCTATACCTGTATTACACACATCTAGCATCTTCAGAAGCACAAAACGTATGAGAATACATGTGGAAGTACAGACATACCTCAGTCACAAGTCCATGCAGACCTTATAACTTCACAGACTGCACTTCCCATTTCAAGCAGACATGTAAAATTATGCAGCGTATTTCAAGTGTACCTTTCCATAGACTCATACAAAGTAGCCTAATCAGTAATCCCTCTACCAACATGTCTTAAACCTCAGTTTTGAGCTGCAGCTGCACCATTCTGCGACTACTTTAGGAGTTGGGTCTAGCCAAATATAAAGCAGCAACCCTTCTCATCTATCTGTTGGAACACTCACTATATTCCTGAAAGCATGTATGCATGTGTCTGCACCTTTTCCTAGTGGCATCATATATAAAAGAAACATACAAATAGATGTATACCTGTGTTTTATACGTATAGCATCTTCAGATGCATAACACGTATGAGAATACATGTGAAAGTACAGACATACCTCAGTCACAAGACCATGCAGACCTTAAAACTTCACAGAATGCAGTTCCCATTTCAAGCAGAGACCTAAAATTATGTGGCGTATTTCAAGTGTATCTTTCCACACACTCATACAAAGTAACCTAATCATTAATCCCTTTACCAACATGTCTTAAACCTCACTTTTGAGCTGCACGTTCACCATTCTGCAACTACTTAGGGTGTTGGGCCTAGCCAAATATAAAGCAGTAACCCTTTGCATGTGTCTCTTGTAAGTCTCACCATATTCCTGAAAGAATTCATGCATGTCTGCACCTTTTCCTAGTGATATCATATATAAAAGAAACATACAAATAGACGTATACCTGTGTTTTATATGTCTAGCATCTTCAGATGCATAACACGTATGAGAATACATGTGGAAGTACATAAATACCTCAGTCACAAGACCATGCAGACCTTAAAACTTCACAGACTGCACTTCCCATTTCAAGCAGACACGTAACATTATGCAGCGTATTTCAAGTGTACCTTTCCACAGACTCATACAAAGTAGCCTAATCAGTAATCCCTCTATCAACATGTCTTAAACCTCAGTTTTGAGCTGCAGCTTCACCATTCTGCGACCAATCAAGGTGTTGGGCCTAGCCAAATATAAAGCAGTAACCCTTCGCATATCTCTGTTGTAAGTCTCAGACATATTCCAGAAAGCATGCATGCATGTGTCTGCAACTTTTGCTAGTGGCATCATATATAATAGAAACATACAAATAGAAGTATACCTGTGCTATATACGTCTACCATCTTCAGATGCATAACACATGTGAAAATATATGTACAAGTAGAGACATACCTCAGTCAGAAGACCATGAAGTCCCTTAAACTTGACAGACTGCACTTCCCATTTGAACAAGACACCTAAAATTATGCGGCGTACTTCAAGTGTACCTTTCCACAGACTCATACAAAGTAGCCTAAAAACTTATCCCTCTACCAACATGTCTTAAACCTCACTTTTGTGCTGCAGCTTCACCATTCTACTACTACTCAGGGTGTTGGGCCTACCCAAATATAAAGCAGCAACACTTTGCATATCTCTGTCGAAAGTCTCACCATATTCCTGAAAGAATGCAAGCATGTGTTTGTACCTTTTGCTAGTGGCATCATATATAAAAGAAACATACAAATAGATGTATACCTGTGTTTTATACATCTAGCATCTTCAGATAAATAACACATATGAGAAGAGATGTGAAATTAAACACAAACCTCAGTCACAAGACCATGCAGAACTTAAAAATTCACAGAATGCACTTTCCATGTCAAGTAGACACCTAAAATTAAGCAGCATATTTCAAGTATACATTTCCACAGTCTCATACAAAGTAGCCTAATCACTAATCCCTCTGCCAACAAGTCTTAAAGCTCACTATTTCCACTGCAGCTTCACCATTCTGCAACTACTTTGGGTGTTGCACAAAGCCAAAAATAAAGCAGTAACCCTTTGCATGTGTCTGTTGCAAGTCTCACCATATTCCAGAAAGCATACATGCATGTGTCTGCACCTTTTCCTAGTGGCATCATATATAAAAGAAACATACAAGTAGATGTACACCTGCATTTTGTACGTCTAGCATCTTCAGATGCATAACACGTATGAGAATATATGTGGAAGTACAGACATACCTCAGTTACAAGACCATGCAGACCTTAAAACTTCGCAGACCGCACTTCCCATTTGAAGCAGAGACGTAAAATTATGCGGCATATTTCAAGTGTACTTTTCCACAGACTCGTACAAAGTAGCCTAATCAGTAATCCCTCTGGCAACATGTCTTAAAAAACTCACTTTTGAGCTGCAGCTTCGCCATTCTACTATTACTCAGGGTGTTGGGCCTAGCCAAATATAAAGCAGCAATCCTTCACATGTCTCTGTTGTAAATCTCACTATATTTCTGTAACCATACATGCATGTGTCTGAACCTTTTGCTAGTGGTATCATATATAAAAGAAATATACAAATAGACGTATACCTGTGTTTTATATGTCTAGCATCTTCCGATACATAACACGTATGAGAATACATGTGCAAGTAGAGAAATACCTTAGTCACAAGACCATGCAGACCTTAAAACTTCACAGACTGTACTTCCCATTTCAAGCAGACACCTAACATTTTGGGGCATATTTCAAGTGTACCTTTCCACAGACTCATACAAAGTACCTTAATCACTAATCCCTCTGCCAACATGTCTTAAACCTCACTTTAGTGCTGCAGCTTCACCATTCTAATACTACTGAGGGTGTTGGGCCTAGCCAAATATAAAGCAGTAACCCTTTGCATGTGTCTCTTGTAAGTTTCACCATATTCCAGAAAGCATACATGCATGTGTCTACACCTTTTCCTAGTGGCATCATATATAAAAGAAACATACAAATAGAAGTATACCTATGTTTAATACGTCTAGCATCTTCAGATGCATAACACGTATGAGAATACATGTGGTAGTACAGACATACCTCAGTCACAAGACCATGAAGACCTTAAAACTTCACAGAATGCAGTTCCCATTTCAAGCAGACATCTAAAATTATATGGCATATTTCAAGTGTACCTTTCCACATACTCATACAAAGTAGCCTAATCACTAATCCTCTACCAACATGTCTTAAACCTCACTTTTGAGCTGCACGTTGAAGGAAGTGACCCGATTAGGGCCACCCGGGTCACTCGCAACCACCTCTCAGCCTTCCATACAAATGAAGAGTCGGTCAGACAGTAGAGAATACAAACCAAGTATATGTTTATTCAGGTACACTCGAGCGGAGCCCTATCTGCCCAGTCACTTAGGGGTGCTGCAGAGAGGACTGACATCAGCAAACATGGAGAAACATTATGAACATTTCAGAATCAAGAAAGACCCACCCCTAATGGAATTTTACTAGCAGGTGCAGCTGAAACAAAGAAGTACAGTAAGATGAGCTTCGACTCTGAGGCCGGGCACACATTATCTCTATGCCAAGGTCGTTCTGTCCATGTCTACCTCTAGACTGGTGGGAGAAGGCCTCTATCTAGTGGGAAAGGTATGCGCTAATAAGAACAGTGTATTCATTAATACAGCAAGACCTAACCTTGGAGAAACTAAAATTTCCACAGCCTGCTTCTCGAGGAGGGAATACGCAGCTAATAGCATGATGCAAAATGGCGGCTAAACATAAAATGGTGCCGCGAATGCTAACTTACATAGAACACTGCACGAGCAAAATAGCAAAAACATTTTCATTTCATCAACGTTCACCATTCTGCAACTACTTAGGGTGTTGGGCCTAGCCAAATATAAAGCAGTAACCCTTTGCATGTGTCTCTTGTAAGTCTCACCATATTCCTGAAAGAATGCATTCATGTGTCTGCACCGTTTCCTAGTGGCAGCATATATAAAAGAAACATACAAATAGACGTTTACCTGTGTTTTATACGTCTAGCATCTTCAGATGCAAAACACGTATGAGAATACATGTGGAAGTACAGACATCACCTCAGTCACAAGACCATGCATACCTTAAAACTTCACAGAATGCAGTTCCCATTTCAAGCAGACACCTACAATTATGTGGCGTATTTCAAGTGTACCTTACCACACACTCATACAAAGTAGCCTAATCAGTAATCCCTCTACCAACATGTCTTAAACCTCACTTTTGAGATGCACGTTCACCATTCTGCAACTACTTAGGGTATTGGGCCTAGCCAAATATAAAGCAGTAACCCTTTGCATGTGTTTCTTGTAAGTCTCATCATATTTTAGAAAGCATATATGCTTGTTTCTGCACCTTTTCCTAGTGGCATCATATATAAAAGAATCATACAAATAGACGTACACCTGCATTTTGTACGTCTAGCATCTTCAGATGCATCACACGTATGAGAATACATGTGGAATTAGACACATACCTCAGTCACAAGACCATGCAGACCTTAAAACTTCACAGAATGATCTTCCCATTTCAAGCAGACCCCTAAATTATACAGCATATTTCAAGTATACCTTTCCACAGACTCATACAAAGTAGCCTAATCACTAATGCCTCTGCCAACATGTCTTAAACCTTACTTTTCAGCTGCAGCTTCACCATTCTGCAACTACTTAGGGGTATATTCACAAGAACGTGTGATAACTACCGCAAGAGTAGCTTAACGCAACTTTCAATATCGCAGCCTCGCGCGGAAAAATAACCCCGTGTCAACGTGGAATTCACAACTAGGCGGTAGCATGCGATAGTCACCAGACAACGCGTCAAATGTCATCGTGAAAATCAACGCCACGCCGAAAAAATGCGAAACACGAGAAATCATGCGATGAGGCCAATCGCGGTACAAAAAGAAGCGAAAAGCAGCAACAGGCCTGCAAATCCCACGCGTCTGGCGGGAAATTGCACCATAAAAACCACAGAAACAACACACCAGAAACAAGCCAAAGCACGTAGCAACATGGATGCACCCTGACCCAGCGCAGAGGTCAACGCGAACCCCACAACCCCCACAGACCACCAGCAAGGAACAACGGGGTCGGGGAAGGCCAAGGAGAAAAGGGAGAGGAAGACGGGGTGCAGACCTCAGGAAAACAAAACCAGCGCCACGGAGTCACAGAACACTACCAGCAACTGACCCACAAGCAGACCACCTGGAATGCAGTCGGAGTGCCGAGGAGGCCAATCCAGGAGGCCAAGAGGCACCACCAGGACGTGACAACCTAAACCAGGCACAAACCCGCTGCCAACAGGAAGGCAGCAACGGCGACAGGAGGTGGCAGTCCAGCGCCACAGGAGGAGCTGGAGGAAACCCAGGCCACAGTCATCAGTGTGGAGACAGTGCAAGGAGGTGGGAGTACGGACACAGCCCGACAGGACCCGACACAACAACAACAGGGTGAGGATCCAACAGGGACTGGGGGGACGGGGGGTGATGGGCACAATGACACACATGCAAAACGAGGTGTAGCATACTGCACACCCACAATTACCCAGGGACATGTCCCCCATCCCCGTGGCACACTGCAGCACACACACATAGCAATCACAGCACATACCGTGACAATGTTGTACAAAGTGCAACACCCACACTGCAGAACAGGGGACACAACTGGGTCCGCCCAGGCGCAGAAACAGAACAATCACATTGGACTGAGCAGGGAACTGTGAGATGTATATCTACGGCTACAACCCAACATCAGCCATGTAGGCCAAATATCCACTGTCCCAACTCAAATAGCCACCACCACCCAAACAGTCACAATGTACATTGTCACACAGTCTGCATGTCGACAAGAACAAGGCGCCAACACAATGGCAACATGCACCTCCCCTTCACAATGCAGAGGGACAAACAACACCTCCAGCAGGTCAGAACAGAAAACCCATCAGTGATGCCCAAGACGAACACCACACCTTCGACACCAACGCCCTACAACAGCCCATGGACATCCCACACAACCCACCACCAGGACCAGGGCAGACAAGCTACTCAGAGAAGAACCCATCCCCTGCAACAGACCACACAGCATGAAGCACCCGCAATCACGGCTGGCTCACAACACTTCACCGACCCACACATGGCACCCCAATGCCGGGTTTCAGAACGCCAAAAGGAGGTGGCCCAACAGGTGCGGGTGTTGCCGAACCCATGGAATGCGAACTAGAACACATACGTGGGTGTCCAATACCCTTCAGGGACCACCTACACCCCACAAAGGAGACTCACACTGCCATGGAGACACATGCAGATGCACATACCCAGTACAGAACCACACCCAGGGGCACGCACATATCAGTCACACACCCACGTTGGCTCTGCGTTCGACGGCACAGTCCACTCCCCTTACGAATTGAGTGGGTGACGACAAAGCTACATGTCCAGGTTCTAGCCCGCTGCCTGCGGTGACATGTCTGTGTCCGCTGCACACAGCACAATGTATATGTCTATGTCTATGTACTGGTTCTTGTTGAACATATATCACCCAAGGGTCTCATAGCGCTTTTCCGAGACTCAGGAACAGACAGGATAGATGGCTGAAAAAGAGGAGAATTTAAAATAGCCAGATTTTAAGGGACTTACGGAACTTCTTTTGATCTAACTCGGTTCGCAGGTACAATGGCATGGAATTCCAGAGAGTGGGGGCTAGTTTCGAGAATGTAATGTCGTAGGGCCCAGGGCCCCCATGCATACAACAAGACCACAGGGACACATGCACATAGCATGTTGAATTGGCTACGGGCACGTGCGCCCAGCCCCTTTATTGGCAGGGCCACATGTACATTGATGCCTGTGCTGGATGTGTGTGGGGTGAGTATAAGCCAGCCCGCACGGAGTGCTTGGTGCTGGAAACAACCTGAACAGTGGACACTAGTGTAATGGAAACAGAAAACACCAACATAACAGAGTCAACTGCAGAGCAAGATGGAGGGATCCGGAGTAAGGACAGAGGTCACCCAATATTCAGTCAGGAGGTTCCGTGAGTTGCAGTGCACTGAGGTAGGGGCACTAGAGAAGAGCGCGCTCATGTGAAGAAATTGCTAGGATTGTGTCCCTTCGGGTTAGTCCTGATGCAGATGCAGTGGGGTGTGTTACACCTGCATCAACTTCCTCATCAACGTCCCAGGTCTCCCACACTGCCTGAGGTGACAGTTGCATCCGCAGTCCACAGCGCAATACCCAGTAATAGATCCGGGTGTGTAGCTTGGCTAACACCACCAGTCTGCATTCCTGCCTTGGGGCTGTTGCCTCCTGCCCTCCCATTGTCTGTGCCTTCTCCCGTCCGCCCACTTGACACATCTTCCTCATCATAGACCCAGGTCTTCCCCACTGCAGAGGTGACATTGCTGCGCAGCCTCACAACAGCACAAAACTCAATCAGTAACGGACAATGGCTTGCGGTGCACTGAGTCACTGGCACCTGGAGTGCTGAGCAGGGTATCAGGCTGATGATGGCATCCACGACAGGTCTGAGCAACTCAGTAGGTCTGTCAGGACCACCGTTTCGACTCTGGCAGATGGCGGTTGGAGGTGGTCCTTGCGGTGGTGGCGTGTGCCTCCTGCGGTGATGCGACGTCCGGGCCGGTCAAGACTCGATGCTATGTGTGGGCCCTGGTAGACCGCAGTTGAGGCCGGAGGATGCGGACGGCGCAGGGCCACAGACACATGGATTTGATGACCCCAAGACCATCGCAACAGAGGCCATTCAATGTCTCAGAAGAAGGGGTCCCAGGCCTGAGCAGCACAGAGTTAGTGGCCCTGGATGCACTGCGGCCGGCACAGGCACCCAGCCACGAGACAGTGACTTGCGGTGCAGTCAGATGGGCCATGCGACCTGAGCGGGTCCCCATCAATGTCCGAGGTGTATGTTGCGGAGGGTTGCGGGGGACAGTGGAAGGTGTCCTCCAGGGCATGATGCAGAAGGTCTGATGTTATCTGGAAGCAGCAAATGGAGGAGTGGAAAGCGCAACCCTCGTTTTCACCAACAATTCGGTACCAGCTACATGAGGATGAAAACTAGCCCCTATTCCATAGACTCAAACGCCACCAATGTACGACCAGTGAGTGTCCATGAATGTTGGGGAACACACTTAGTGGCACAGGTGCTGAGAGGGATGCAGTCTGCAATGATGCCGGTACACAGATGTGAACTCCAACATTGCCAAATCAAGACTCTGTGACCTACTGGACCACAGTGTAGGCCGGAGGCAGCGGTCAGCATGGGCCCACAGACATGTGTCGTGTGCTTCTGATGCATTAGTTTGCTTCACTGATAGCATGGAGTTTCGTGATATCACCCCTGCAGTAGACATCCGGTCACTGCCATTCATGACTCAGGACACAGTTTCACACATGGGACCTACTGGTCCGACGAGTGGGCCGAAGGCGGCGGTAGAGTGCATCAACGAGAAAGGAGTAAGGGGGGCCTGTGTCGTGGAGGCCGTGATGGTCCGAGGAGGCTGCCAAGGTCACGGGCCTCGGGCTTGGAGCTTGCGCCGGCATGTGGTGGGCCCACCTTGACACACGCCGTGTCGGCAGGTGATCAGTGTGGCAGGGGCAGGCCTGACTGGTTTGTGGTTCAGCGTGCCAGGGTCTGGCAGGTGCACAGCATCGCAGGCAACTCCGCTCATGAGGACGGCATCGGCCTCGTGGCGGGGTGGGAGGCGTTGCCCTGGCAGAGACATGGGTCTTTCCGGAAGAGGACCACGCCCAGGCCTACGTGCTTTTTCTTCACACCCCTACGCTGGCATGGCGTACACGGGGCCATCCCACTCTGGTGACGCCTAGGGGGGGCGTAACAGGCAACATTTCCACGAGGTCCCCCACTGGCTGGGGTGACATGGTGGCGTCCACTGTCCACTACACTCCATACGCCAGCGGTGTATGTCGCCATGGATATGGGTGTGTTCTGCATACTGTGGTGTGTCCAGCACATCTCCGCCACTCTTGGCATTGTGTACTTTCCCAATCATGGTTCTACTGCATCCTTCACACATGCCTGGTTGCCACCTTTCCACACATTCGGCTATTATGTGGCTGAGGTGCCATGCCGTTGCTGGCTCATGTTCAGGGCTTGCCCATGTGAACATTGTAAGTTGTTCTGTCGTGTCTGGTGGGTGGGCATGTAGTTGTGCCTGTTGTATGTGATTTTGTGACGTGTGCATTGAAAGAGTTGTGAGTTGCATGGTTGTGGAGTTGAGGTGTGTGGGGTGTTCATTTGGATATTGCCAAGGGGCTGTGAATTTCCCTTGTTGCCATCCTGGGAACGCTGGTTGATGATGGACTGTCGGAGGATGAAGGTATCATGCACACTGGCTGTGTATTTGAAGGCGACATTGTTGGGGGTTCCACGGTGTTCTGTTGTTGCCTGCACATTGATGTGAGACGTGTGCTTCCTGTTGTGGTGATTGTGTGCTGTGTCACCAGGGGGCACAGGTAGTACATGTGTGCTGTGTATTGCCCCCAATACGTGCGTGCATCCTGCTTGGGCGCATGGTCCTTGCTTGGTCTCCAGCGGATCCTGCGCATTGTGTTGTACGTATGGGGACTGGGGTACCAGGGTGATGGTGATGTCCAGGACAGGTGTGGGGGACTTGGATGTGGCTGGCTGTGAGACTCCTATGACTCTGGTGGGTGTTGGTTGGGGGGTACCAGGGCCAACAGGTGCAGGCAAGCCAGCAGCTTTGTGTGGGGTGGGATGTTGGTTGTCCGCTGTGTTGGTGCCGTAGGCCTGTTAGGCGATGATGGTCAGGATGCGTAGGATGGTTGTCCCTTTCAGCCTGTAGTGGACGGTGACATTGTCAGATGTTGGGTCTGTGCAGCTGGTACGTTTCCTGGGGGTCCGCTGTCTTTGTCTGTGCTGCGTCTGTGGTGGTCCGTGGTCCGGGGGGGTGATCCGGTGTGGGTTGCGGTCCTGGGGTGGTGGCGGTGGGTGTTGTGGCCCTCTTGGGTGTCCGGGCCGCATGATGAGTGGCTCCATGGCATCTGTTGCCCTTCGGATGTGGCCCTGGGCTGTGCTCCCTTTTGTGGTGCTGGCTGGCATCCGACTTTACACCAGGTCAGAGCAGGTGTAAATTTCCTAGTGCTAACGCGCCTTATCGCCTGTTTTGTGTTTTTATCGCCGATGTCGCTGGTCGTTGAGAATGTTGAGGTGTGATGTTGTCTCGGCTTTTGGCACGGGAACGCCTACTCTGCATCTCATTAGCGATATTTGCGGGGGTCCTCTGTGGCGGTGTTTTTTGCGGCTGCTATCGCGGGTAAACTGGTGCTGTGGGCTGTTAACAGCGGCTTGTGAATGGGGAGGTAAATTTATCATGACTTTGGCTGCGATAAAGTGCTGTTAATTCGGCGATAGCTCCTTGTGAATATGCCCCTTAGTGTGTTGCGCCTAGCCAAATATAAAGCAGTAACCCAATGGATGTGTCTGTTGTAAGTCTCACCATATTCCAGAAAGCATACATGCATGTGTCTGCACCTATTCCTAGTGGCACCATATCTAAAAGAAACATACAAATAGAAGTATACCTGTGTTTTATACGTCTAGCATCTTCAGATGCATAACACGTATGAGAGTACATGTGGAAGTACAGACAAACCTCAGTCACAAGCCCATGCAGACCTTAAAACTTCACAGACCGCACTTCCCATTTGAAGCAGAGATGTAAAATTATGTGGCATATTTCAAGTGTAGTTTTCCACAGACTCATACAAAGTAGCCTAATCAGTAATCCCTCTGGCAACATGTTGTAAAACTCACTTTTGAGCTGCCGCTTCACATTTCTACTACTACTTAGGGTGTTGGGCTCGAACGTGAGTCTGTGCCTCCTGCACCGAGACAGGCGGCACGGACTCGCGTTCGAGCGTTGATAGAAACCATTCTATGTGAGGGAGCTTATCAGGGATCTCCTCACAAGTGGAGTACTTATTCAAATTCACCGCGGAACCAAACGCAGTGACCTGGTTTAGGTTATACTGACTTGCGGTCTAACGGAACAGAGATATATTTTTTGAGGAGAGGAAGCTTACCAGTGACCTCCCTGTGACCGGATTGTTTTACTTGGAAGGGCGGTTTTGTATTAGGCGCCAGTACGACACTGAAACTACTTACTTATATATATATATACATTCTTTTGAATGATCTACAATTGACCTAGCCGAAGCAACGCTGTTTGAGTATTGAGACCTGGATGCCACACAGGGATGCAGACTATTTTCCATCGAGCATCAAATTTATTTCTGATACCCCACTTATCAATATCAATTTAAAACGTTGCGGCGAGATACTATACGTCAGGAACGTCCAGACTTCTTACTTGCAATCGCCTTGAAAAAGTCTATGTTAGACGAAACACGTGTTGGCAAAATCCTTGCTGGGAGTACCAAAAGAATAAACCAACAAGTTGAAAACAAATTTATGGACTCTTGCGACTACTTATATATTTTGAGAAAAGATATCATTGGCCTGTTTTGAACTACTGCTTAATGAAAAAGTTGTGCTCAAAATAATTGTTGTAATTGTTAAACTTATCCATAACATCTTGGACAATTATACACATTTATGAGGATGCTGAACAAAGCTATATTTTTGCATATGTGTACAGACATTAGTTTCCTAATGTGTAATTAGCGCCTTTGGTAGTAGGTGAACTGAGCCTATGTAGCACCTAAACCTGACTGAAAGTTGTCTCACTACTTATTCACACAAGATTTGATTATATTTAACATTATAGCTTTTGAGGTGCTGTAATTTCCCAATTGGGGACCACTACTACCTCATTCGAATTCATTAAAAGCAATATCTAATCGATGATAATGACACAAATTATTCCACCAATAATGAACGGAAAGTTTTGATGAGTTTTTCCATTTAAGTGCAATTTGTTGTAAAGCTAGAGCTAGCGTCAGATCAAATAAACCTTTATTAGGTGTAGGCAAATCTAGAGTGTCTAATAAACTTCCTGTGAAAAGAGTCACATTAGAAAGGGGAGTCTGTATCTTAAATATATGAGAAATGTAGGACCAAACTTTCCTCCAAAAAGAGCTAACATTAGGGCAAAGAAAAAGAAGATGCATTAAATCGGCTGCTGGGGAACCGCAGGTCCAACAGTTCATATCAGTTGTGTGAGAAAAAGTAGCTATGGACATAGGTGTGAAATATAATCTATGGTATAGAAAGAACATAGATTGAGTAACAGAGGCAGATCTAGAGAGTTTGAGTGATCGGCTCCAAAACTTGTCCCAGAAACTGATGCTCCACACACAACCCAAATCCGTCTCCCAGGCAAGTTCCACCTTATTCTTAGGTTGATCAGGGTCAGGAGATAAGACGTGTCTATAAATTAAGGAGGCTTTAGGAAGAACTGTAAGAATTTTAAGAAGAGAGTTTTCCTCAGAAGAGGAGGGCGTTAAAGGGAGTGAGTAACAAATGTCCAGAATGATTGCCATTAAGTTGGAGAATTTATGCCAGAAAGAACGGGGGCACTTAAAAGTAACTTGAAATTGAGGGAATGAACAAGGAGTTGTACCATCAAATAAGTTGTGGACCCAAATTATCCCCCGCGATCTACAGGATTTCCAAAAGAGAGGTCTGTTATTAATAGTAATGAGGCGGTTATGCCATATCGGTGAACGTGAAAAAGATTCTCTTGAATTAACCTTTGGTTGGACTAGCGGTTTCAACAAGGAGCACGTGTATTTGAATAAGAGGAGAGAAGTTTGGACAGTTTTGAGAAAGCTAGTATCTCATTGGTAGAAAAGGGTGCAAGCAAAGAGTGTTCAATAGTAAGCCATAAGGGTGTGAAAGGGGAGGATTCTGAAAGGGGCCATTTAGAAGCTTGACGGAGGCAAAAGGATTTATGGTAAGTTCGAAAATCAGGAAAGTTAACTCCCCCATTAGATTTTGGCTTCCGAAGATGAGATAGGGATAATCTAGACTTTTTATTTCTCCAAAGAAATTTGGAGAGAAGAGAGCCTATTTTCTTAAAATAAATAGAAGGAATAAGAATAGGGAGCATAGAAAAAAATATATAATAGAATAGGAGTAATCATCATCTTAAAGGATTAAAGGCGACCCCACCACAAGAGAAATAGAGGGTTCCAAGAGGAAAGGAGTTTGCCAATACGAGATAGAGCTTCCACCATATTTAATTTGACTGACGCTACTATGGGAATTAGTGAGCCATATTCCTAGATATTTAATTTTAGATCTGTTCCATAAAAATCCAGTAGAAGAGAAGGGTTGTTCAAAACAAAATTTGGTGAGAGGAAGAATTTCTGTTTTATCCGAGTTAATCTTATAGCCTGAGACAAGAGAAAAAGAAGAAATTTCTTGTAAAAGAGGAGGAATGGATACTTCGGGGTTGGAAATAAAAAGCAAGATATCGTCTGCATAGGCAGAAAGTTTCAAATGCTGATCACTATAGGGAAAACCAGAGATAGAGTCATTATTACGAATAGAAGATAAAAAAGGTTCAAGAGCTAGGATGAAGAGAAAAGGGGAAAGAGGGCATCCCTGGTGAACAGCACACCGTAAAGGAAAGTAGGTAGAAGTACGACCATTGACTAACACTGACGCCCTAGGAGGAGAATATAGCAGGGAGATAAGAGAAATCATTTTAGGGCCAAAACCATGCCAACTGAGTGTCTTAAATAAAAAGGACCAGTCAATCCTATCAAATGCTTTTTCTGCATCAATGGAAATTGCAGCTAGGGAATAAGAGAGAGAAGGTATCTTGTTTAAAACATTGAAGAATAATAGAGAGTTTTCCGAGGTTAATCTACCTTTAACAAAGCCACATTGTTCTTTACCAATCAAGTGAGGCATAAGGGGTTCCAGCCTTAATGCAAGTAACTTAGCGAATACTTTATAATCCACATTGACCAGGGATATGGGACGGTATTTTTACAAACATAGGATCACGACCATCTTTATGAATCAAACAGATCGTGACTTCTTGAAAGGTACCATCTGTTTTGCCAGATAGAAAGAAAGATTGAAAGAGTTGTAGAAGTTTAGGAAGTGATAGATTAGAAAAATGTAAATAGAACTCAACCGTGAAACCATCAGGGCCGGGAGTTTTACCTTTTTTAAGGACTTTTAAGGCATTGGAAATTTCTTCAAGTGAAAGATCAGCTTCAAGCGGAGAAAAGTTGAGGTGACCATTAGAAGGGGCAGGAATGTTATTAAGATAAGATTGAATGAGGGAAGTAGTGGGAGGGGATTCTGGAGTGTATAAATCTTTGTAGAATATCATGAATTCCTCCAGGATATCTTGGTCCTTGTGGATAAGCTTCCCTTCTGAGGAGTATATGGAATCAATCAAAGTTCGATCTTTCCGAAATCTGAGATATTTAGCAAAAAGCTTACCGACTTTATTACATCCACCATAGTAGCGAGCACTGCTACGGAGTAATATAGATGATGCATTATCTGTAGTAACTTTATTAAAATTCAACTTTGCACGGACTAGCTCTTGCATAATAGAATCTGATTGCGAAGAGTAAAACTTATGTTCCAGGACTTTAATATTTGCTAACGTAGATTTATGTTGTTGAAGGAATCGTGTCTTCTTTTTTTAAACAAAATCTATGATAAAACCTCGGGCAGTGGCTTTAACGGAGTCCCATAATATATGAGAAGAAAGGTTGGGATCATTCAATAGACAATTCAATAGAAAAAACTCTTCAACAAAGGCTGCAAATGAAGAAGAGAAAAAGGGGTCCTGCAAAAGAGCATTGTTAAAACTCCATCGAAAGGACCTGGGATGCGGAGGGAGCAAGTCAAAATCTGCAACAACCAGAGCATGATCAGAAATGACAATAGGTTCAATTGAGGTAGAGATAAGATTTTGAGATAAGAATTGGGAAATAAAGATATAGTCTAACCAGGTAAGAGAATTATGTGGTGGTGAGAAAAATGAAAAGTCAATAGTGTCTGGGTGGGATAACCTCCATGCATCTACGAGGTGTGCTTGAGAGATGGAACTGAGAAATTGTTTATGGGATTTGTGAGGAATGAAGCGTACCTGGGATTGGCGGTCAATAAAGGGGTCAACAATCTGATTGCAATCGTCTCCTAAAACAAAGAGATCATCTCTAAATTGAATACCTTTTTGTGCAATAGCAGGCCAAAAGGAATAGTCCGGTTGAGTTGGACCATAAACATTAAATACCGTCAGAGAAATATTATTAATGAGCAATTTAACTAACAACCATTTCCCCTCCGTTTCTTGGGATAAAACTTTACATTTCAATTTTTTATGACACAGAATAGTTACTCCGTTTCTTTTGTTGGGAGTGGGGGAGACTAAAACTGAGCCAACCAAACCCTTTTTCAATTTTAATGCTTCTGCTTCCGTGAGATGAGTCTCTTGAAGGGAGCCAAATCTGGGGTATAAGAAGCAAGATGGGATAAAATTCTCTGTCTTTTAATTGGGTTAATGATCCTTTCACATTCCAATTAACAACTCTGAATGCAAAATAACAAGAATATATAAAGAACAACATGTTCAACAATGAAGTAATGATAAGAGAAAGTAGGAAAGGGAAAAAGAGAGAAGGATAAAGACTGCAATAGTATCATTAAAGGGAAAAGGAATGACAAAGTGCAAGATATCAAGAATAATTGTAGCGCGAACAGAACCATAGAGAAGAATAAAAAGGTATACATAGGGAAGAAAAAGGGAACAATGAGAAGAAAATGAGGTGGCGTCAACGAAAGTAAAGGAAAGATAGTACTGGAAAGAAGGAAGAAGACGGGGAAGAAAGAAAGGAACAAGGAGAGACAGTACATGTCAGAGCCTGACGACTGTAATACACACCCTACAAGGGAACAGAAGGAAAGATGAGGGGTGGCAACGGACATACTAAGACAGCACACCGAACACAGGGCAACGCACCACACTGGTACGCCGTATCAACAAAAAATAGGAGCAGGAACATGAGGCGGGTAAACATTGAACTCCAAAGAACCTGTAATTGTAAAAAGGAGGCAAAATGAGCAAAAAGTCAACGAGTCAGAGTAACATGCTTCAATATAAGCTAAAAAGAACAAGCATAACAGGAGAACTATTTAAAGTCAAGTGCCAGACAAGGGACCAGCAGTCTCCATCGAGGATGTGGAATGGGAATGAATCAATTTCTTGAGATCTGCAGGATCCTCAAATGAAGACGTCTTGTTCAAAAAGGTGACCTTAAACAATAAAGGGTGGAGTAAGCCATAGCGAGCACCAAGAGAACGAAGAGCAGAATGAAGGTCGAGGAATTCCTTTCTTCATTCAGCAGTGGCAGATGAGACATCTTGAGAGATAAACAACCTTGCACCAGACCAAAGAAGCTGTTTCTTAAGTTTAGCTGCATTTAAGACTTTCAAAAGGTCGTGAATTCCAAAAATAAGAGAATTACTTTGCGAGGTTTGGATGGAGCAGATGGAGAAGATAGACACGGACCCAATCTATGAGCACGTCTAATGTTCAATTTGGTCGTCATGGGAAGATCTAGGAGCTGTGGGAGGAAGGTAGTGAAGTAAGAATCAGGATCATCTCCTTCGAGGCCCTAAGGAAGGCCATATAAGCGGAGGTTATTGCGACGATTTCTATTTTCAAGGTCCTCAGTTGATTTTTTTAGTTGCAAAACCTCTTTCTCCAGGTGTATAATTCTAACGGATGAATCCTGTACATCACTGATCTGTTGTTCCATCAAAGATAAACGGGAATCCATAGACGACCATTTATTATCCATAGTCTGTAGACGGGTATTTGTTTCTTCAATAAACGGTCTTAGAGCACGTATCTCCTCTAAAACAATGTCCAAGGATACGGGTGACATAGATTTGGGTGGAGAGGGAGGATTCTGTTTAACTCTTTTGTTGGTAGACGAAGATAATTGTGCTTTATATGTAGTGATAGGCGAAGCTGCAGGTCGAGAAGACACCGGTTGCGCCATTTCCTCAGAGGACTGTGAGGAATTAATGACTGGACTGGTACGGACAGAGCAGGAGGCTGGTTTGTTGGAAGGATGACTCTTGGTAGAACGCAGCAATTTTTTGCTCCTGCCCATGAACCAATGCAGCAAAATACCAAAAATCGCCTATGTGACACAATGGAGCAGTCAGTGTAAAGCCCCTTCGCAAGTAGCAAACCTCCTCTAAACAACTGCTTCTCTCAATGAAGTACACCATTTAATGGTAAAAATTGAGGAAAGAGTTGATGAAATTTGCAAGAAACAGCATTTCAAAGCTAAGCCGGCAGCGTTCTGAGGCAAAAAAGCATACAGGCAAAGAAACAAAATGACGGCCGCTAGAGAGCTTTGCAGAGTCACCTGGTAAAAGTAGGGACCACCAGTAACATGCTGAAGTAGAAATGTCGTCCTCCCGTGGAGCAGGTGTTAAAATGCGTAGAAACACCCGCGGGGAGCCGAAAATGGCACTGGAACAACGAAATTATATCAACGGCTCCGGATGTGGCGTGGAGCTCCGCAACTAGGCGGCCATCTTGGGTCACGTCGCTCGCGCCCTCCCTCTTAATATGTTTCTAAACATATTTTGAGATTCTTCAACTACTTACTTAATTATAAAATGAGTTTAGTACATAGTAAAGAGCTATTTTTTGTTATGCGTTTTTTAACACCGTTTTGAGATTCTGTAACCATTTACTGAAATGTAAAATGAGTTTAGTACATAGTAATACAACTAGTAGTCCCAAACTCTATGATATGTTAATCATAGGGTTTGCAACCGCTAACTGGCTTAGTACATTAGGCCCTAGATTATTTAGATTTTTCTGTGTTTCGTAAAGTGCTATGCTATCAGGTTCATGTCACATTAGAGTGTTTAGAGACCATCGAGCGAGAGGGAGGGACAGAGCAGTAGCTGGTGTAATAGAACTGAAAATGTAGAGAGCAAGAGCACAGAACACTGGAAAAGAGTCGAAGTAAGGATAGGGAATGATGGGAAGTGGACATGGAGTGGGTGGATGTACCATTGTGGAATGCAGATGAAGAGGATAGGGGAGGGTGGAAGTGATGAGAGGAGGGGTGGATGTGGCTATGTGGCGAACAGGAGAAGCATGGAAGTAAACAATCTTCACTAACTTTCCTTCCATCACAATTCAAGTTAAATTTATTCTGCATTACCCTCAAACTAGCCAAGTTATTTTTCTGAAAAATCTACGTTGACTACCATTACAACTACAGTACTAATCTAATAAAATATAGATATCAAGGAAAGAAAAGAGAGAGCAGAAAAACAGTCCTTCTTTGATCCGCCAACTCACCAAGTTTCTCATTCATTCAAGACTGCCTCCCATACCCCCCCACCACCCCCAATTATGACCTTCGGGAAACAACATAAAATCCTCCACTTCTCTTATTATCTGCCTGGTACACACTAATGCCTGCTGTAACCAATGGTGATGATTTGAGGTGAGTTCAAGCTTACCCAAATCAGGGCTGGTGCAAACATCTATGTGCAGCCTGTGCCATTGGCAACTCTTCCAACCTGCTGGGACGTTTGTGTTAGTGTGATACTCTGAGAAGTAATCTATTAAAGTAGTTGAAGACAAACAAATTCCAATTACTTGTTCTCAGCATTGTCCTGTAAACTGACACCACTCTTTGTGAACACAATCCACGCTGCTATTCAGCAGCATTGTGTTACTCAACAGAGCTCAAGCAGGCTTTAGTCCTAAAAAGATCAACTCTTCATCCTCTAAATCCTCACACATAGTACTTTTCTTTCTTGTGGAAAGCTGAGCACCCAAAGACATGTTCTGCATGAAAAGAGTGTTAACACCTGCATTGCATGGTACAAAAGCATACAATGGAAATAGGGCTGGCTGGATACAAGGATTAATCACCTGTATTTTGGGTTAATAAGCTCTTGGAAGCAAAGATGTGCTCAATGATTTCTAGGCTTTCACTTTTCTGCCAACAATCCCACCCGGGTAGTTCCTATTTCCTAATCCGCTGCTCCCATGGTATGTAAATAGGTGGGTAGTCTTCATTGACAGGAGTAAAGACAATATCTCATTCTTTCTTGTTCAATCCATGACCCTTAATGCACTAAATAAGCATATTGCATCAATTGGAAGAATCCTCGAGTCTCAAAATGGCTGGCATATGTTTGTCAAAGTATCAAAGTGTAGCAATTAGCTGCACTAGTAGAGAGTTTTGCTGAGCACCTGCCCAGACACCTGCTGGCCACATGTCTGAATCCTGACTGAGCCAAATCCGGTCCTATTTCACTGTTTGACCTAGTGGTTTTTGTACCTGGTTTGCTTTTTAATGCGATGCGTGTTCGACAATTGGTCTTATTCGTGTATTCTGAACTTGTCAAACAGGCATGTTACAGTAGATTTATTTACCATATTTAGCTCTTACAAAGCATCGAGGCAAAGAGGTAACATTTTGCTACGTTCACCTTTACTGAAATAAAACTCACACAAGATAAAATTGGTAACACCTATAAGTAGTGTGAAAAGCCTGTGGTGACCAAACACGTTTCCTGTTGATATTACAGACTAGCATTATCCCAACCAAAAATGCATCGAGGCCTTAGCAGGCGCATTCAGCTACTCCCAAAATCAGGTGATTTTAAGTGCCAAGGCCCAAAAATATCGCATCCAAATTCAATTCGTAAACTTCGGTTTCAGCTCACTGAAGTTGAGTCTTGCATATGTCTGACAGTTCAGCATTATTTGAGCCTGCCCATCTAATCCATCTCATCTTTGTAAATACTCCATCAGTGCTCAAATACTCTTAGAAACATAAAAGATTATCATGCTGTAGGTAACCTTATTTACATGTTCAGAAAGCATCGCAGTAGAAATTGAGGTTTACATGTTCAGTGGTTTAATGAATGTTACAAACTCTGGGGGTCTTATGTTGACAAAAAGTGGTTCATTTCCACTAAAAAAAAATGTCTGTCTCGTGAGTCGTCTGGGTGCAGATTTATCACATAGCGGAAGTCACAAACCCTACAAATTCACATTAAATCAATTACAGATGTGATGCCTCTTAAAGTATATGCCAATTCAGCACTGCATCTGACAAAATACGTTGATTAAGATAATTGGCACCTCTGTCTTTCATCCTTCATAGGTCTACAGAATGAATACTATAGAGTTTGGTGATTACATGTAAACTTTTCAGCTTGTATTGTGTAAATCTGTGGTATACATAGTCAGCCAAAAGCCCCCTCAAGGCACCTAATGCTGAGTGTGTTTTGTTGTGGCGTAAATAAAGGACTCCTTTGGCACCGAGGGTGCCTGAGACTCAGGGAATGTCTCAGTTTCAATGCGAGAGGCTCAGGTGTAGTGAAACCCCAAGGGTCACAGCTGTGCAGATGCCTTACAGGTGTGATAGAATACTAATAGGTGTGGGCTTTTATGGTTTAGTCGAAATTTGTTGCAATACAGTTTAATTATTTTTATATTGCCATTTCTTATGTTTGCGTCTGCCAGCCAATGGTTCGAGCATGTGTTTGCCACTGTGTTGCTCGATTCAGGCACTTCATTAGGTGCTTAACAAAGCCACCTGTAACCACCCCTAAGGGTGCAGAAAGGACAATGTTTGCTAATTAGATGAGGAAATTATGCAACTGCTCTACGAACAAAAACACATATATAGACATATAGATATAGAAATATGTGGATTCCATGAAAAGCAGCACATAATATGTATGTCCTTCTGCCGATGGACTCGACAAGAGAGAGGGGCCCCATAAACCAAGGGGACAGAGCACCGTATTCACAGTAAAATCAATTCTCCCCTTGAGGATGCAAATGCGTAAACCACCTATTTATCTTCAAACAGTCACTCCACAGTCTTCACTCATACCACAAAGGTCTACATCCATAAATCCATACCAAGTCAATGTCAAGTTTGCACAGAGTTTTAATTTCTTCGTTGTCTGTGTTCTTCTCTGTTTGCTTGCACCAGCGTCTCCCACCCACCCTCTGTTGTCTGTGTGCTTGCCCCAGTCTCCCCTGCTCCCACTCTGTTGTCCATGTGCTTCCGCCCACCCTCCGTTGTATGTCTGCTTCTCCCAGGCCCTCCTGCCCACCCTCCATTGTCTGTGTGCTTGCCGCAGACCTCTCCCCCACCATCCATTGTCCATGTGCACCACCATCCACTTTCACCAATCACCTCTCCGCATCACCATCTTTCTCTACCACCCTCCCTCTGTGTTACCTTATCCCCCGGCCACTCCCCTGTTGTTTGCCATGTTACTAGAGGACCCTTGAATAAGGCAAAATTGTAACCTGTAACCGGCTGTAGTACCTTAATCTAGTGCGAGAGATCACTTGAATTGGACAAAATTGCTCGCTCTACCATGCTGCAGAAACCTAATCCATTACTAGTGGTTCCTTGAGTCAGACAAAAATGTTTGCTGCAGCAGACTGCAATACCTTAGGGCATTATTAGGGTGTCTCTTGCATGGAACAAAAGTGCTTGCTCTACCGGACTGCAGTACATTAAGTCATTTGTAGCGGTCCCTTGAATGTTACAAAGTTATTTGGTTTACCAGGCTTCAGTACATAACCCAATACTAGAGGTTCCTTGAATGAGACGAAATTGCTACCTCTATTAAGCTGCAGTTCCTTAAGCGTTACTACAGCTCCCCTGAATGAGACAAAATTGCTTGCAGTGCCTTGATTTATTACTAGAGGGCACTTCAATCAGATATCAATCTTTGATGTATCATGCCGTAGTAGCTTAATTTGTGATTAAAGATCCCTCAGACACAAATGCTTGCTATACCAGCCTGCCATACCTTAAGCCATTACCAGAGATCCTGGAATGAGACAAAGGGGCATATTTACAATCCCCTATCGCTACAGGAACGTCACTTTTAGTGACGTTTCTGTGGCGATATGTGCTTCGCCTTATTTACAAGGGCGAAGCACATATCGACACAGAAACGTCACAACGTGGCTTAACGCTGCCTTGTACATAAAGCCCCCTTTCGCGCTATACTTAGCGTGAAAGAGATGGGCAATGGGTGTTACGGTGGGCGTTCCACCGCAACACCCACTGATTTTGACGCTGCCCCATATTTACAAGGGCGGCGTAAATATGGGGCAGCGCCAAAATTAAGACCAGGGAAAACCTGGTCTTAAACAGGTGCAGCAAGGAGAAATGTTTAATTTCTCCTCGTTTTTGCTGTTTCCAAGTGTACTGCGTTGTGCAGCACACATAGAAACAGCAAAAGGCCTTTGATTGTTTATGTGCAGGAAGGTGTCCCTTCCTGCACATAAACAATCAGTAAAAAAAATGACGTTTTGCAACTTCTATGTGTGCTGCATTAAGCAGCACACATAGAAGTTTAAAAATGCCATTTAAAGATTGTTTGTGTGCAGGAAGAGAACAATCTTCCCCTCAACGCAGACACCCTTGCACTATGGTGCAACGGTGCCTGCGTTGGCGCTAGTCTGCTAAATTTAGCGCCAGCACAGGGGGACACGCAGGGCTGCACCATATTGTTGTAAATATGGTGCAGCCCTGCATTTCAGAAGTGGCAGAGCCACTTCTCCAGTAAATATGTCCCAAAATTGCTTGCTCTAATAGGCTGAAGTACCTTTGTCTAAGTTTAAAGAGTGCTATTGCTAAGTATTGGGTACATTTGCGGAATTGCCAGCATAATCTGAGAAAATTAATAATAAATACTGGAACAAATACCACCTATTTTTTTTAGTATACTGCAAAACATTTTGGAAGGGACCTGAAGGAGGCTGGTGCAGCCAATGCTGTGAACACAATTGAGTAAGAACCAGCTCCTGGGGCAGACATTCATTCATACAGAGAATGATTATAAAGGTATCCAAAGATGGTTAAATGTAATGAACATTATTATACATTCAAAAAACAGGTGAGAATGGTGTACCAATGCTGGACCTCAGTGTTTGTAAAATGTAGAAGGGTTTGATTATAGTGGTTGTGTGACCTCCCTCTTCCTCAGGACGGCCAGGCTGATATGTATCTACTGTGAATCTTGGATCCTTAATGATTTCAACCACTGACAAAGTAAGATATGCAACCTCAGAAGCTGCATTAAAATGATTGATTCATATGATAGCTGGTTCCCAGACACAAGAGTCATAATTGTGTCCATTGTCTTCATTGTTGATTTCCACTCCACACCAAATGCCTTTCTGTGCATACTTGACTCACAGTTTGTTCAGAATATTGGTGCCATGGAATCCCACCTTATAACATTGATGTTGAGAAATTATATCAACAGCCTTGGAGTATGCTGAATTAAGAAGTTGCTGCTTGTCTGGGATGATTCTGGAATAGTAAGTGAGAAACTTGGATAGATCCATCTCTATCGCTCCTCCACCAGGAACAAGTGAATCATTCTTAACTGCTCACCTGACGATCATGCTGGCATTGTGCAACAATTTCTCTGTCCTTTCTGTGAACTGCTCTGAACCACCTCTCAGTATTATTGTGCAGGTCTTTGCTTTCTGACATACTTTAAAAAAGAATACTGTCATGGGCAGGACAAAAGAGACTCTTCTGGGACTTGTTTCTGACTTGTCCAAGGTAACTTATTGCATTAAGCACTGTCCCTTCACTGGATAGAATGGCGTGTGAAGTGTTGATATCTGCTAGGAAAAAAATCACAGTTCTTAGAGGAAAAAGCCTGGTGTCAAAAAACATTCTAGGAGTATCAGAGTATAATCTCCAACAGAAGAAGGGTCTAAGGAACGAGGAGAAAGGGATTAGATCAGGGAGAGTAACAGAGAGAAAAAGAGAAGTGTTTCTAAGAGCGTGGAACTGTCGAAGAACTCCATCTGCATTGCTAAGCAGTGTGTTTCACAAAATGGTCTCTTTTACATGATCCAGCAGGAACAGGAAGTTGGGCCATGTTAGAATAGTCTAGTTCAATAGAAACCTTGAGATCATCCATCTTGGATTGGGACAGAAAGTGCCTTCGCCTGACCTCAGGAAGGGATTCCTATAAAAAGGTTCCGGAAATGTCATGCTCCCTTTTGCTAGAAGGAGCTGCTGCACCTGGAGAGATTGGTCAGAGACTTAGGGAAAGTGACAGTCCGACCAGGGGTGAGTTTTGCACACCTTTCTTCCTCATTAGGCAGGGTGGGGCAGGATAGCAAGCCGGCGCATCTATCTCACTGCTCACTGTGGCACCACTATACCTTTCTCCATTAATGCAAGACCAAAAAAGGCCTCCGGTACGTTAAGCCGTTACTTCATGTCCCTTGAATGTGACATAATTGATTGTGCTGGCTGCAGTACCTCATACCATTACTAGAGGTCGCTTGAATCAGACACAATGCTTTCTGTACAAGGCTGCAGTACCTTAAGTTGTTACAAGAGGGCCCTAAACTCTGCCAAAACTGGTTTCTGCACCAGGTGCAGTGCCTCAATCCGTTTCTAGATGTACCTTGAGTCTGACACAATTGCTTGTTGTTCCAGGACCTCAAGTCTCTTCTAGAGGTCCCTTGAATCAGCAAAAAATGCTTGCTCTACCAGGCTACAATACCTTATGCAGTTACTAGAGGTCCCTTCAGTGAGACTGAAATGCTTGCTGCAGGCGGTGCTTAAGTCATTGCTGTCACTGGGGAGAAAGGAAGTAGGAGCAGCAAAGATAAAAGAGGGAAGGCAAGATGGAGAGAGAGGATTGCACAGGGTCAGGCCCAGATAGGGAACCAAAATCATCCTTAACAAAACTGTTTAAACCAGTCCCATGTTGCAGAGGGCCTCACCTTGAATCGGGTTATGGGGACATGCTCTGAGAGCAGCCCCCTAGCGTGCAGCCTGGTGGGAACATGTCAATGTGGCATCATAGCAGTTGGACCTGCACAGGTTGGGAAAAGATAGAAGAAAGTGAGGGGAACAAGGAAAGGATATGTGAAGATGAAACAAAGAGGGGGAAAGTAAAAAGATGTATGTATGCATGAGGCATAGAAGAAGAGAGTGTTAGTACGAATGAGGGAGAAGAAATTAAGCTGAGGAGAAAGCCATGTTATGGTTAGAGTAGGAAGGAGGAGAGGTCATGAGAAAAAGGATGACAGAGCAGAATAAATGATTAGAGTGAGGGGAATAGGATGTTGGGAAAAGGGCAGTAGATACTGAAAGAAAAATTGAAAAGTACACTATTTTCGCCATTGTTTTCTGAACTTTTCTTGGGGGAGAAACAAACAAACTCCCTTGCAGGGGTGCCCTCACTTGCTCTATGTACTATGGGGGCTGGTATGCCAAAATTTACTGCAGCTGCTTTTGGTTCCTATCCGAGCCCTGGAGTACAAGACCGTTGAGGCAACTATTGGGGTGCTAGGTAACTTATATTCCGCTCCTTGCATGCATCATGGGGCCTTGGCAGATTCCCAGCCACGTCCATTCTCCACTCTGTTGTCTCAGCTGTATTCCAGATGTACTGAACTCTTACAGCAGATCTGATGCCCTAATGAGGAAATGCTCAGTTCTACTTCACAGTGAGTTCCCTCAGGGTCGTAGGGTGACGACGATCCCGACAGTGTAAAACTGGTCCCATGCCTTCAGCGATCTTTTTCTCACCTTCTTCAAGTTCTCAGCTTCTTCTTTTAACTTACTAGTTTTTTTACCTACCATTTTTTTTAAACTATTTTAAATTGGAGCTACCCATTTTGTCAGTGGAAAGGAAAACAGCATCGAAAAGTACCAAACTCTTCAGGCGAGCGAGACCCATCAGGGTTCATGGTGCATTGCCCTTAACTTGCCATGCTGTTTGTGCTCTTTGTTTAGCTTGATGCTGTTTTTTTATGACGTATCGCTTTATGTTTTTTTAGTATCTCAACCTCCCCCTTCTCGCTTAAGTTCTCATCCATGGAGAATGTTTATACCTTGAGAACAGATTTCAATGCATTCTACTTTGCTCCCAATACTTTAAGAACATCGTAGAAGCCGATAGGGGCTACACATGCAAACATACTAATAGATACCATAGTTTACAATTCCATTTTAAATTCTGCGGGTAAATATTTTTGCCCACTACCCTAAATCCCGAAAGGGGTGTTCATTTGGAATGGTCCTGAGTGTCTTCTGCCCTGCCAGGAGTCGTATATCTCACTCTATGTTTTCTTTTCCTCTGCAAGTTTATTAACTGCAACACCCAGTACCTTCTTCTATGGCAATTCTCTAAATTTGGCTCAGTGAGGAGTCACATTTGATCAGGCCACTGAAAGTATGTGATTTTTCTCATAAATATGGATTTGCTACATTTGCCACATAATCTATCATCTGCTGCATAATCTGCAGATTTGACCCAAAACAAATTTTGTTTCTAGCTCAAACAGTTCAAAAGTTACTAAAAATGCAACAACACGTGTTGCAGCGCAGTGGAAGGCCCTTTGTAAATCTAAACTGGTCAGCTTTCTGTTGCTTATTGATGTATTTGAATATTAAACTGATACTTATGAGGCGCAACCAATGAACAGACAAGTGTAAAAATGTCAAAATAATGATGTAATACAATTACAAAATGTGCCGTATTGTGCTGCATGCCTTTTCTTCCCACATAATTTACTGAACCCTGCAGCATAATTTGGCTGCATAATTCCACTGGCCCTGCATTTGATACACATTGCCAATAGCCTTGAGGGGTGTGTTCACTGTGACACCCAGTGTCTCCTATCCTCATCACAGATGGTTTAATGTAAAAAAGGGTGTCAATAAACTAGATGAGGGCTCAATGGGAGACATAGTGAATGTCCAGGGCACTCCCTACAACGTGTCTCTGATAATGATACCTTAAGCTAAACTCACAAAAAACGGAATTCCCTCTAATCTCCCCCCCCCAAAAAACCCTACAGTGATAAAAGATTGGACCAAGCTGATCACTGCACTAAATTGTACTCCGATCCTAGTGGACTCTACCAAGTCGTAGGAATTACTCTGGATAAGAACCTAAATATGCAAACACACATCAACGCGATGGCTAAAAATGCCCGCTCTCACCTCAGTTATCTTAGAAAAATGAAACCTTTCATCGAAACACCAGACCTCAAAACGGCAGGTCAGGCATTAGTCATCTTGAGGTTGGAATACGGATGTACAACTTTATCAGGTCTACCCAAGATCTCAATAGCCCCGCTAAAAGCATGTCTTAATGCAGCCGCAAGACTCATAACAGGATCTAGAAAATTTGACGACATCACACCACATCTGAAGGCACTCAACTGACTGCCATACGAAGCAAGAATCTAACTAAAGATGGCCTGTATCACACATAACGCAATACACTACAAAACTCCACTGTACCTAGCCCAGAAAATTACGATATCTGGAGGAAGCAGACTCTCTCGGAGTTCCGGTAATCTTCTACTGAAACCTTCATTCTTGAAAAAAACATATGATAGAACATTCTCTGGAACTGCACCAAGAATATGGAACGAGCTCCCCCCGAGCATCAGAAGAATCCCGTCCACTACAGTATTCAAAAAGGAAGCTGAGACCTTTCTAATTAACAAACTCCTCCCTCAAATCCACAGCAGCCTGTACACACCTTTGCTCTATAAGTTCCAACAGATATTCTCTCGACTTACTCTATTCTGCTGAGTGATACTCTCCGATCATTCATTCTTGATTAGACTCCTGGATGGAGCTCTACATTCTATAACCACTTTGTCTGCTATGAACAATGCTCTATATGAAATTCGTTCTGAGATATCCTTTTGAGGACAGCATATCGAAATGTGAACTGTGAATACTTAGGACACGTAAGATTGTCCTAGAAGTTCACAGATTATTTTCTTTTAGACTGTATTATTGAATGTACCCTTATTTCCTCGTTAAATGTATAGAGATGCTGGGTAACTATCTATAGGACTCAATTAAACTGTTTTAGAATTACAATGCTTTTGAACTGTGAAGCGCTCTGATACCCAATTCTGGGTCTTGTTCGCGCTATACAAAATACTGAATAAATAAGTAAACAAATAAATACTGTTTTTCTGTGTCTTAACATGTTACATTTGATTCTTCGCATTTTATGAAATTGGTTCTGTGAATTTTGAACCTTGGGCATTGTGATTCATCTTGAGTGAATGTGATTTTTGACAGTGCGCTCCTTTGTACATAATAAAAACAAACAACTTTGAAACTAATGTCAAAATAATGTGCTTTATTCACTTTAATCAATTAATGGATTTGCATTTAGAATCTGCTAGAAATAATAGCGGAGGTTCTAAGTGGGTGGGCAGCATCAGTGATGGAAATGGATGGTGTAAGAGGTACAAGTGGCTGGCACAGTGGTGGAAGTAGGCAGTGGCCTCTGGAAAAAACGTTTGGGCACCAACACGTATTTACTTTCCAAATTAGCACTGTGTTCAATCTGTGTGCTATCGTACTCCTGCATCTGGATAGTGGCGCTGACTTGCTCCACAGCTTTCAAACTGCCCCCACCCCTTAAGGCACCTATATACAGCAGTGTGCTTTATTATGGGCCTTAAGAAATATCACCACATTACCCCCATAAAGATGGAATTCCACTGCCTTCCCCTATCGGCCTAGACCATCTTCAAAATCATTTGGATCATATATAAAGTCATTATGACTGGCACCCCTGCCTACCTGGCTCACAAACTCACCATCTCTGGTGAAACACGGCACATCTGCAGCCAACACACCCTCAGACTGCAGACAAAAAAGTACAAAAAATGAAACAAAATAAGGGAACTGCCCTTCTCCTTCTCTCCACTGAATATCTGGAATAGTTACCCCATATCCATCAGGACTCTCTCAACCCTGCTGAAAGTTCATTTGTCATTCTACACAGGTTCTTTGTAAAATTCTTTTTTGAGGATTTTCCAGTTTGTACCATGGAAAATATTGTTGCAAAAATCGTGCATGGGATTTACAGATGAGATAATATCAGTTTCCCATAGGACCTCTAGACCTCCAGATTGTTCCATTCATTTACCTTAAGACTGAATGCTTCCAATATTTCTTTCATCCATACTGATTGTGAGAGAGTAGATTAATAGTTGAATTGCATGGTAATCCTCTTCAAGTAATAATTCACTATTCCTGACCAGGTCCAGTTAAGTCTCAATAATTTAAACACGAGCTCCACCCTTAGTAGCTGTCGTACAGAGCAGACAGGCTAAACTTAGGAGAAATGTGTAAAACATTTATCAGTACCAAAGCAGCTAAAAAGTAGAAAATACAACACAATAAAAACTCCACTAAAATGTAATTTTTTTTAAATGAACAAATCAATACAAAAACAACAAAAATATGATGTAGGGAACAAGAGATATGATTTTTCAAAGTTTTAGATGCTTCTAACAGCAAAAAGCACAAAGCGCCAACCGCAGGTATCTGGTTGCACTAGACCGCTTCAAAGTCAATAGTTAAGGCCAACCACTATGGAGGGCGGTCGTATACAGGGACCAGGTTCGGTTTGGTGAAAAGTTTATCTTCTGACTGTGTCTTTCTTCTGGAGGAAAATCTCACTGACAGGGTCATCGGCGGGTTGGGCTGCAGGCTGGATCCAATACAGGTCTCGTCATCGGCGGCTGGCTGGAGTGCTGGCCTCAGTAGGAGCCTCAGCTTTGGTGAGAAGTTTGAGGATCTCGGTGTCGTTGGTGGGAAAGTTGAGAAGTCAGAGGTTGTGTCCAAGAGGGTGTCATTGATGGTCGGCTGCTCCTCGACGTCAACCTCAGTAAAATCCCTCTATGTTTAACTTAGGTGTTTTTCTGGAAGTCAAACTTCTTTTAGCAGGGCAACCCAGCATGTTGAATCCCTCCGATGTCTTGGAAAACGTTTCTAAGTGTCCAGTCTTGAAATCGTGGAGGGAAGAAGATTATACTCTAACACAAACCAAGGGTCCAGGACCTTTTGGGCACCACTTGAGGGTTAGGACTCAGTCTCACAGAAGCCATCAGCAGGGATCAGGGCAAAGCCAGTTGAAACTGGTCAGCTGGGCTCAGCAGTTTATTGGGCTTCTTGCAGCTTTTGAGTTCCAGGAGGTTAACAGGAGGCTAGCCAACTAGCCCTTGGAGACCACTCTTCAGTCCTGGGTACAAGTGGGAGTAGGTTCAGCCATTGGGGCCTCTCTCCATAGGTTACAGTAGGTGCAGTCCTCTTTCTGAAGTCAAGTTCAGCAGGTGAAGTCCTTCTTCTGTCTCCCACAGGGCCAGAGGTTGTCTGTGGAAGGTATCGAGGGGTGCCAACTTTATGCCTAGCACTAGCTTGTGGGAGAAAATGACTTTCTATTCAATAATAAAAAGCTCCCAAGGACAACCTTACACACTTTAACATCATTTCCTCGGGGTTTGGTCCTAATCATTCCCAAAGTATACTGCTTTGGAAAAATCCAACATGGCAGAATCTTTCTTCCCTTGATCGAGTTCTGGGCACACCCCTGAGGTGTGTCTAGGGAAATGAGGGACTTCCCCTGCAAAGCCAGTTCTAGGACAAGTTTTCCCCCCACTGGCATTTGTGCCACTCTGGCTAATGGGACAATGGCAAGGGGCAGGGCATGCCTAGATGTGAGTTACATCTGTCTGTGACAGGGGATGACCCTTTGAAGGCTGTACAGTTGTGTTGCCACATCACCCAGGCCGTCCAGTCACCCCTCCTCCCAGCCAAGGCCCTTTTGTTCCCTTTCCTGAGCGCAATTCACACCTCTCAGTAGGCTGCCAGATGACAGTTGGAGATGATCTCTGAAAGGGCTACTTGAGGTTTTAGGCAGGAAAATGCCAACTTTCTAAAAGTGGCCTTTTCAAAAAAGTAATTTAAAATCCACTGTTACTATCAGATTCGATACCTATTAATTTGGATCCTTGAATGATAGTCCTTGGTATTCCCAAACTAAAGTTACGCATTATGAGCAGGGCCATTGGAACTATGTGGCAGGGAGGGCCAAATTATGTTGCCAGATTGATTATATTATGTGGCAAGAAAAGGCAAATTATACAGGATAATGTGGCACATTTTCTCATAGTATTACTTCATTATTTTGTCATTTATAGGTCTGGCATTGGCCAAGACCTTTTTTTTTAACTAAAATATGCATAATGCACTTACATATAAGGGCTTTAAGCCATCTCTCTTCATCCATTGGTTTAGTGTTGTATCATTCACATGTTGCTTCTGCCCGCTACAGTATATAGCATGAGGCAGTGGGTCAGTCTACTTAAGTCCCTGGTTGACTTCACTTTGAGTGACTGCCTTTTGCTCTCTAGCAAGGAGCACATCTGCACACAAACTAGTTACCTTAAGTGCCAGTGTATTTGATTTTACTTTATTAGTGTTTATTACTTTAGTGTTGCTTTTATGTTTTGAGCCTGATGTGATAGCAGTGCGCTTCTAATACATTGATTTTACTTTATTAGTGTTTATTACTTTAGTGTTGCTTTTATGTTTCAAGCCTGATGTGATAGCAGTGCGCTTCTAATACACATTCCATCTTTATCAGATACCATCTCCTGCCAATGCTGTTGTAAACCTTTTTTTGGAGTGCCTTGCTTTTGTGACTATTGCTATTTCACAGCATACCAGACTGTGTCCATTTGGAACTGTTCTATATTAAGTTAACTTATTTATACTTTTTTCTTTCTCTCCTGTTTTCTTTCTTTCCTTCTTAACATCTGTCCTTTCTTCTTTGTTTCCTTGTTTCTTTCTTTCACCTTTAATTATCTTTCTATCTTTCTTTCTTTCTTTCTTTCTTTCTTTCTTTCTTTCAGGCTTTCTTCTTTTCCCATCTGTCCTTATTTCTTTCTCTTATCTCCTTTCATTCTTACCTTCTTTCATTCCTTCTTTCCTTTTCTCATTCTTTCCTTCTCTTACTTTCCTTTTCCTTCTTTCTCTCTCTTTCTCACTTTCTTAGCTTCTTTTTCTTTTCTCCACTTTCTTTCTTTCCTTCTCTCTCTTTCCTTCTCTTTTCCCTATCTTTCTTCCTCGTCTCTCTCTTTTCTTTCTTTCTTTCTTTCTTTCTTTCTTTCTTTCTTTCTTTCTTTCTTTCTTCTTGCAGCCAATTCAGACCGACTGCCATTTTAAGTTGTTCTCTTCAGTGCCAGGGAGTACTATGGTATGGTGCCGTTCTGCAAAAACCATGATAAAAACAAAACAAGATTTGCCAGAAGGCTGGCGGCCAACGCGAGAACTATTGACTTTGCCAATGCTTGTTACACTTGTTAACTGTCTGGGCATTCATTGCACATCATCAGTAATAGTTCAACATCCAAACATAGCAATAAGCCACAGAAAGTTGACTAGTCAAAGCTTGCCATCCACTGCGCACAACACGTATTGCTGTGTTTTTAGTAACTTTTGAACTGTTTGATCTAGGAACAATTTTTTTGTGAACATTTGCAGATTATGCTGCAGATGATGAGTTATGTGGCAAATGCAGCAGATCCATAATTATGTGAAAAATGCTGCAGCTGCACAATCACATAATTCATGTAGCTCTGATTATAAGGCATTATAACGTGACCCTGTGCTTTTCAGTGGGAGAGCAAGCCTTGCCACATTGAAAATGATTTTGGCGATTTTTCACTGCCAGGATACGTAGCACTTAAGTGTACATGTCTTACTTTTTAAATACTGTGCCCTGTGGGCATATTTACAAGATAATGACGCAGCGCTGCAAGCCATCTTGCTGCTTCGAGCTGCGTCATTAGGAAAGTGCAGGGATGTGTTGTGTTTACAACAATACGACACATCCCTGTGCTTTCCTCTGCATTGGTGCAAAATAGGCCATGATGCAAGGGTGCCTGGGTTGTAGGGATGATTGTTTTTGTGCAGGAAGGCACACCTTCCTGCGCAAAAACTATAATTGATGGCGTTTTCCTCCTTCTATGTGTGCTGCAGAACGCAGCACACATAGAAAGAGGAAAGAACTAGGAGAAATAAAGGTATTTCTCCTCGTTGCGGCTCTTTTACGCCTCCCATAGGGAGGCATTAGAATCTGAGGCATTCCTAGGTTTAGGAATCCTTGTAAATCTGGGAATGCGTCAGAATCCATGGATGCTGTATGGGAACACCCACTGCAACACCCATGTATTGCCCCTTTCACGCAGAGTGATGCATGAAAGGGGGCCATATTTACAAGGCCATGAAAAGCCACGTAGGGTGGCTTTGCGTGGCCTTGTAAACATGGGCCAGCACACTGCACCCTCAGAGCGTCAAAAAAGTGACACTCCGGTGGTGCAAGGAGCTTGTAAATATGCCCATTAGGGCCTACTTTAGAGGATACTTATAGGAATTAAAAGTGAAGGTTTACACCTGGTAAAGGGGATCAGAGCCAGGGTAGGAAAACGGCTAGATGCAGCGCCGCCTTTCATTGTGAGCAACGAGGTGCAATGTCGTAACGCCCCCGTCAGCCTAGACCTACTAACTAAGGGGTCTCAAAACACTAGGTTAATCGGACCTGGTGCTCAATTGCAAAGCTGGTTACTACTGCATCACACCATTTCAAGAACCAGCATTGCGGTAGTGCGAGAGTTGAGACAATTTCTCCAAACACTCACTGTCCTGATGAATTGTCACTAGACCCGTTAGGGCTACCTCAGGCAAGAAACATGTCGACCTTATGCGCCACACAGGCCCTTTAAGACCATTGTATCCAGCTAGGCCATCCTGCTTTTAGTTAGGCTAGTGCACCCTAGGAATAAAATTTATGCAAAGGGCTGCCCTAGACCTATTTTAAACAACACTTCACACTCGCTGCACTACCTAGTCTACACACCCACATACACCCAATGGCTTCGTCAACAAAAGATCGCCGCTAAAGAGTCCCTTCGCGGGTGGCCGTCAGGATTGCAGCGCCGGCCCGACGAGGAGCATGCCCAATGATGAAGCATGACATCCTCCGGGGTGTGTGAGTGCACTTCTTAACAGACCTGAACACCCTCACCCTCACTTAGGAACTGCACACCAGTTTATTCTTCATAAAGTGTTTATTTTGCCAGGTCGAATTTGCAGTTTTAACACTGCACACTTAGGCAGCAGGGGCAGGCCTGTAGACATGCATTCAACTGTCACTTTAGTGATGGCACAACAGCTGCTGCAGTCCACTAGTGACATTTAACTTACAAGCCCTGGATACACAGAGTACCATATACTAGGGACTTAAAGGTAAGGTAAATATGCCAATCAGGTATTAGCCAATTCTGCATGTTTTAGGGGTTAGAGCACACACACGGGGTGCTGGTCGGCAGCACCTCAGTGTTCAAAAAGTCCATACATCAGAAGCATCAGTATAAAAATTGGGGGTGAACATGCACAAAAAATGACCTTTCCATACACTGAGCATTTCAATAACTTCAATAATTGTTGAGTTGACTATTCCTCCAACTGGTCCATTAGTATGCCTTTATATTGCACTCTTTTTCGAAGAGTGAGTTGTAGATAATGCCAAATCATTGCTGCACCGCATTCTTGAGGTCCTGTTGCGAGGTCCTGTTATTTTGGTGAGGTTGTGTCACCCCCAGAGAAAAATGATACTGGGGAACTAGTAACTCGGGACATAAAGTTACAAGAGAATATCCAGTGGACCCTGATGGCACCCTCAGAAATGAGGAATAGGTGTCAGAATTGGAAATATCAGACCCAGTTGTGCTGATTGTTGGTGAAAAACGTTGGGTACATGAATTGACCCCAGACCTTGTAATTTCAGCGGGGCTGGTAACACTCATTATTTACTATGCTATCAAACATCATATGTGAGGTATGGTACACTACTTAAAAAATAAGTAATACTACTAAGTATATCTGCATGCCTTGACAGTGATCAGATAAATGTTTGTGATAACTTTGGCATGAATTGCACACTGCTGTACAAACCCCATGAGACACTTTAATAAAAGGAACTAGCGTTACTACTTTATTATCAAATTGTCATCAAGATTAAATGTCAACATGGTCTTGGTATTATAACGTCAAGACCATTGTTCACTAAAATCAAGCTCTGAACAAAATCGTACATCTGTATTTTAGTTATAAATAGAATATGGGCCACACGTATCATGCATTTTCCAGGTCGCAAAAGGCCCGATTCGCAGAATCGTGCCGTTTGCAACCGGTAAAATGCATTTTGGTATGTATAAATTCCAATTTGCAATTTGATAACATGTTACCAAATCAGAATTTGGAATTCTGAATACAAACAAATTCGGTATTAGGAAGGCGCGTGTATAGGCCATCCTTTCCTGATACCAAATCACAGCGGTATGCAAGAATGTTATGTGACCGAAATGCGGTCGCAAAACATACGTAATTTACCACCTATTTCAAGTAGGTGGTAACCCATTCGCAAATGGGAACCTTTGGGAGGTATGCAGACAGAATATTGAGTTGGAAATGCCAACCTACACAAATATCGAGTTGGAAATATTGTGACACAGAAATATCGACAGCAAGAATATTGTGGTCAAGAATATCAAATTTATAGTAAGAAATATTGTTTTCAAAATGTAATATCGTTTGCAAAAATATAGTTGTTTAAAATATCAATTTTTTTATTAGTGTTATGTATTGTAGTTTATATTTTAAATGTATGTGATGGATGTTTTTCTGTATAAGTATTGTTTATGTTTTTTAATATATGTGTTAAATTTTTAGTAGTTATCAATTTTATTGTAATTAAATTTTGCGTTTTTTAGTTTCGTAGCGGGTTGTGGGTTTATAGGGGAATAGGGTGGAAAGTAATTTAATTATAATAAATTAATGAATCATTTGTATGTAATAATTTTTATTTAATTGAGATATTATAGTGCTAATTGTGGGAAGTAATTTATTTGTAATTAATTATTAATTACTTGTTAATTAATAATAATTTATTATTTGAATATTAAATATGGAAATTGCATAATTAATTTTAGGTGTGGGTTGTGGGGTTTTCCAGGGGTAAAGCGTGGGAAGTAATTTATGTTTAATCAATTAATAATTCATTGATTATTATTATTAATTAATTAATTGATATTTAATTAGGGTATTTGTTTATATTTTTTTGTGTACAAGTATATAGAGTAATGTGTACAAAAGAAGCTTGGACAATGTCATCAGTGATGTCATCAATGATGTCATTTGAGATGTCATCAGTGATGTCATAAATTAAGTTATAGAACATGTCATGAGTGATGTAATATGTGAGGCGGTCATAAACATGTCATAGTGAGGGAGCAAATTATGCTTAGCTCTGCTAACTGTAACTGGTGAATTTCTGTGTTTTTTTAGTTCCAATTGTTAATGTTATCACTGGCATATTCACCTAACTATAATGCTACTTCAACCTTTGTTTTTTTCAGTGAATTTAAACGTTTTTTAAAAACAAAAACAGATGTTTTGTATCACACCTAACTTTAACGTTATTTTAACCTTAGTTTTTTTCAGTGAATTTCTATGTATTTTTTAAAAAGTAAACTAATTTCCTATTGTCAATGTACATATGGTAGGCTGACTAAAGGCTCTATCAGGTCTTCACACATCATTTCTAAAGGGATTGGTTTTGCATTGTACCATAACAAAGAGAGTGCACTGTTTGGTGAAATCTCTGTAAAGAGTGATATCTGATTGTAATACAGAGTGATAGGACAAAATTTTGGTTGAGATTGTCTATGTTCTTAGTCCTCGTCACTGTCACATTAAGACATCTTCTAACCAAGTTCAATAATAACTTAACAGAAGATTGTTCAAGCGCTGTGGGGATGTTTTTAGATCAAAGAGGTGATTGTACATCAGAAAAAGAGGGTGGTCACTTCTTTCAATAACTTATACCGTTAGTATTAACCATATAAGTCTATTTTTATGGGTGTGTCATTGCTCTTGCAAAAGTTTAGAGGCTCGTGGGATGCTCGTGAGATCGTAGAGTCATACATTTAATTTTATAGTGTTGTATAAAATTGTCATTCTTGTGTTGACTTAGTGTTTATTACTAATGTATTATAAGAATGTCATTTAAACATGCATATTATATTTATTTTAAACTTTTATTAATAAATGACTCCTGAGAGCATCTCACGAGAGTGAGCACACAATTCCCTGCGTGGAGTCCAAGGGGGGGACTTCCTCTTTAGCTCTTGCGGACAGCTTGCAAAATGATATATTTGAAATTGTGTTGATTATAGTGTTTTATTGTAATTCTGAATGAAGTATGGCACTAGAGGTTTTGTGAAACTAACAAACATTAATTATTTATAGCACCATTAGAAACATAAAATAATGTTTTTTATTATCCTGTGAGCAACCCACAAGCTACCTGCCAGAAGTCAGCGAGAGCAAAGACACACCCATGAAACACATTATGATTAGTTCATATCAATGTCATTACTTGCAAGATGAAGAGTCCATACTTTTACCTCATTTGTGTTTTGACTTTTGGTGTGGACAGACCTAGCAAATTTGTTGTCTTTCCACTTTTGAAATCAATTTTTGAGAAATTATAATGTCTTCTTCTGATTCAGATAAGCAGGTAGGAACAGTTCCACCACGTCAAGCTGTTCAACCTGCAAAAGATTCTCTTGTTTGACAATTTTTAGAGATGAGTGCAGGAGGAAAAAAAGTGTCTGGTGAGTTTGTGATTTGCAAACTTTATATTAAGGAGTTTAGTAGAGGAACAAAGAAGCAGTACAGCAAGGGCACTACTAGATTTTTAATAGGAGGGGGACACACAGCCTCCCTTCCCGAGCCTCTAGAGTCCCCGGAGACCCCATCCCCCAGGGCCACTAAACTTTGTAAAAGGGAGGGGGGCCACGCTGCCCACCCCTCCCTGAGCCTTCTATGTCCGGGGACCCCATCCCCCGCGGTCGGCTCACAAGCTGTATCCTGGGGAGCCCACCCATGAGAGACAGCAGTTTCCCTGCCTGCACTGGCACGGGCAGGGAATCCTGTGTTAGCCCCCGCCTGGTGGGAGCATTTTCCTAACTCCTGTCATGTGGGAGCAGACACACGGTCTGCTCCCAGCCGGTCGGAGCTTTGAAAATGCTCCTATCGGCTGGGAGCAGACTTGATATGTTTCCCTGCCGGCTGTGATGCAGGCAGGTAAACAGATTAAAACATTGCTCCCACCCGGAGGAAACAGCATAAGTAACTGCTCCCTGTGGGTGGGAGGAATGCGGGCTCCTGCTGCATGCCGAGAGCCGACTGGGGCCGCAGGGCTCCCTCCGTGGCGCCCAACGAGTGTGCAGTGGGTGCCCTGGGTGGGCACCAGGGAACCCAACTTTAAGTAATGTGTACCCAGTGGCTGATAAAGGCTCAGGGAGGGGGGCTGCGTGGCCCCCACTCCCCTTAATTTTAAGTAGTGGCTCTGGGGTATAGGATGCCAATGGCCTAATAAGGCTCAGGGTAGGGGAACATGAAGCCCCCTACCCTTTAATAAAAAAAACTACCTGGGGTATGGGGTCCTCAGAGCCTAATAAGGCTCGAGGAGGAAGGACACGTGGCCCCCTTTCATTTAAAAATATTTATGGCCCTGGGGCATGGAGTCCCCAGGGCCATATTAGGATCAGGGAGGGGAGCCATGCAGCCACCCTCCCCTTTAAAAAAAAAAAAGCCCTCGCCATGCACTGCTAATTACCCTACATATTACATCAAAGAAATGACATCTTCAATGACATCATTGATATCACTGCAACATTTGCAGTGAAATTATTGATGAGAGAACAGTGCATGGCAGAGGTGCAAGTTATAGCTACCTTAGGGCACGCATATAGTTACTTGAGCTAACTATAACTGGTGAATTTCAGTGGTTTTTAGAGTTTAAAATGCTACGTTGTTACTGAACATTTTACCTAACTATAATGTTACTTTAACCTTTGGTTTTTCCAGTGGAAAAAAAATATACATACATGTGTGTGTGTTTCTGTATATATACATATATATATATATACATACATTTGCCAAGAGACACCTCAGACGTCTCTTTAATAAACAGACAAGGGATTGGTTCCCCCAGAGAGTTTCCTTGGATCGATTTTCCAGTGCGGGATTATGCATGCAGCATGGCTCTATGTGCTTAAGCCGTTTAATTTGCTTACACATAGATAGACTGGCCTGGGCTCTATACATCAGCGGATCAATGCAAATCTGTTTATTTCAAAATGGTTCAATTTTAAAAGAATTCCATTAACTGACGATATAAGGCTTACTTTAATAAGATTACAACAGGGTCCCTAGCACTCAAAGAAAGAGAGCGAGCTGTATTTGGAAAATTGCAGAATGAACATTGGGTGAATTCTTTAAAAGAGAAACTGCAATATGAAAGGAGACAGCTAAAATCATATTCGATATCTTTTTTGGCAACTCGCATTTTCATGTGACATTTGAAGGGCATCCTAATATGAGCAAGACATCCGAAGACATATTAAATAGTTCTCCAAATCACTTTCACAAAATGTCTGACGGTATTACACTATGCTCATAACTCTAGAAACAATTGGCTCGTTTTAAAACCATTACCAACTCACCACAACTTTTAGTCTGTGCACAAAACACAGCTTGACAGCACCTGCGTCAGGCATGCTGTAGCACACCACACATGTCATATTATCACTGCAATCAGAAACTGAGACAGGGTCGATGCACAATCCTGCTTTTATTCACGAGGCTAGTTTTACCCGACCCTCCACATAAAACAGTCTGTATTTCCAGATACAACAGGGCACACGTAATTGTGCAGACTGTGCAATGGCTGTATTGACCTGCACATAGTGGACATGCATTATTGTTGTTGATTCCTTGATATCCTCGCTGTGCATGAACTTTGGGTATCTTCAGGGCTCATCGATCGCATTCTTTGAATCTCCATCAGTCTGAGTCTGGCGCACTGGGTTGACTTCCATCAGTATATCCATGGGTCATGTCATTGCCTAACTGTATCTGAAAACCAGGCATAAAATCTACGGTAATGCAAAGTGGGAAGGATAAAAAGGTCAACATCTGGTCAAATGGCAGCTGGATACATGTAAACAAATGCCTTAACAGCTATGAATGTGTGTTCACATACAGGAGTTATTGTTTGAAATAGACCATACTCTACTTACCCTGTTGAATGGCAACAAGGTGCATATTGCCAGAGATCATTCAGTCCCATTTACCAAAAGTCCTGAGTGATATTTAAATTATGGCAAAGTAATTCTCGTAATTTTGGGAAACTCATGTTACGCATGATACGTGAAATTCCCGAAATTACACTATTATGCCAGTCGTGTAATTACACCACCGTTCGCTGTACAAAGACATCATGGGAAGAACCAGAAGGCGAGTAGATGTTGTATGCATCAATTGTGATTGTCATGCTATTTTTAGTATGAAATGCATCCTCAGATCAAAAACCGACGCACAGATGCATTTTGCATGAAAAAATAGCACTAAATGATGGAGTAATTACATGTAACTTCAAATAATTATCCCAAAGTTTTATGGAATTCCACAAAAGCAAATTATGTGAATTTAGCAAACCCCTTTTTATCAAATGGAAGAGAGAGGCATTTTGTCTAAAACCATAGGCATGGGCAATTATTCATTTTGGAATGGAACATGTTACTTGAAACATCAACATTTTTACTACTACAGATAGTAAATACGTATTCACTTTCAAACGTAATGATCAAATTAATGCTTTTTTAAACTATAATTTTGCCACACACAAGTATTCCATATTATGTTGGAGTATAACACATATTTATACTGCACATTAAAAGGATATCTTATGACTGAGATCTGGGACTCTCAGAAGTAACAATCCAGGAAAAGCTGGATGTTTGAGTTCAAGATGTGTGCAACTAACAATTTGAGTCACTCGATCAAAAACATTGGGGCAGATTTACGAGCCCCTTGCGCCACTTTTGCGCTGCCGTTGCGTTACTTATGTGACGCAGTGGCGACGCAAAACATGCGCCACGTTGCGCAATATTTACAACGTGACACATCTAGGGAGATGCGTCACGTTGTAAACCCCTGCGCCACATGAAACCTACGTCAGGTTTCATGTGGGTGTTCCGGCGCAGGGTGGGCGTTCCCTCGCAGGTACGCCTCGTAAAAGTGACGCAGTGAAATCTACAAGATTTCACTGAGTCACTTTACGCTCATGCTGCGTCAAAACCCTGCGCCTGCTTGAAGCAGGCGTAAGGATTGACGCAGCATGTTAGGCATAGGGCACCTCGAGCCTTGCTGGAGCCGCATCGCGCTTGCGATGCGACTCCAGCAATGCGCCGCCTTTCCGTCGGGGGATGCGACACGCAGCTGCCCATCCGTGCGCCACGGCGCGCCGCATTGTAAATGCGGCGCATCGGCGGTGGCGCAAGGGCAAACTTGCGTGACGCATCTTCCCTGGCGCATCCCTGCTGATTTGCAGGGATGCGCCAGGGAACGTAAATATGCCCCCTTGTGTTTTACCCCAATTGATCAAGTCAGTCACCTCCAATTTATCTCTTTTTAACGATTCCAGTATACACAATCCATATGACATAGCACTCTAAAGTAACCAAAGAGCATCACTTTTTCATAAAACCCCTAATTAAGAAAATATACAGTTTTCAAGGTTCATGATCTAAGAGACAAAAAAATATAATTGGCACCTCATATTATAGCCACTCTGCTCAAATGCAACGCAATTTGCGAGTCGCAAATTGGTGGGTCGTACATCTAGCCCTTGGTCTTTTCCTTGACATCAGCCATTGGGTTCTTCATCAAATCCTGAGGAACAAGCCTGGATCGTTGATGTATTTTTGATAGCAAGCTCTCTCTCACAACCCCAGACAAATAATGTTTCAAAATATGTTTTCAGAAATGTTCATCACTGTCCCTAATCCTAGTTGCAGTTAGCTCCTGCCCTGAATGTTGGAATAGTCTCTATAATATCCATCCTAACTATTCAATCTACAAGATTCAAATGGTTCAGAAGCATGCTGATTGATATCTTGTTGACCTGAATCAATATAACTATATCACACCTGATCTTAGAACCTTCTATGGCTTTATTAGCTGCCAGCAAAGGAAAGAGCCATTTTCAAATTCCTATGTCTTGCAAGAAAGCAAGATATAGACATTTATCAGCCTACTTGTTCAAGCTGTTCACTGTTTTTGTTCCAACTAGACGATTCAAATCAACCAACCAAAATGTACTTTCCATACTGCCAATCAAATACAGAAATTTGGAAGAAGGACTCTAAGGGGCCGATTCCGATCTCGGCCGGTAGGGCACTGAATCGGATTCAGCATTACCGGATCCGATTTGGAGCCCTCGTTTCCGACCGATTCGTGCATGCGTCCGGGCGAGCGAGTACGATGCGAGCGTACGCGAAATCGCCGACCGACTCGTCCGCGGGTCCAAACCGCTCCGACCGACTCGCACGGACACGACTCGCACCGCGCAATGGAGACGTTCCCTGACCGAGCAAGTACGATGCGCGCCTCGAGCAGTCCGACCGACTCGCGCAGTCTGGGTCCAAAGAGCAGTCGGAGCCGCACTTTGGGGGTCCGTGTCAAACCCCCCTGCACGCGTAGCCGCGCGAGTCGCACACAGGGGGGACCCATGGGTCCCCCCTACCTGTGCATGTACGGCACGAGTCGCTTCGACGCGTACCCGCTGTAGGGGGCGCCCTTGTTCGCGACGCACCCATTGAGTCAATGGGAGCCCGCGTACGCGTTGTACGACCGGCTCCCATTGACTTCAATGGGAGTCCGACCGAATCGAGTCCGATAGCATGCGTACGCATCGTACTCGTTCGGTCGGGCTGCTAGAGTCCGATTCGGTCGGAAATCTTTTCGGGTCCGGCTCGGTCGGAGAATTTCCTGCCCGAATCGGAATCGGCCCCTCTCCAACGATAATCCCTGTGTAACCATCTATCAAGGACTCTAAGACTTGAAAATGACTTTCTCAAATTGTGGAGATTGCTAAGATCTCGGGGTGTGTGAATTTCACAATTTATTCATGTAATTACATACAAATTCAGCAAAACTGCACAAAATTACATGTAATTATGTGAAAATATAAATCCATTATTTAGTGCTATATTTAAGCAGAAAATGCATCCTCCTGTCAATTTTTGATGCAAGAATTCAAAAAAATAAAAGCATGACAAAAAACACATGATCCCGTTTTGTTCCTGTGCTATGGGGGGAAAATATTTACCGTAAATTGCACATTTGCTGTACATTTTTACTGCGAATGGCATGATTTGGGAAATTTTACATAACAAGCATAATGTCAAATTCCCAAAAATTTGAGGATTTAAACTGGCATAAGTTAATTTTCGCCAGGGCTGTATAAAGTCCCAGCAATTCAAGCTGATGCATAACTAGACTTTTCTTGTGCCGGCCTTCTCAATCACTGGCCCAAACAGCTTACACCCATATTTGATGGTCTTTCAGACACTACTGATTCTTTCTATGAAATGACCACCTTCTATCAGCACACTAGGAAGATAGACTACATATTTCTACTGATAATCAACCTTGGACTCTATCCATCTTTCCTTCATATATGTATCTGACACACAGCACTGTAAAGTAACTGGGGAGTGGTTTGCTAGCCTTTTCAGGTACCCAGATTTCCAATGAAGATGTGTGTCACTGTGGTCACTCGACATTCATCGATGTAAGAGAGCTGATAAAAGCATGTTCTTTTGGGAATGGAGTCCTTTTACATTCTGTGTACAGTCACATGCTTTAATGCCATTCACATGCTGGCTCGTTATTTTACCTAGGCCAGATCTGGTTGGTGCAATACGGGGCAATTAAATTTAGCATTGAGTATTCTTACTGTTAAATGTTATTGTGAGATAAATACATCCAAGTAGCCTCAAAAACATCTGTTGGAGCTTGAATCTAGTTGAAAGTTGACTTTCCATCAGGGAACAGCTCCTTTGTAGAAACGCATAACAATTCTCATGCAGTTTTCCATGGCTGGATATGGGAGTGTAATATGTACAGTGGAGACTACCCTGGGTATTAACCTAAAGCAGGTCGCAGAATTGTGTAATATTTTATATGGACTAATAGAGGTCCTTGAGATTCATAACTGAGCCCTGGGGCTTCCTGTACCACAGAAGTTCAATGGCAGCTTTTGTGCTGTTTTAATTTGTCTGGTGTTGGTTATGATGTGATAACCTCTTCGACAAAGATGCCTATAACTCTAAACTCACCAGCTACCACAGGAAAATTCAAGAGGCACGTGAAAAGCATATAACGAATAAAATTGATCAGGCATGGAATGCGGCTAAAGAACTGTTCAAAGTACTTAATGAATGTATTAAACCACAGACTTGTAGCTGTGCCATCCCGGGATCACAAAAATTATGTGATTCCCTTGCCGACTTTTTCGAGGAGAAAATAAACATAATCTATAAGAACTTTCCTAATCTCCTCAGGCAGTTAGATGATCTTTCCATCTACAACTCGCCTCCTTTTAATATCATGGCCCACTTGGAGAGTATACCTAACTTACATGTGTCTATCCTCTCAATTTAGGGGGTGGAGCCTCCTGCAACAGAATTTAAGAGAAACTTTTCACCTGCTGGACGTGATTTCCACCACTGAGATGGAGATCTCCATATTTAAAATTATAACAAAAACTACTGACACTTATAATTCTTTAAAAATAAATGCAATAGGTGAGATTCCTGAGATGGTGGGCAGACTGGTTATGTGTATGGATGTTGCAAATTAATTGTTGTTTTGAATTTCTATGATGATATTCACAGCTTGTAAGATAAGGGCACTACTTCTATTTCTGTAATTAATGCATTTTTATCTTTTGTAGCCAGAGCCAGGACTAGCACCAAAAAAGAACAAACAGCAGTGATTTTGTTTTGTTTTTTTAAAACAAATTTTATTTGTCAATTCACATATGTCATGCAGGGCTCTGCTCACCAGAGTCAACTTCCAAAGCATACCCAATACATCAATGACAGCTAACGACTGTTGTTTTATCTCCCCCATGAGCAACCATACAAGACATAGGAGCATTGGACAGTAACGCCCCCACCCCAACTACCCCCTCCCACTCCCTCCCTCCCAAAGATCGCACTAGTCCATACTACCTCGGCCACAGCATTAAAAGGAAGATGTTCAGCAGGTCCTGATCCAAGCCCGCCACCCCCTTGCTCCTTCCCTCCCCCCTGTACGGGATCCTCGGCTTAAACCGGCAGCAAAGACTCCTCTATCACTGGGGGTTCCAGCCAGAGGCCCCGATACTCCGCCCATCGGTTCCATATTTTATAATGTTTGCGCGGGCACCCCCTGGCCACAAAGATGGGTTGCTCCAGACCCATGCATAAGTCCAGGCCATTTTTCCAAGCTGCCACCGAGGGAGCCCTCGTTGCCTTCCAGGCTTTAGCGATGTCTCGTTTAGCCAGGGTAAGGCCTAGGAGCAGAAGGTGTCATTTATAGGCATTGCCCCACACCCCCTCCGTAACATGCAGCAGTGCCAGCTGTGGTGTGCGGGTGAACTCCCAGCCCAGAACCTCCGAAAGACAAGCAAATACCCCCCTCCAGAAGCGATCCAGCGATGTGCACTGCCAAACTGTGTGAATAAATGTACCCTCCGCCCGGCCACAGCGCAGACATTCCGGGGAGGCGATCATCCCCGCCCGCCACAATCGCGTCCTAGTAAAGTAGACCCTGTGGAGGTATTTGAATTGGACTAGACGAAGCCGCACAGCTATGGCCACCCCCAGCGGGGCTGCTAGGGCCTCCGTCCAGTCCTCCTCTTCCAGCCCGCCCACATCTGCCTCCCAGTCCCCGTTTCTGAAGTGTAGGGGAGCAATGTGTGACCAAAGACTGGTAAATACGCAATATCTTTTTTTCTCTTAAGTCCCCCATAAAGATTTTAGCTTCGATGGGACTAAACTCAGGAATGGACTCCAGACCCTGCAGGCTAGGGGATAGCGCATGACGCAGCTGTAGGTATCGATAGAATTGTGTCTGGGGCATATCGAACTCCTCCTGGAGATCCCGAAAGGATTTAAGGGTCGTGCCCCTCAGTACATCGCCCAGGGTGGAGATACCAATGGCGTCCCATCCCCGAAACCCCGGGAGGGCCGCCAAGTGGGGCAGGCGCCCATTGTTCCACAGAGGAGTCTCCCGGGTCAGGACGCCCCACCAGCCCATGCGCCGCAGCGCCTGCCTCCAAACCATGAACACCACTCGTGTAACTGACGGCAGCGCGCTCCGCAGCTGCACCGAATACAAAAGCGTGTGTAGTGTGTGATGACCCATCAGGTAGCGTTCCAGTGCGTACGTCGGGTCCTCCCTTTTCCCATACCACCACTCATTGAGGACCAGAAGATGCGAGGCCTGATAATACGAGAGAAGATCCGGGGATGCCAGCCCCCCACAATAGGTGGATAAGAAGCATGTACGTACGGCCACTCGCACTCTCCCTCCCTCCCACAGAAACTGCCCCAGCACAGAATTCACCAGTCGGAACCATCTAGCCGGAATCGGGTACGGATGATTCTGCAGCTGGTAGAGAAGTCGGGGGAGCGCTACCATTTTGAAGATCGCCGATCTACCAAACAGCGTTAGGGGCATACGGGACAAGGACTTAATGTCCGCTCGCACCCGTTCCCACACCGGTGTCATATTATGCTCCCAAGCAACGGCCGGTACATCTGAGAGCACCACCCCCAGGTATTTCAACCCACCCGCAGCCGACTGAACCGCGGTCGCCCATGCGCCCACCCTCGTCTGCCCACCCAGCGCCCACAATGTGGATTTGCGGGGATTCATGTAAAGACCCGACGTTTCCCCGAAGATCTGCATTATACGCAGAAGCTGGGGCCCCGTTCTGTCTACTGCCGTCAGGAAGAAAAGAACATCATCCGCATACAACGCTATTCTATCGGAGAGGCCCTTGGCCCATTCAAAACCCCGTACCTGGGCGTCCATGCGTACCCAGGCCGCCAGGGGCTCCATGGCCAAGGCGAACAGATACGGCGACAGGGGACAACCCTGCCGCGTGCCTCTCCGAATATCAAAGGTGGAGGAGGCGGCGCCTGCAATTCGCACCGACGCTGTCAGGCCCGTATAAAGGAGCTTCACATAGGAAAGAAATCGCGGACCCAGGTTAAGTCTAGGAAGCAGAGCAAACAGGTAGACCCAGCTCAGGGAGTCAAATGCCCTGTCCATGTCTGCCAATAGTAACGCCGCCGGTTCCCCAGTTCGTTGAATCTCCGCAACCGCCACTTGCGGCCTTCTGATATTGTGCCAGGTAGCCCGCTGGGGCATAAATCCCGCCTGATCGGGGTGCACAAGCGACGCAATATGAGGCAACAGTCGATTGGCCAGTGCCTTTGCCAGGATTTTGGCCTCCACATTTAAGAGGGAGATGGGGCGATAAGAGGCGTGGTGCTCCGGGGGAGGCCCGGGCTTATGGAACACCACCACTTCCGCGTGTCTCCAGTCCGGGGGAAGCACACCCTTGTCCCGAGCCTCTTCCACCAAAGCCCGGTAATGTTGGGCCAATTGCACATTGTACCGACGAAAAAACTCGCTCGGAAACCCGTTGGGTCCGGGCGCCTTCCCGGGATTTAATTCTCCCAGGGCCGCTCCCAGTTCCTCGTCCGACAAGGGGGTCTCCAGCTGGTCCCGCTGCTCGTCCAAGAGCGCCTGGGGTGGCAAATCTGTGATAAATTTCTCGACTGTGTCCGCCGCCAGACATTTCCGGGGGGCATAAAGGTCCGCATAATACGTAGCAAAACTCTCCGCAATAGCTGGAGGTTCCGTAATCGGAGTCCCCGCCGGATCCCGAATTCCCGGTAGGGCCTGGGCGTGAAAGGTGCCCTGACAAAGGCGATGCAGCATCTTACCCCATTGATACACCCTGCTGCGCGTTGCCAACCAGACCTGACGTGCCTCATCCATCAGCAGAGCTGCACACCCCTGTTGGGCCAAGAGCAACTGCCTCACTCCCAGGTCACTCCCTGACTCCCGGTTCTGTCGCTCAAGTATCTCTATGTTCGCCTCAGTGCGTGTCAGCTCCTCCCTACGCTGCCTGCGAGCCGCCGCGCACCACGAAATGTCCACCCCTCGCAGATTGGGCTTCAGCGCCTCCCACAAAGTGGCAGCACTGGACACGGATCCCACATTCCCAGTCAGATACTGAGCAATGGATTCTCCCATATGGGCGGTATATTCCGCATTCTGGAGATTCCACACCGCCAGACGCCACCGAAACGGCTGCCTTCCCCTGCCGGTATCCAACTCTATGAGCACGGGGGAGTGATCCGAGAGACCACGAGGCAGTATCTCCGCCGCCACCACCCTACCTGCCATTGCCCGGGGAACAAATATATAATCCAGTCTAGAGAAGGATTTGTGGACTGCTGAGAGGTAGGTATAGCCCCGAGCTGCGCCATGCGCACGCCGCCATGTGTCGACACAATCCATTCCTATCACCAGGGCATACAGTTTAGTCTGTGTATCCCGCCTGTGGCCATCCCCAGCCCCCATCCTGTCCTGAGCCACATTCAGTACATCGTTCCAGTCCCCGCCCACCACCGACATTACATCAGGCATATCGGCCCACAGGGATCGCAGCCGCTCAATTAAATTCCACTGCAAAGGGGGAGGGGCGTATACACTACCCAAGATCAGGGGGTTGTCCCCGACCCTACCCCAGACAAACAAATAGCGCCCCTGCATGTCGGTCCATTGCTGCTCGTGCGTGTACGGGACCCTGCGATGTATCAGGATGGCCACGCCTCGGGACCCCCTCACAAAGCCAGCATGAAAAACCTGCTGGAATCCGTACCTCTGCAAGCAAAGAGCCTTCGTGCCCATAAGATGCGTCTCTTGTAACATAAGAATATCCGCCTTCGCCCGCTTTGCGTGTTGAAGTATGGCCCCCCGCTTGACCTTGTCTAGAGCCCCTCTAACATTCCAGCTTAGGATACGAAGACCACCCTGCGTCCCATGCCCACCCTCTGGCGTTCTACCCATTGGGGGTTGCATCGTTGTTTAACACAAATACTGAGCCTCGGTGGCGTGTGTGTAGCCTGTCTCGGACCTGTAATGGAAGTGCGACCTGTAAACAACAACAACCCCATCCCAACAAACCCCCCACCCTATACCTCAACCCAAACACTGAAGTACCTGTCGCGGCCGGGCTGATCCCCAATCCCCAACAGGGGGATGGGCACCGCCCTAACCAATGGATCCCCAACTCACAGCCCATATCCCTCTGACAGGGCTCCCGCCCGCTCCCACCGGACGGTAAAATAAGCCCAGTTCAGTACATCCCGGTACTCAACAAATGAAATTCCGCCGCCCCACACCGGCATCATCCGCTAAGTTTCCAATGTCTGATCTCCCAGGGCCGGCCCCCCTCGGGAGGCAGCACTGCAGGACTGTGAGCGCCGCCTGGACCTTGACCGTCTGTTACCCCTCTGCCGTTGACTACGGGGGCCTCCCCGAGCCGCGTCGCTCGTAGATGAGTCCGACTCCCTTCCCGGTGGAGAATGGGGCCTCACCCGCACCGTTGCATCCGTCCAGCGGAAGACCTCTTCTGGACTGTCAAAGAAATGAGTGCGGAAGCGAAATACCACCCGAAGGCGGGCCGGAAAGAGCAGGGCATATGGAAGTTTGAGCTCTCTCAGCCGTGCCTTGGCCGCCATGAACGACTGGCGCTGCTGCTGAACTTGCCGCGTGTAGTCAGGGAATATCAGGATATGAGTGTTGTTGTAGAGCAAGGGTTCTTTGACACGGGCCTGCTTCAGAATGGTGTCCCTGTCCAGATAGTTCAACAATTTGGCGATGACAGGCCGCGGGCAGGCCCCCACCGGGGGTCTCTGCATTAGTGCCCGGTGGGCTCGTTCCACTACAAAGCACTTGGATAGAGACTCGGGAGGAAGCCAGCCCTCCAGCCAGGTGGTGAGGAAGCGTTCCATGTTTCCCTTTTCGCAGCCCTCCGGAAACCCAACGAATCGGAGATTATTGCGTCGGGCCCGTCCTTCCGCATCTTCCGCTCTAAGCATGAGGCCCTTTTGGACGGTGTCCATTGCCGCCACCTTTCGTTTCAATTCCGTAACATCGTCCTCCACACCAGAGATACGGGACACCGCGTTGTGTAGATCCTGCCGCAGCAACATAACGTCCGCTCCAACTGCCCCTATTTTTGCATCCAACATATCCCTGGATTGGGTGATAGCGGCCATGAGGGCCGCATTGTCCGGCACTGCCCCGTCTGGCCCCCAGAGGCCCCAGTCACCGGCCCGGGCCAGTAAACTTGTCAATCGGCCCCTGCTTGGTCGAGCCGCCACCTCCTTTGTCCCTGGTCATGATTGTGCCCTCGGCCCTCTGGACTGGCCCAACCCTGACCGAGTGATGCACTTAACACAAGAGATAGCAGCTCCCGCGGCCCGACCTGACCGCCGCGTGTACACCAGCACACACCAGGCCCCGCGTGTACTGTTCAACTGGCCCCCAGGGCGATGATTCCACCGACAAGCGGGCGAAGCTCACCCCCCGTACTCCACTCGCAGGCCGCGGCAGGCACCCCCAGCGGCCAAGTCCTCACTGTCTGTGGACTACCTAGAATAACGGAGGGCCAGAGTAGTTCCTGGGGGTGGTGACAATGTGCAGGTAGGAGACCCAGCCCTCAGGTCCCAGCCTCGCGGCCCGATAATGCCGCCGATCCCCCCCGTCCACACCGCTCTATGGGGTGGCCTCGTGAGGCGCCGGGTCCTCCCTCCCACCGCCAGAGACCCAACAGGCCCACGATAGTGCCACTAAGGTGGGGGCTACCAGACGAGGCCACCGCCTTTCGCCACGCTGTCCCACAGCTCCGTCACTCTCCCGCTATGACCTTCAATGCAGCCGGGAGAGGAGTGTGTCAAGTCTTTACGCAGAGGGATCAATATGTTCAAATGAGGGGGGCAGGACGGCCAATCGCGGCTATGGCAGCCCCCCCACCCGGCCCGGCCACTGATCCCTACTGTGTCACTGAATGAGGGTGGGGGGCCCCCACCACCGCTGCTGCCCCAGGATAACAGGGAGACTGCCAAGCGCGACTGTTGGGGGGGGCAGCCTACCGGTCCTCCAGTAGCTCCCCGCGTGGCCCGATAGTGCCGCTGGCCCCCACCACAGCGCCACAGAAGGAGAGCACTCCGAGGAGCAGGCCCACCGTCCCTATCGCCGGCCGCCTTTGCTCTCGCACACCGCCACCCCCGGCAGGGCCTAGGATCGGCCATTCCCTTCGCCGCAGGCACTCCGCCTTACCGCCGTGGTCCGGTCCGACCGCCGGGTCTTCCTGTCTCTCTGCGGCAGGCCCGTCCGATTCTCCGGGCACCTGCTCCACTCCTCCCAGGCCAATCGATTGGCGGGTCACCCGCCGCAGCAGCAGGCCGCACTCCACTACCAGATGCGCCCGCCGGCCAGGCCTAGCCCCGCACTCGGCCCCGGATCTTCCTCAGAGGCGCCGCTTCTAGCTCTCAGGGCCCTCCGCTCTCGGCCAGGCCTCTCCCCCACCACAGCTGAACCGCGGCTCCACAGCGGCCCCCAGCTCCTTAATTACACCAGTCGACAGAGGAGCCGGTGCTGCGCCGCAGACACGCTGTCTACTGTCTCAAGCAGACCGGGATGTCAGGATAATCGTCGGATATATGGCGGGCTGGACGGAGCCGGCTTCGAACACGTCCGCCATGTTGACTCACCAAGCCACGCCCCAAACAGCAGTGATTTTATTAAATTGTATACCTTCTATTTTATCATTAGTGTCGTTATTCATGTGTTATGGTTTTAATCCTCCAACAAATACACATCTGATTGGTTCATATTGAGTAAAATTCCAAATGAAATTATGTGCACTATTGTCATACCAATCTTTTGTCTTATTTCAACATAGAAGTTAAATTGCCATCTTGTTTAAGAAAATGGGTACATGGCAATGTCACGATCAGCCCTTTGGATACACTGATGCAGGTGCCACAAAGCCCTCTGAAAATGATAATGCTGGGCATCCTTAGCAGCCAATGCTCTAGATACTACTACATCTACGGAAGTAAGTACCTGGCCTCAAACACATGCCTTGCATCTCGTCAAAGTTGTGGGTGAGCTCAGAGGAGGGGGATGTATGGTGAGTCTAATTGCAGTGCAACTCAATTTTCACAGTTGTAATAAGATGTAATTGTCCCATCAGAGCTGTGAAATAGCTCACCTCTTTAATATCTTAGCAAATATTTCAATATATGTACAGTATAAACAGTAGGGCCTAAGAGTAGAATTTCAAGCAACACAATAGGCAGCACTATACTCAGTGACTGCAGTGATAAAGCCAAATAGCAGTGAAAAACTGGTCCCCTATATATGTAATCTATAAATGTTTTATGACATTTTATTGCACAGCTCCGATCTTACCTTGAATGGAAAGATACAAACCCAGTGTAATACAGTATGAAAGTAGAAATAAAATGACACAATGTTTGAAAATTTTCAATGTTTGGAAACAATGTATGAAACACATACGATATTGCAATAAAGGTTAGAAAGTAATCTTAATGGCAGATGAGTTACTTTATTGCAAGTCATTAAAGGTATGGGTTTGAGACTCAATAAGTTCTCAAACATCTACAACAGTATAGAAACAAGCAGAAGCAACAGTAACACAGGAAGCAATATACCTGGTACCATCACAGGAAGGGGACAATGTCTCTTAGTTCATGTTTCTACTTACTGGGACCAGAAAGGAACACCCACAGTGAAGGACAAAATTGTTGGTTGTTGTATTGTTGTATTTTGTTTTCACATTATAATTACTTTAGTATTGCCTTTGTGTTTAGAGCCTAATGTGATAGCAGGGCGCTTTCTACCACATGTGAACGCAGGGCACATTCCAACTTCATCAGTTTCTGTGTCCTGCCAGTGCTGTTGTAAATTCCTTTTGGAGTGTCCTTTGTTTATCTGCCTGTTGGTATTCCTCAGTATGACAGTTTGGATTCAATTGAAACTGTTCTGTATCAAGTTATTCTCTTTTTACTATGCATGCAGTACACAAACCAAAAGCTTCAATATTATACATTGAATTCACAAGTGGACAAGTCTTCAGAACACGTTTATGCTGGACTCTGTGTCACTAATGGTTCTTTAATAAACTTTACCCAGTGATTAAACAGGTCTTTATTGGACAATATTTGCAATGGTAAGTAGACATAATATCGAGTTTTTTATATCGACATGCATTAATATATAGTTTAGAATATCGAAAGTAGTAAATATCGATGTTAAGTATATCAATGTAAAAAAAATTCGAGTTAGTGTGTTGTAAAAAATATTGTTGTGTTAAATGTCGATTGTTAAAATATCTTTATGTCAAAATATCGTTTTATTATTTTTATTTATTGTTATATGTTTGATAATTGTATAATATTAGTTAATTAATATTATAAAATGTTTAAATTGTAATATAATTTTCAGGAGGGGGATGTTGGGTTTATAGGGGATAAGGGTGGGGAGTGATTTAAAAAATTTGTTTAAAAATATTTTTAAAAAAAACAAAATTGTAAAATTAATTTAAAAATGTTTTTTTAGGAGTGGGATGTTGGGTTTATAGGGGATAGGGTGGGGAGTGTTTTAAAAAAATTGTTTAAAAATGTAAAAATATTTTCCAAAAATTAAACAAAAATTAAAATTTCTTAAAAATAAATAAGATTTGTTTTTTGGGAGTGTGATGTGTTTATAGTGAATAAATGTGTGGAATTTTGTAAATGGAAACAATTTTTTTGAAAATAAATATTTAAAAAATAATGTATAAAATACTAAATTTTTATTTTATAAGATTTTAATGTTGTGTTGATAGGAGAGAAAATTGATTAATTTAAAAAAAAAAAAAATTAAAATTTAAATATTTAGGGGCCCATTACGATACCCGGCGTAAATAAATCCGCCAGGCATGGAAGCGGCAAAAATTCGCCCGCACACACCGCCTGAACACCGACCACGCCATTATGATTACACAAACCGAAAACCGCCATCGGCGGAAAAATCACACAAAATACCGCCCGCCATCGTCCGAGTCGGAGTCAAACCGCCCGCCACGGACGGAAACACGCACGACAACACAAAACCGCCCGCCCACACGGCCGACACACCGCACGTGAAATTACGATCGCACCGCCATGAGCGCGGAAAAACCACAAATATACCGCCCGCCAGCGCAAACAACGCCGATGAGAATCGACACGGCAGAAGCCATGGCGCCAACGTACCTGCACAGAAACCATCCGCACACAAAACCAATAGCACACAACATGGCCAACAAGTCCACACAGCAAGGCACGCACAAATACACAAGCACAGTACACATCCCGAAAACACCCCCCGGACAAACAAAAAATACAAAGGCCAGAACCCCAGACACAACACACCTGAAAACAACAGACCATGAGGACACACCCACATAGGTGAGTACAAAAGCAGCACTCCCACAGACCACAACCCCTTGCTACATTGCAAACCAGAGAGGAGAGGAGAGGACACAGTGACACAGCAAGGACAGCAGCACACCACAGAAACGCACACATCACAACCACCACCACCACCACCACCACCACCAAACACCACCACCACCACCACCACCACCACCACCAAACACCACCACCACCACCACCACCACCACCACCACCAAACACCACCACCACCACCACCACACCCCGGCACCACAAACCCCCTGCACATTACACAACACACACCGCACCAGCACCACAAACACCATGGCACCACAAAGGATGCCCAAGTTCACGCCCATGGAGCTGACGGTCATGGTCGACGAGATCATCAAGGTGTACCCACAAATCTATGGGAACATGGTCCAGCACACACCACTAGCCACCAGAAACAGAATGTGGAACCGGATCGTAGACCAGGTCAATGCAGTCGGGACCCTGCCCAGGAACAGAGTCGAGATTAACAAACGTTGGAATGACGTCAAGAGCCTGGTCAAGAAGAAGGAGGGCAAAAACAGAGAGCTGGCTGCCGTCACTGGCGGAGGGAATCCCGCGCTCTTTAAGACCTTCAAAGCGTGGGAGGAGAAGGTGCGAGTCGTAATCCATCCGGAGATCCTCGCCGGATTAGCAGGGGAGTGGAGGCTGGTAAGTACAAACTAATGTATACCAGCACCCCGCTATGTACTCACATGCGCAACTACCATGCCACAGCTCCCAGGGACAAACACCCCCATGTCCAGCACACAATACACAACACATCACACACACATGCAACAGACACTACCACACACAGCCCAAACCGAACAACTGTAAGATGCGTGGGGACATGTGTACACTAAGCCAGCCACGTAACCACCAACAGGTCCCCAAATATGCCAGAAGCGCCACAACGAGCACCCACCACACCCATGTGTCCGCCACAGCTGCACTAACCGACAAGTAACAGGTAAGTGGCAGGAACACAAAGTGCAGTGGGTGGGACGGTGGACAGCCCAAGTACAACACACACCAGGCCCCAGTCCCACAGCACAGCAAGGAGGAGCATCCCCCACACCCCACAGCCACGTGTCAGCCACCGCAGTGCACAACGACAGCCGAAAGGCAGACATCACGGTCCACAGCAATCGGTGTCAGTGGGTGTCCAGCCACCCCACGACCCACAACACCCCCCACCCCCACAGACCTGCAACATGGAGCACCCCCCGCTTAGAGCCATGTGGCATCCAGTACAGTGCACGCACGAACAACTTGCAGGTGGGAAACTGGACAGGGCTGGATTACTGGAGGCATGAGGACCATAACACCACCAACACATGGGACATGTCACGTAGCAGACGAACACGCAGCACCGCCCACCATCACGAACAAGTGAACAATGTGCACACGGACATGAACAACAGACTCACACCCCACATGACCCATCACAGACATAGCAACAACCCAAGGAGCCACGTCTGCATGCACAAGCCACACTGAATATAGTCCCACACGGCAGCCACTGTGCAACTCATCACACACAACCGAAACACCATTGAAGTCCTGTCCATGTAGCCCCTACTGCCTGTCAACCACACACCCCACAACTACGCCTATGTAAGACAAACAACACTAGACGCAACAGAGCGGAACAACATAAATGCACACGAACACCACTGAACCCATCAAACTCACAGACACACCATGCACATACAACATACCATCCATCCCATCCGTCAGCCCCAGTCTCATGAAAGGCATGTCATCCGCACAGCTGCCACACATACAGCAGTCACGCTAAGACACATGCCCATGACCAACCATGTGCCAGAAGTCAATTAAGCGCACGACACACTGTGAGCAACAACACACAACATGGGCCACACCCCCCGAGCACTGCAGTGATGCACATGGCACAGGGCAGCACGCACACCAAGGAGATGGGACAACTGCAATACGTTGGCTGGCACACAACTATCACTCACTCATAACGATGCGTCCAATGCCATGTCCAGTAATCACAACAGACAGCAAATATGCAGGGCATGTCAGGCATGCACACACCTCAGACCATGCACTGTCATGCTGCCACAACACATGTCACGTTCGGCACCCATGGCTCACAGCATGTACCCCAAAAGCATATCCCCTCCCAAATGCGAATCTGGGGCATGGCCCCCATGTAGCCATATGCGTTCCTAAGCGTTCAATTTGAACCCCAAAAGCATATCCCCTCCCAAATGCGAATCTGGGGCATGGCCCCCATGTAGCCATATGCGTTCCTAAGCGTTCAATTTGAACCCCAAAAGCATATCCCCTCCCAAATGCGAATCTGGGGCATGGCCCCCATGTAGCCATATGCGTTCCTAAGCGTTCAATTTGAACCCCAAAAGCATATCCCCTCCCAAATGCGAATCTGGGGCATGGCCCCCATGTAGCCATATGCGTTCCTAAGCGTTCCATTTGAACCCCAAAAGCATATCCCCTCCCAAATGCGAATCTGGGGCATGGCCCCCATGTTGCCATATGCGTTCCTAAGCGTTCCATTTGAACCCCAAAAGCATATCCCCTCCCAAATGCGAATCAGGGGCATGGCCCCCATGTTGCCATATGCGTTCCTAAGCGTTCCATTTGAACCCCAAAAGCATATCCCCTCCCAAATGCGAATCTGGGGCATGGCCCCCATGTAGCCATATGCGTTCCTAAGCGTTCCATATGAGCTCCAAAAGCAAAGTACAAACCAGACCCAGGATGGGCCAGGAGCCCGCATACACCAGAGTCACAATGAGTAGGGGCACAGCAACACACCCATCGGCATGGCCAATCCGTCCCATGCCACATGTGCACAGCACACAGTCCCATTGCCTAGCACACACAACTACAGATGCCACAGCCACACACTCGCCTCCGGGAAACCCATGTACGAGATTGCCAATGTCAGACGACAAATACATACTTCGCCAGGTGCAACACAATAACAAATCTCATTCTCTCCACAGGTGACGAACTGCCGGATGCTGGGGATGGAGACAGCAGCCAGCACAGCCAGCCCACAAGCCCCCAACGAGGACACACGGATCTGGAGGATCTGTCCTCCTCTTCGGACACGGACCACCAAGCTGGCCCATCTGGCGTGGCAGGGCCCAGCCGCTCCCCAGGACCCCTCCTACCCACCAACCCATCATCCAGGGATGCTGAACAGTCCCAGCCCCCTGCTGCCACTGTCGTTGCGGCCACACCCACGGTCATTGCGGCCACTACCACTGCCGCAACCGCCACCATCGCCGCACCGACCACCACCGCCACCACCACCACCACGTCTTCGCTGGCACCAGCCCCAGCGCAGGTGGTGGCCCGGCCGACTGGATCCACCCTGGGAGCCACAGCGAGGACCGTGGTGTGCAATGTGGCTAGTGGGCAGGCCGGTGGCAGCAGGACTGGTAGGAGGAGCAGGGTCAGGGAAACGCCAGCCTCCCCTGGGAGCCATGCCCTGCCTCAAATGGCCAGAGTCCTTGGGGCCTATGAAGAGGTCCAAGGACAATGGGCCAGGTCTGCTACAGACACGCGGGAGGTGCTGGGGGTGCTGAGGTCCATGGACGCCCATATGGGCCAATTCGTGTCCCGTATGGACCAACTCGTGGACCTCATGGGCCAGCTGGTGGTGGCGGTGGGGTCACAGGCAAGGCCAGCAACACCACCTCCGCCACCACCTGCTAGGGCGCAGGGTCGGGCAGCAGTGTCCACTTCCCCTGCGTCCACAGCCAGTGAGCACACCTCACCCACCACCAGCAGGTCGCCACCACACACCCCCCTCCCAAACGTGGAAGGGGCCGTCCGAAGAGGAAACAGATCTCCCGGGAGGACTTCGCACGCTCCAGTCGCAAGTGAGGCAGCCAGCCAGCCTTCCGCCAGCCTTCCTTGACCAGCCACTGCATTGACTTGCTCTACGATCCCACTCCACACAGCCAGCTGGATGGCATGTGTGTGTTGGACTATGGACATAGAACCAGTGGGTACACCCTGAGCTTCACGCAGCCATGACCGACAGCTCATTGTCACTGCACGCACCACTTTTGTCATCACCTTACACACAATCACATGTCACAGTTTGGAATAAATGCACCTTTTTCACTAACTGCTGTTTGTGCCCTGTGTTTTATTTTTACGGAATACAACGGCCACCTTGGGCGGAAAGGCACCTGATGCGTGGCATGGCAATGGAATCCGGAGGGCCTGTAGGGACCTAGGGGTGGGAGACAGAACAGGAGCACATTCAATGAGTGTGTCACACACCCATCACACAGTACATGTCAACAACTACAAGCAATGTACACACATCGCACAGAGCAATAGGGCACAATGCCACAGTCACCAACAGTGGCATACTACCCTGGCCATGGAGCGTTGACACACTGCACGCAGTGAACATACGGCCACCCTGACACAGCACACACACACCTGCACAGATACAGACACATCAGCCGTCGTACATGGACACTCACCGTCAAGTGAAGTAGCGGGCGATGAGCTGCTGGCGCACATTCCCAGCTTCCTCCTCTCCGCTGTCCACCTCACTCGAGCTGTCCTGGTCTGCGGGCTGGGGCCCTGGTTGATCTCCGTCATCCACAATGAGGGGGATCTGCTTCCGAATGGCCAGATTGTGCAGCATGCAGCACGCCACCACTATCTGGCACACCTTCTGTGGGGAGTACGCCAGTGCACCCCCGGTGCGGTCCAGGCACCTGAACCTGGACTTGAGGAGGCCAAAGGTACGCTCGACCACACGTCTGGTCCTCCCATGTGCCTCATTGTATCGATCGTCTGCTGGGGTGCGAGGATTCCTCAATGGACTGAGCAGCCATGCCCCATTCGGATACGCAGAGTCACCTGGGTGTGAGGGACACAGAGAACCGTTGCTATTCCAACTGGACAGGGGACAGCATCGCACAACCAGCACGCTACACCACTCCACATACTCACCGACAATACAGCCACGATCCTGTTGCAGATTGGCCATCAGTCGTGGCAAGATGCTGTTGCGCATTATGTGTGCGTCATGTGCCGAGCCTGGAAACTTGGCACACACGTGGGTGATCACCATGTCCGCAAGGCACACCACTTGCACATTCAGGGAGTGCGTGTGCTTCCTGTTGCGGTACAGGTGCTCAGTGGCCTGTGGTGGAACAAGGCCAACATGTGTGCAGTCAATGGCTCCCACGACGTGTGGGATTCTGCCAAGGGCATAGAATGCACCCTTCACTGCCGCCAATTCACGAGCCCTGGGGAATCTGATGTACCTGTTTCGGTACAGCATCATGGCTGCCAGTACATCCCTCAGCACCTTGCTGAACATGGGCTGGGACATCCCTCCTCCACTGCCCACTGTGTGCTGGAATGACCCAGTGGCGAAGAAATGCATGGCGGCCATCACCTTAGCCGTGGGGGTGACAGCAGTCGGATACACCCTGCGGGGACGGAGATGGGGCTCTAACATGGCACACAGTCGATGCAGGGTTGGCCTGTCCAGCCGAAACTTCCTGATTACCTCTGTATCGTCCATGTCCGCCAGCAATTGGTATGGGCGGTCAATGTTCGGTCTCCGCCTGGGTTAAATGGCAGAGGACACATGTCAAAGCAACACGGCACATAGCAATTTCGCATACACATCACTGACATGACTGAGCAAGCACATGAGCCACAGCCCAGCTGTCAAGCTGGGACGGCACGGCCACAATACACTTACACAGGTCTCCCAACAATGGCAATGGCAAGTGAGACATACCACTGCCATGTGCATGCACATGGGGATCTAGGCCCCAATGACTTGCGGGGCGTGCTGATGGGGACTGACTGCATATTCGTCAAGCGGCAACGCCACGGCAACATGAGTGTCTGCTGAGCATGGAACTGCTTCCGAGGCTGGATGAGTATGGCACACGACGACGACGATGTGGGCACGGGCTGAGCGGCCAATACAAGTGGGACCTGTGGCACGAGGGGATATGAGACAGTAGTAGGTGTCAGCACTGCACCCTATGTACAGCACTGTACGGATCACAGCTCCCGAAACATTGACTGGTGTCCACATTGACAGCCCCATGCCAAGACGGCTGTGTGCTTGCAGTCACACGTCACAGGTGAGAGGTTACATTGCACGTGCCAGGTGGCAGACGTACATAGTGGGAGCTGGCATGTGTGTGCATGTGTCTCCTGTTCAGGATCCACCAGATGGGCGCTGACTCTGTACTGACCATTGGACACAGCATGTTCCGTGGAAGGCTTGTGTGTGTGGGATGGTGGCACTGGATGTGCCGCCGTTGGGTGGGGGGCCATGCACAGGGCGGGTACGTCGATGATTGCGCATTGTTGGTCACGGTGGGTGCACCAACTAAGATGTGTTGCCCTGTGTTCAATTCCTATGTCCGCATGATGATGGACTGTGGATGTGAGCAGACTACACATTGGTCGATGTGCTGTCTATATGCATGTGCCTTCACACCAGGCACAGCTGCCCCTGCACATGTGACCCCTGCTGGACTCGCTGCTGGGTCTGTGGAGCTGATGCACCTTCTGCGCGTGGGGCGGACAGCTCTCCTCACTTCCCTCATTGCGCATGTCATGTCTTTGCCGCAGGTGACATGGATCATGGAGGGCCCACATGTACGCGTGGGTAGGCTACACATGATTGTTCACTGGTCGCCACCCCCAGTCAGTGTTTCGAATGGGAAGGTTGTCGTGCTGGTGGTATGTTCGATGTGGCGGATGGGCGGGCCTAGGCGCGGGCTTACATTCCGGACATGGGGGGGTAGTTGGATTGGCAACTAGTTGCAGTACACACGGGACACGTCTCTTCCTTTCCACATCTGGGTCATCCCTTGTACTCACTGACAGTGATACAGTCATCTTCGCCCCAGCCCTCATGTCCTCCCCTCGCTCCCCCAGTATGCATGCTCACCTGCGAGGCTAGCGCTTGCACAGGCAGCCCCAAGCTCGCACCAGAGAGGGCAAGGAGTGTATGTGTGGGTCCAGTTGCACGAGTGGGCTGTCTCAGGGTATGATGTGTGGCGGGACGCCGTCCACCTGCGTGGTGCCCCAAATGGAGACCCGGCCTGCATGGACTATGCATCACAGTCTTCGCCTTCCGGATCCGCCACCTGCGACACCCAGTGGCTGTGGCTGCCCTTGCGGCCAGGCCGCGTCCGTCTGTGGCTGATGGCCCACACATTCACTCTTTGGCCTCTCTGGGGAGGGCTCGGGGGTGGTGGCGCACGCGCTTGCACTTAGTCGCAATGGCATGTGGCGTGGTTGGTATGATGGGCAATGGATGGGATGGTGCGAGCCACCTCCCGTGACGTCAGTGCTGCTCGTGCTGTGGTGCGTCCCCCCTACACTTCCATCTGACTTGTGCCATGCTAGACGTTGAGGTTCTATTGCCTGCGTGATATGACCAGGAGGAGCGCGAGGAGACCTCACACACACCATGCTCCACTGCCATCCCGTGCCCTGTATCGCCTGTGCGGATTGACTATGTTGGGGTTACACCTGGTTGACTGGGGCTGTGTGTGCCTTGTCAAGGGGCATGGCGGGCGCACAACAGGATCCAGCTTGTCCACAGAGGGTGGGCTGAGGTTTTTTATTTTTTATTTTATTTTTATAGTTTTATAGAGCGCGAACCAGACCCGTGAGGGTATCAGAGCGCTTTACATGATTAAGGGGGGGATACAACGCTTAAGGATGGGAGGTGTCAAATTGGGATAGATAGGGAATACATTATACAGGAGGAGCAGGCAGTTTAAAGTCCAGGTTACATGTGGGGAAGAAAAACAGAGACTTAAAGCACGTGGATAGAATATACAAGCACGCAGTCTAGAGACCAAGCTACATGTGGGGAGAAAAAAAAAAAAAGTGGATATAGCATATAAGAAGGCTCGCAGTCTCAGCTCTTGGGGGGATGCCCAGAGTGCAGCAAGATGTATCATCCATAGAAGCCATGAATGCCGCGGTGGAGGGTGGAACATGTCGATGAGGTGATTGTAAAGTGTTCCGTAGACGAGGTATTTTCCCATTAAGAATGTTTTGGTTTCTTTCTTAAATTGTGCCAAGGACGGAAGTCTTCTGATGGCGGGTGGGAGAGAGTTCCAAATTCTTGGTGCGGCCCCAGAGAAGGCCCGATTGTAGGTTTTTTCTTCCGAAAGCGTGCTGGTTGCAACAGCAGGTCTTTGGCAGATCGGGAGTTTCTGGTCCCTCCAGATACCACGAGTTTTTGTGCGAGAAAAGTAGGGGAATTGGAGTAAAGAGCTTTGTGAGTAATGCAGGCCACTTTAAATTGGATTCTGGCCTGAAGGGGAAGCCAGTTCAGAGCTTTGAGGTGAGGAGAGATGTGGTCGAATTTCTTTGTGCCCGTTAGGAGTCTGGCGGCGGTGTTGAGGCAGGCTTTCAATGGGGCCAGAGAGCTCTTGGGTAGCCCTGCCAGAGTAGAGCATCCATATTCTAGTCTGGAAATGACTAGTGCCTGGATTGCCGTTTTAAGGTCGGAAACTTCGAGGAAAGGTTTTAGGTTTCTTAGGTAACTCAGGTGGAATCTAGCCGTTTTGGCCATTGAGTTTATATGGCCACGCATATTCAGGCTGCTGTCAAGGGTTATTCCAAGGGATTTCGCCGAGTCAACAATGGTAGGAGGGCAGTTTAGTGCTGTGATTGTCTTGATCCATTCCTGGATGTCAGGATTGGTTTTGGGTGGGGAGATCAGAAGAAATTCAGTTTTATTTGCGTTGAGTTTAAGCTGATTGGCGGTGAGCCAATGGACTGTCAGCTTCAAGGCCTCGTTCAGGGAGAAAATGTCCTCAGGGGAAGAGATTTTTATGTAGATCTGTGTATCGTCGGCGTACATGAGGTAGGACATGTTGGCGGCACGAAGCACCTCGGTGAGAGGTTCAAGGTAAAGATTGAAGAGGGTAGGGGAGAGGGTTGATCCTTGAGGGACTCCGACCGAAACCGGAGAGGCGGCGGAAAGATTACCATTGATGAGGACTCTCTGTGAGCGGTTTTGGAGGAAAGATCTAAACCATTCAAGGACGGTGCCATCCAACCCCATTCTGAGTTTGAGGCGTTCTAGGAGAATTTTGTGGTTAACCGTATCAAAGGCGGAGGACAGGTCTAGAAGGATTAGGAGACAGGTGTCGCCTAGGTCGAGGGCTTGGAGGGCGTCATCCACAATGTGGAGGAGGGTGGTTTCCGTGCTGTGTCCAGGTCTGAACCCTGATTGGAAGTCATCTAGTAGGTGAAAGTTGTTGATGTGTAGGCTTAGCTGCTGTTGCACACATTTTTCTAGAACTTTGGCAAGGAGTGGGATGTTGGATATGGGTCTGTAGTTCTCAGCGGAGGCAGGGTCCAGCGTGGGTTTTTTAGTATGGGGACAACTTGGCCAGCCTTGAGCGAGTCAGGAATTGAGCCCTGTAGGAGGGAGGCGTTGATTATTGAGGTCCAGGAAGGGATGATAGCCTGAGAGGCGGCAGCTAGGCAGTTAGAGGGGAGAGGATCATTAAAGTGATTGTTCGGTTTTAAGGAGGCAAGAATTTTCGAGATAGAGTATTCGTCGTAGATTCTAAAGTTGGACCAGTGCGCAAGGTTCTTGGGTGAAGTTCGGGAGGACAACGCAGAGAGAGGAGGTGGGGCAGGCAGAATTTGTTTTTGGTGGTGAGTTGCGGATTTAAGTTCATTTCCTAGGGCAGAGATTTTGTTGCAGAAGAAGGACGAGAATTCCTCGCTTGATATGAGGGGTTTAGGTGAGACTTTGGAGGTTTTCGCTAGTTTGTTGGATTGGTGTTTGACCAAGTCGAACAGCTTGCGAGGTCGATTTTTGGTATTCTCCAGTTCAGTTCTGAAGAATTCTTTTTTAGTGTTGAGAATTTTCTTATTGTAGGCGTTTCTTTCCTGGCGGAGAAGTTTTAGATGTGCTGCTGATGGGTGTTGTTTCCAGATTCGTTCAGTTTGTCGAAGGGATCTCCTCTCCTTGTTGAGGGATCCGCTGAACCAGGGATTTCTGTCTTTAATCTGGGTTCTTTTTAATTTTAGTGGTGCCAGGTCATCGAGAATGTTGGATATGGTTGAGGAGTAATGTTCCGCTAGGTTGTCGACCGAGGTGCACTGAGGTGGGGGGGAGGTCGGACTCACAACGCGCTGCCAGTTTCTCGTGGTCGAGGTTCTTGGTGTCTCTAACCCATTGTTTAGGAATCACGGGTTGAGGGGTCCATGTTTTGTGGGTGCTGGGCAGGAGGAAGGTGATGGCGTGGTGGTCGGACCAATCACAAGGGTCAATAGAGATAATTTTGACCGCTGATTCTTTGGCAATGATCCAGTCTAGTGTGGCGCCTTTCGAATGAGTAGGGAGTGAGCAAGCTTGGATAAGGTCTTGATCAGCCAAGAAGTCTCTGATGGCATTGACCTGAGGGTCCTTAGGATCATTCCAATGCAAGTTAAAGTCGCCAAGGAAAATGTCAGTAGAGTTTGGAGAAACCTTGGCTGTGATGATTTCCATGAGGAGGTCCGTAAAGGCGTCGTTCTTGCCTGGGGGGTGGTAAAAGATGTGAAGTTTGCACAGCTGTGAGGTGTTATTGGAAATGGCGAGTGCGAGGTATTCGCAGGAATCTGTAGGGTCCACCGGCAGTTCCTTAATACAGAGATTGGAACGGTAGATACAGGCAATGCCACCCCCTTTTTCTTTGAGTGCCTGTCCATCCTTACGATGTTATAGTTGGGCGGGACTAAGAGGTCTAGGTAGGGGGATGAGGATTCCTTGAGCCACGATTCAGTCAGGATCGCTAGATCCGATTTATGACTCAGGATGAGGTCAGCGACATCAGATGCATGCTTAACAGCTGACCTGCAGTTTATTAGGAGGCCGGCTAGGGAGGGGTATGAAAGGGTGTCGCGGGTAGAAGCAGAGGTGGGAACTTTAGCTAGGTTGCTATTGACCACCCCTCTGCTGCGGAGGGTAGCAGATCTGTTAGGGTTGGTAGCAACCGTGCAGATAGGGTGTTCTCCCCTTAGGTCTAAGGGGCATGAGGTTGTCAGGGCTGAGTCGTCGCTACTGAGGAGGTCAGCCCCCTCTTCCTCCGTGAGTTCTGAGGGATTGATCATGCCAGGGGTGGGTTTGTAGGTGTGGAGGAGAGCAAGAATTTCCTTCTCCGAGAGGTGGCAGGGTTGCTTGCGTGGGCGCAAGTGTCTCAGGGATAGTGGTAGTGGGTGAATGAGGGGCTTCGTGAGGGGGATGTGGGTCGCATTCTGTGAGAGCAAGAGGCTCGAGAAGGAGAGTTCGGTGATGTGAAGGAGGTGCTTTAGGTCCAGAATCGATTTGTGGATGCTCAGTATTAGTTCGGAGGATCTGCGGTGGAGAATATCAATATCTCTAAGAGAGGTATGTTCTGGCAGGCCGGGGGCCAGTTGCAAGGGAGCGGTTCTGATAGTATGTGCTGGTAGCCTGGGGGTAGGTTCTGGCAGGCCGGGGGCCCGTTGCAAGGGAGCAGTTTTGATAGTATGTGCTGGTAGCCTGGCAGTGGGTTCAGGCAGGCCGGGGGCCCGTTGCAAGGGAGCGGTTCTGATATTGTGTGCTAGTAGTCTGGGGGTGGGTTCAGGCGGGCCGAGAGTTGGTTGCATGCGAGTTGTTCGGGAGGAGTGAGGGGGGCTAGGTCGATCCGCGTCCCTATGGGAGGGGAGGTCTTGCGGGCAGGGGGCCAAAGGGGTGGGGGCAATTTCGTCTGACTGCTTTTGTAGTCTAGTGGTGGGGCTAATTAGATCCGAGTACTGGGCCCTATTAGGTGTTTCAGTGACATAGTTGGGGGCCCTTGTGGGAGTTTCGGTAGCCCGGAGTACAGGAAGATTACGCGGGCAGGAGGTTAGGGGTTTAGGGACACGTCTAGTGTTATGTGCTGGAAGCGTGATGGTGAGGCCGGGTTGACATGTTAGGTGGGCCCTGGGGGGAGTATCGGAGGTCGCTGGAGCGGGGATCGCAGGGAGGTCTGGGTTAAGTGGAGTGGGTGCGCAGTGGATGGCATGTGTCGGAGACATTGTGATAGGGCTGGGTCGTCCCCTGACGAGGTTACTGGCAGGAGAGGTTGGTGAGAGGCAAGGTGCATTTGGCCGAGTGGGCGAGGGGTGGGGCGGTGAGCGGTGGAGCGGCGGGAGCGTGAACTGAGACGGGTTTTGAACATGTTTTTAAGGAGGGTGAAGAGGTCAGCAAATTTGATAAGGTTTTTGGGAGATGCTTGAATTAGGATAGTGCCGCTGTTGTATAAGGTGATGGTAAGGTCAGCACGCAGGTTTGCAGATGGAGTGATTGTGAGTTTTTTTCCGTGAGGGATGTTCCTTGCTTCTTGTACTTTGAGGAGGCTTGAGAAGGCATTACGCCAGCGAGATATTTTTCTGGAATGGAAGATGAGGTCGTTGATGACAGTGCCCTGAGTTTACGCAGAGACGATGATCAGATATCAACGTCTCAGGATGGCTTTTCAGGATGGAGTGTTTGAGGGCTTTGGAGGCGGATTTGGAGAGATTAGGAGGATATATAACTGTGTAGTAGTTGTCTCCCGTGGAGGTCAAGCAGGGCTCTGCCATGCTGGGGAGAGTGATGATGCCACCGCCCCAGTGGTCGGATTGCGAGGAGAGATGTATCCGCAGGTCCGTCCTACTATCAAGGATTGCTTATGGAAAGTCTGCCCCGTTAAAATTGAGTTAGGATGGCGAGGCGCTCACCGTTTGATAGTTGAGGCAGGCAGGCAGGCAGTCAGCTGATATGTGTCTCATAGGCAAGGCGAGCCGGGATCACAGTGCGAAGGGATACAGGCAAGATGCCCGGCGGGGCGCTCCCTGCTTCTACCAGGCAGTAAGGGCAGGTCCGTCTGCCTAGTGAGCTAATTTACAAGCTCAACGGCCGGTCCGCAAACCAGCCGGCTTTCTACTGGGCACCGCGAGGACACAAAATCAAAGGTGGGCGGAGGGAGCTCGACCACGGCATCTAACTCCGGTGTCAGACGGCATCGCAGGCGGGACTCGGTTCGGCATCAGCGGCGTGCGGATGGCAGGCTCAACGTCGGGATCGATGGCAGGCGGAACGGCAGGTTCCCGCACCTGCATGAGAAGCGGGTAGAGGGCGGGCTCATCAGATGCGGGTGTGAGGAGAGCAAAAACAGCGGCATCCGCACCGGCCTCAATCTCGGCAACGGCTGCAGGCAGAGAGG